>JAINUG010000014.1:7753156-8081129 GCA_029706075.1 Aldrovandia affinis | reverse complement strand
GCTGTGGACATGGATTACCCAGAAGGCCTGGAGCGCTACAAGCTGTTCGCCAAGTTCCTGCTGGAGGGACAGGTACCAAACAGGAAGGGTGGAGCAAAGTGATTTAGGGTCACCTGCCGCCTGGCTCTGAAGTGGTAGTGAATTATACGACTGAAATGAAAATGGATATTAATCCCTCAAACCGGGTACTCGGCCGTGTTGGGAAATGGCGGGATTGTGGGTTCAGAATGAATTAAATCTATTACGCATCAAGTATTTGGTTCTGTGTGACTCAGTAGTGACACAATGGTGCTGGCAATGCTTAGGTTGTGGGTTCTATTACCATTGGGACCACATATACTGAAAAATGTATGCGTTCACTACTGTAAGTCTTTTTGGATAAAAGCGTCTGCTATATATTATTTTACCAAGCCATAATGTGTTCGTTTCAGGTGTGTCCGAAGCTTAAGGCTCACGCCACCTGTCTGCTCTCCAGCCCCTCCACCATGCTGAAGACCTGGGCAAAGTAAGGGTGGTGTTTTTTTTTTTTTCATGTTAAAATAAAAATAAAAGTTTCAAATTTGTTCCAGTTTTTCCTCCCAATTTAGTGGCCAATTATACCCTCTATTTATTTCAATTTGCCCTCCCCACATGAGTCTGCCGCTCGTTTCTACAAGGCAAGCTAATTCTCAGAGGGCAGCGAACTCCGCTTCCTTCGCGACGGAATTTGCCCACCCAACCCTTACGCGCTTCTCAGAGAGTTCATGCCAGCTCACCCTCCCCCTGGGGCAGACAGCCAAACGCCGCCCCTGATCGGGGCTCCCCAGCAGGGCCGGTCTGGCACAGTCAGGTTTCAAACCGCAATTGTGATAGGCAGCTCACACTCGTAAAACACCAGCCAATACAGGTGTGTTAGACCGCTATGCAATCGGGGGCCCCCCTAGGTTGGCATTTCTGACTTTTTTCTGGAATTAATTATTCTAGAAATACAAGCCAGCCCGTCAAGCACGGGCGAGCTCCTACCGTTTCGTCCGTCGGCATCCACCAACAATTTATAGATAACGACGAGCTGGAACACAGCCCGAGTATTAACGATAAATTCTGTGCGCGGAGAATAGGTAATAATGTTGTCCGTGGCCCTTTAGTTTTTTCTAAATAACGTAGCTAGCTAGCTAGCTGTGGAACAAATAATTTGTAGGAAACATTGCTGTAGCGTCTCCACTATGTAGCACAGTGCTGGCGCTCCCCTCAACCCAGCTGATCAATTTATATATTTATTTATTTTTTCCGTCCAACTTGCCGTCTTATTTTTTGGGTTGGGTGATCCCCAGGCTTCTATTTCAGTACTTGATTTCAACGATTAAAAATATATACTGTTTAAATACATTAATTTCTTAGCTAGGAAGAACCAGTTGTGCTTGTATAATTGAGTATTTTTTGTATTTCACTATCAAATTGGGGTGTTCTGATCAGCAGTGATGACAACACACAGACATTTCGGCTCCATCGGCGTGTGTGAGCTCATCAGTGTTTGTCTGCTTAGAATACATGCATTTACTTTAATAATGGTTAGGGAGCTGGGCTCAAATGACCCCAGGTGGGGGCACTGCCGTTCTACCCTTGAGCAAGGTACAGAAACACCAGCTGTATAAATGGATGTAAAGAAATGTAAGTCGCTGAGCATCTGCTAAATGCCTGTAATGTAATCTGGTGGCCCTCAGAGGGCCGGCCAGGCCTTGTCTGACCACTGTGGCTCTTCCTGTGTTTCAGGCTGCAGCCCCGCACCGAGGCTCTGCTGGGGGCGCTGGTGCGCGAGAGCGCAGACTGCCGAGCGACTCTGCTGTCCGCGTGGAAGAACGACGACAAGTGTGAGTGACATCCGCCGTCTGCCGCCTTTGTGTCTCTGCACCTCTGATAATGAGACGGCCTGAAAGCTCAAACATCTGAGCAGAGGCCCCCATTACACCTTACATAACATTACAGGCATTACATTACATGCATTTAGCAGACTTACACAGAGGGACTTGCATAGTATATACAGGTGCATCTCAATAAATTAGAATATGGTGGAAAAGTTAATTTATTTCAGTAATTCAATTCAAAAAGTGAAACTCATATATTATATAGATTCATTACACACAGAGTGAAATATTTCAAGCCTTTATTTCTTTTAATTTTGATGATTATGGCTTAGAGCTAATGAAAACCCAAAATTCTGTATCTCAGAAAATTTGAATATTACATAAGACCAATAAAAAAAAAGGATTTTTAATACAGAAATGTGGGCCTTCTGAAAGGTATGTTCATGTATATGCACTCAATACTTGGTCGGGGCTCCTTTTGCATGAATTACTGCATCAATGCAGCGTGGCATGGAGGCGATCAGCCTGTGGCACTGCTGAGGTGTTATGGAAGCCCAGGTTGCTTTGATAGCAGCCTTCAGCTCGTCTGCATTGTTGGGTCTGGTGTCTCATCTTCCTCTTGACAATACCAGGTGAGACAATGCCAGGCGAATACAAATACAGGTCAGGTGAGTTTGCTGGCTAATCAAGCACAGTAATACCATGGTCATTAAACCAGGTATTGGTACTTTTGGCAGTGTGGGCAGGTGCCAAGTCCTGCTGGAAAATGAAATCAGCATCTCCATAAAGCTTGTCAGCAGAAGGAAGCATGAAGTGCTCTAAAATTTCCTGGTAGACGGCTGCGTTCACTTTGGACTTGAGAAAACACAGTGGACCAACACCAGCAGATGATATGGCACCCCAAATCATCACTGACTGTGGAAACTTCACACTGGACTTCAAGCAACTTGGATTCTGTGCCTGTCCACTCTTCGTCCAGACTCTGGGACCTTGATTTCCAAATGAAATACAAAATTTACTTTCATCTGAAAAGAGGACTTTGGACCACTGAGCAACAGTCCAGTTATTTTTCTCCTTAGCCCAGGTAAGACCCTTCTGACGTTGTGTCTGGTTCAGGAGTGGCTTGACACGAGGAATGCGACAGTTGTAGCCCATGTCCTGGATACGTCTTGATGCACTGACTCCAGCCTCAGTCCACCCCTTGTGAAGCTCCCTAAATTCTTGAATGGGCTTTGCTTGACAATCCTCTCAAGGCTTCCCTGTGACAATTTTTCCTTCCACTCAACTTTCTATGAATATGCTTGGATACAGCACTCTGAACAGCCAGCTTATGACCCTTACCCTCCTTGTGGAGGGTAATGACCTTCTGGACAACTGTCTTCAGCAGCCTTCCCCATGGTTGTGTAGCCTACTGAACCAGACTGAGAGACCATTTAAAGGCTCAGGAAACCTTTGCAGGTGTTTTGAGTTAATTAGCTGATTAGAGTGTGACACCGTGAGTTTACAATATTGAACTTTTTCACAATATTCAAATTTTCTGAGATACAGAATTTTGGGTTTTTATTAACTGTAAGCCATAATCATCAAAATTAAAACAAATAAAGGCTTTAAATATTTCACTGTGTGTGTAATTAATCTATATAATATGAGTTTCAACTTTTTGAATTGAATTACTGAAATAAATTAACTTTTCCACGATATTCTAATTTATTCAGATGCACCTGTATATGCCATTTAGCAGACACTTTTATCCAAAGCGATTTACAGTAGTGTATGCATATATTTTTCAGAATATGTGGTCCCAATGGCAATTGAACCCACACAACCTAAGCCATGCTCTACCTACTGAGCCACACAGAACCACATAAGTTGGTTATTGTACTGAAGCAATTCAGGTTAAGTACCTTGCTCAAGGCTACAACGGTCAGTGCCCCCACCTGGGAATTCAACCTGCAACCTTGGTGTTACAAGCCCAGTTCCCTAACCACTACACTACACTGCCATCACCACCGTAATAACTACTGGATGTTGTAGCTGACTATAATGGGCAGCTATAATATGCTAATGACCTCAGTTGACCTCCAGGCTCTTTGTGGCTCAATGTCATTGTTCTGTTGTGTCGCACGCCAACAGATGTTTAGTTTGAAAGAAAAGCTTTGTCTAGTTTTTGTCATGTTTGTATGCTTGATAAGCCCTAAAGCCTTGCTCTCCCGTCTGTGTTTGCATTTGCAGACTTGCTGTCGGCGTACTGCCAGTGGCTTCCTGAAGCCAAACACCAGGAAGTGGCTGAGAACTGGCCACCTGTCTGACCAGGTGACCCACGGACTCTGTCCAATCAGGGGGCCCTGTTTGACCAGGTGACCCACGGACCCTGTCCCATCAGAGGGCCCTGTCTGTGCAATGCATCCTAATCATCCAAGGATCCCGGAGCCTTTCCAGTTCAGCCCTGCTTTTAGCTGTGTGTGGGGACACTGTGTCCTTTGAGTTCTTTCATTTGTTGCCCTAATGGTTTGTGGGTTTTTTTTGTCAATTACATATTTAACAATTTGAATATTACAACGGTCAAGCCAGGACTCTTGTTGCCTTAATGGCAATCAGTCCTTGTACGTCTGGTCTTTGTAAGACTATTATTAATAACCTGTACATTTATTCATTAAAAATTTTTATAAACACAGCGTTTCATTGTCCTGAAATTCATTTATTTCAGGCAAATAGTATGCTGGCCGGCTTGCCGGCATATTCCAGCTTGATATTGTTACATTATATTACATTATTACATTACATTACAGGCATTTGGCAGACGCTCTTATCCAGTGCGACGTACAACAAAGTGTTAACCGTAGTCAAGAACAGTTTAGCTGAAAGCCACCCTAGCGGGAAGTACAGTTCCAGGTGCTAGGAGAAACCACATAGTTAAGCTAGGACCCTGTAGGTAAATCTGTAGCCACAATTCAAAGGCAGCACTAAAACAAACAGAGCGGAAAATATCTGCGAAATAATGCCTAAACCTAATACAATACATAAACAAGTAGACAAGAGTGCAATACTAAACAGCTACATCCCTAAGTTTACAAAACCGGACTACAGGGAGAGGTGCACCCTGAAGAGGTGAGTCTTCAGTCGTCGCTTGAAGGTGGCCAGGGTCTCAGCTGTTCTGACTCCCAACAGGAAGGTCATTCCAAATTAAACTTTCCAGTCAGTGGTGAGGGAATCCTCAGGGAATTCACCTCCAGCTCTCCATGATGCTGACGCCATGATTGGATAATTAATTAGCATAATTCACAATTCAAATATATTATTCACTGTAATTGTTGTTTACATTTTTTCCTCAATGTCACTGCCTTAAGAGGTGTTCAATGAGTCTGGGAAAGTCGTTGGAAAATTATTAGGATCATTAACCCCCTTCCCTCCTCATACCCAAATGCACATGCTAAACTTTACTCTCGTATAAACTCTCCTGTCACTTGAAGTTGTAAATCTTAGGTTTTTACAACTTGTTCCAAAAATCACGTTCTATTTCAGTTTAAAGAAATTTGGATACAAATGCCTCAGGGATGCCTACAATCATTTATAGTTTTGTTTTTGTCATACCTTCTCACTGTGTTTTGTTTTTGTCATACGTTTAAACCCACTTCCTTGCTGTGGGTTTGAGGCAGTCTCCTCAGGGCAGAGACGTGTATAAACGTCTTTGTCTTCGCGAATGAGAGCCAAGCTTGTTTTGCTCTTAGACAAGTAGTGTCTTCCCCATAGGCTGTGTATTTTACAAGACTTCGACTGACGCACTGAAGCACCAACCACGTGCCTGTTATCCAGCCATCGAACATAGGCTCTGGGGTTTATCATCTGAATAGCTACTGGTGTTGGCTGTACGTGTAAGCCATGTTTCTAAGCTTTCAAAACGAGCTCTCACTGGCTTCTCGCCGGATATTTTCACGTTCTCGGAGGGCGTTTCGTATCTCCTTGAGTGTCAACCCGGATGACGCGTATGACAGCGCTACCCATGTGGATACCATGACAATCTGTTTGGATCCACCTGGAAAGTATTCTGGCTAACGGCTCTGGTTGAATAGATTTGTACAACAGAACTGACTTATAGTCCGTTTTGGTTTCTGGATTTGAATACCTATACAAAATTATCTGACACACAATTATCTGATGCAGGACCCACAAAAAATGTAATCATCTAAAGAATTAATCTGTACAAGAGGTCATTTTATAGTAAAAAAAGAAGGCGTACAGTATGGCATGTGACTGGCTCCATGAGTCATACGTGACACATTTGTAGGTGCTACATTTACATTACATTTTAGGCCTATCCAGAGCGACTTACACAGTTTACATTTCTTTACATACAATCCATTTATACAGCTGGATATTTTACTGAAGCAATTCAGGTTAAGTACCTTGCTCAAGGGTACAACGGCAGTGCTCCACCTGGGAATTGAACCAGCAACCTCTGAGTTACTAGTCCAGTTCCCTAACCATTACACTACACTGTTGCCTTGGCGCTGTGCTGACACTTGATTCCAGATGTTACAACTATCTACTTCACATCATGCCCTCAACCATGTTTGTGGTTTTGGAACACAAAAATGTGTCTTTGGGAGGCTTGGGTGTAGTAGAAGTGAAAAACTGGTCGGAAATAGCCATGTAATGTAATGTAAAAATACAGACACTTTTAGGCCTTGACACTAAAGGATTAACCTGGTTTTACACCACAGTCATCATTCCCACTCCGCTCAAGTTGGAAGTAATTTTTAATGGAAAGACGGCAACAAGTCCCAACATGGCAACATCCTCCATAAATGTGTGAGGATAGACTGGCACACACTTGTGAGACCCTCCGTGGACAGCTATGTAGCCCAAGGGGAGGTCCTGGCCACTGACGGCACAGGAGATGTTAGGATGCTTTTTTTTATTTTTTTATTAAGATTTTGTTTTCAGTTAAGTTTTTTTCCCCAATTTAGTAGCCAATTACACCCTCTCTTTTCATGTCAATCCCCCAGTCGTATTGTGAGTTTGCTGCCGTAGCTGAAACCGGCAGTGACAAAGGCGATGTACCACCCCCTTCGAGCCGCCACTCACCAAGCCGCCAACTGTAACTCCGGTACTCCAGAGCCACTCCTATACGCAGCAAACTCATGTCGGCTTTCCTCCCCCCTCCTTGGGGTGGACAGCCAATTTCCACCACCTAGTGGCACTCCCGGCTCTTGAGTGGCACATAGCTAAAGCACTTATGCGCCACAGAGTCTGGATTCAAATCCTAACCCCTGTTGTGCGGTCAGTGCTGGGCTGTCTTTTCTGTTGCAAAATATTATCCCACTGGAGATGCTGGGGATTGAACCCAGGGCCTCCTACATGCAAAGCATGCGCTCTACCACTGAGCTACATCCCCTTCCCTCATTTCTGTAGTAGGAATAGTGTGTACACTGAAGCAGTGCTTAAGCCTTTTCTTCTGTTTGGTTCTGTGGATTTGTTTTTGCAATGAACCCTGTAATAACTCTTGGGAACAACACTTAAATTCAAGGGTGTGAATGCAAATGCACATCCATTCATACCAGAGGAGACACATCCAAAACCACCAGCAAGCATGGAATTTCTTTCAACCCCAACAAGATAATTATACTGACTGAATGTCACATTTAATTGGATTTTGTATTCCATTCTTTCATGCGAAGTGAGTGCCAAGCTGCCTATCACAGCCGTGGTTCGAAACCTGACTGCCAGTCTGGCCCTGGCTGAGAGCCATGATCAAGGCGGCATTTGGCTGTCTGCCCCAGGGGGAGGGGAGAGAGTGAGCTAGCACAAGCTCACCGAGGAGCGGAAGGGCGTCCCTAGACAGTAGATGGGCGAGTTCTGGTAATATTAATCATGGTTACTGCATGAGATCAGTGTAGTAACACTGTAATAGACATAATTGTTGGCAGCTGCACACTGTACCTGTAACACAGGGAAAGAAAAGTTATTTTTTTATTTTATTAAAACATGTAGACAGTGGTGATGGCAGTTAGCTAACTATGATTGTTCCTACCATGTATTAATGCACATCTTGTAAGTCGCTCTGGATAAGAGCATCTGCTAAATGCTTAAAATGTAAAATGTAAAATGTAAACTAATATAGTCAGTGGTAGTGGAGCCTAAAGAGGTGGGTTTTTAGTCTCTTGTGGAAAATGGCCAGTGATTCAGTTAAAAATAAGTAGGCTATACTGATGTTTGCATTTTCAAAAAATCTTGATTATTGTTCTTGCCAGTATTTTCTTTCGTCATACAATTTTCTGGCAGAGATTTCTACGTCTACACTCTCGATTAGAACAAACTTGTCAGGCTTGTTCTGAACCCACACACAGAGCGTTTTGGAAGCCTACGGCCACACCCAATATGGCCAACAACCACGCTTTTTTAAGCATAATGTTCAACAAAATAAGGCTAAAATAAACAGGCTGTTCTGATGTGCGTACAGATTTTTTTTTAAAAATATATATTTGACTTCTTTGTTTTGGAAGCAGGGGTGAGATGCTCAGTCCAAAGTAACTACTACCTGCTCTCCATTTACTTTTGGCATTTAGCATTCATTTCCTAGCTCGGAGAGAAGATGAAATATCTACAATTACCTCATATTAAGGAATACGTTGGAAAAAATGCATTTGAAGACATTTACCATGAAAAGTATATTTCATGGGAAATCACAAAAAAATGTGTATAGCCTTACCCAGTGGGGTAATGCTTACCCAGAGGGGGGGCCCCCTCTCAGTCTAAAAGTTCTAATATTATTAGAACATTTAACATTTACATTTAAAGCATTTAGCAACACTTTATCCAGAGCGACTCAAGATGTGCATTAATACAAGATTTGATCAGTTGACATTATATCATCATTAATAGATTTGATTTGATGATTTGTTGATACAGCAGATAACTGCAGCAATGGTTATGTGTGGGGTTGGAGCTGAAATCTCATAATTGTACTCATGAAATGACATTTTACATGGAAAAAATAATAATAATTGGCACGCAACCTGAGGGGGGCCCAGCATCATAAGTTTTCATGGGGCCCAAAATCTCTGGCGTAACCCCAGGCCTTGCCTCCAAAAATTGAGAAATCTAGAATTTTATATTTCTTATTTTCTTGCTCAGATAGATGAAGAATCGTGTTCAATTAGCTCATATGAAGAAATAAATATGAAGAAATACATTAGAAAATATTGAAAAGTATATGAGGAAGACGTTGGTCCTGACAGCGGAATCGGGAGTATTTGTGGCCACGCCTACTGGCAGAGCAGCCAGCGCACACACCTGTCTTGCATTGTCTAACCGTACCTGTGTGCACAGAACTGCTCTGCTCTTTTAGTAGGTGTCTGGAACACAGGAGAAGGCTGGCGAGAGCAAGAACACTGATGCTGGAAAGGCTGTGTTTGATTTGGTTTGTTGTTTTCATTTATTGTTTTGTGACCCGAACCCATGATGGCTGAAGATTTTTACTCGTTTTATTCTCTCTCTCTCTCTTCCTCTTCCTCTTCCCCTGTGTCTGGGACCATTTCAGGACCATTAACTCCATTTCCTGTGTCCTGCTGCTTTGTTCTCCTCTGGGGTGTGTCATATTGCTTGTGGCAGTCTACTTCATAGAAAATCAACAAAAAACAAGTGCATAGCCTTACAGTCATGAGTTTTACATTTCTCATTTGCCAGCTCAGATGGAAAATGCATTTGAAGACATTTACCACCACAAAAAAACGTGTACAGGTTAAAAATATATATTTTTTTAAAAGGTAGCCTTACCTCAGAAAAATGAAAAATCATGGATTTTACATTTTGCATTTTCCAGCTCAGATAGATGAAGAATCATCTATAGCAGGGCCGTGCACAGACATTTTGGGGGGCAGGGGCTCAAGCAAAAAAAAAAAAGGGCACTCACCCCACCGACACGCATTATTCCCACCCCGATGTTGCCACACCGCCGCCATCCATAATCACACACTATGTTCATAACATGGGACTGTTTAAATTCTACTGAATGTATTATTTCATGAAGAAACCACAGATTTGATGTAGTAATGCAAGTCAGTCAGTGTTCAGTTGTTTAGACCAATTCAGTCACATTAGATCAGTGGTTTCTTTGAGAAAGAACCTGGGACCTGTTTTACCTTTCATTTAAAGTAATGATAAGATTATAGATCAGCAGTCCTACTCTGACTGCTTGATACATAAACCCCCTGAATTTGGGGTTTAAAAACTTCCTTCTGTTTTCATGTTCTGTATCATTTTGTTACACTGCATATATTTTATAAATGAGACATATAGTACAACTACTGAACTACAGTTTGATTTTAGTAACATCACACAAAATATTCTTGATTTTTGAGCATCACACAGAGGAAAAGAAACCACAGTATTATATTCGAAAACTGCACGCATGCACACACGCACACACACACACTGATATATTTGTTACATATATGCATCGGCTGAAAAACTGATCCAGGGTCAGGGAGATGAGAAGTATTTTGCCTTTCATTGGAGACAGATGTATTTGCCTCTTTTAGCAGTGTTTATATGCTGTTTCTTATTTCCCAATCAAAATGGATTGATTGATTTAAAGTTTTATTTTAACAGGGAAACACTGCTACATGCCCAAACAATAATACAAATAATACAAAAAATACATTTGAAAATATTTATCATGGAAATTATATGTGGACGTATTTTGTATACTGTGTGGGAATGCACCTTGTATAGTGTTTAATGTGTATGCCTCCTTTTTTGTTAGCACGGAGCACTTTTGTATGCAAAGTACATTTCTGTGAAAACAGATAATAAAGATATCTAATCTAATCTAATCTAATCTAGGAAGCCAAGGCGTCAGTCTCGGCAGTAGAATCGGGGCGATTAGCGGTCACGCCTACTGGCAGAGCAGCAAGTGCCTTACCGCCAAAGTGAAAAATCATGAGTTTTACATTTTGCATTTTCCAGTTCAGATAGATGAAGAATCATCTATAGTTAGATAATAGGAAGAAATAAATAGGAAAACATGCATTAGAAAACATTTATCATGAATACTTTTTCATAGGAAATCACCAAAAAACACCGTCGTGGCCAAAATTATTGAGGCACCCTTGCATTTCATGTAGATGATGTTCAATATCTTCTGAAATAATTGGAAATTGAAACAACTTTCGGTCTTCACACGTTGATCTGTTTGATTTACAACCACACACGATCAATCAATAATAAAAATAAAAATATATAGTACCAGTCAAAAGTTTGAGTACACCTTCCATCTGGACTACGGCTAAGCGGGCACTCCTTCATTCTTGAGCAAGATAGCAACCCGAAACACACCTTGAAGTTGTGCAAGAACTATCTGGTGAAGGGGGAACGTGAAGGACAACTCAACCTAAGGACCTGGCCTGCCCAGTGTCCAGACTTCAATCCCATAGAACTTGTATGGGATGAACTGGACAGAACAGTCAAAGCAAAGCAACCAACAAGTGCCTCTGGGAATTGCTGCAGGAGAGCTGGGAAGACATATCGGGTGATTTCCTGCTAACCGAGGAAACCGTGTTTGTGAGGCCGTTATCACAGCAAAGGGTGGCTATTTTGATGAATCCAAGATTCAATTTTCAATTAAATTTTCTTGAATGTTGCTTTGATGTTCCTTTTGTTTATCATTACATGTGTTTTTTGTCATTTTCAAGTATTTCAAGAAACTTATATGGTGTAAAACATTGTCAATTATGAGATAAACCTAGTTTCCAGCAGGTGTACTCAAACTTTTGACTGGTACTGTATATTTTATGGCTTCAAAATTGAAAAGTGGCCATGACACAATTATTGGCACCCTTTAGAAATGATTCTTGTTTGTGTAATTCAACTTACCTGTGACAGGTTGCAGGTGCCCACCTGCTATAAATAATCAATTATCCATTTTAAAGTGAAAAAACTGTCTGTTCTGCTACCTCTGTGACAATGGTGAAGAGAAAAGAGCTGTCTGAGGATGTCAGAATAACTATTATGACAAAACATAAGCATTCACAAGGCTATAAGGCCATCCCTTCCTGTTTCCACAGTTTGCAATATTCTGAATTGTTAATAATCTCCCTGGACGTGGTGGTAAGAGGAAAATTGATCTCAGATGTCGTCAAAGGTTGGTACGAGCCATTGAAAAAACACCTTGTATGACATCCAAAGATCTCAAGGCTGACCTGGAGGGGTCTGGGGTAATCAGCCAGGGGGGTTCAGCCGGTACCATACACCGGACACTGACCAAAAAGGGCTTCACGGTCGGTGGCCAAAGAAGACCCCATTGCTGAAAGAGCAAGGCCCGATTAATCTTTGCCAAAACCCACCTAAGCAAGCCTAAATCCCTCTGGGAAAATGTTCTGTGGACCGACGAAACCAAATTAGTGCTCTTTGGCAATGCAGATCAGCGCTTTGTTTACAGACTACGAATGAAGCTTTTAACGAAAAGAACACCCTACCTACTGTCAAATATGGTGGGGCTGCTTCGCTGCCTCTGGTACTGAATGCCTTGAACGTACTAAGTGCATCATTTACATTACAGAGCGATTTACCAGATGTGCATTAATACATGGTAAGCACAATCATAGTTCGTGCAAGAGATCAGTGCAGTAATACAGCAATAGACATCGTTGTTGGCAGCTGCATACCATGCCTGTATATATCTATGTTAACGATAGCTAAGCAAAACTATCGATATCTATCTAGCTAGCTAGCTAGCAACCTGGTATCACGGCCAACAAAAGCTCACTAACAGTAGCTAACGATATAGATAGCTAGCATCATTTGTTCAGGAGTTTCCCTGCTTTCATGAAAACTTGACCGACCTTGTTCAATACATTGACGCCTACTATGTCTACTAGTGTACAGAAGTGTAAGGACACCATGTTGCATCTGGCTGCACATAGCCTTTGCGGAGAGCCTTGGCACAAGTTACGCAGAAGCATGTAGAGGCCTTTACTGACAAGCACTTGTCAATAGTAATACACCTGTGTTTGTGCAATAACGTTACCTGTGACTAAAATGTCGGCTGCACATAAGCATCCTTCTCCCAGCAAATTGCTCTGCAACCACCGTGTCATTCGCTGCGGTAAGCTGGCACAATTCTGCAAAACATAAAAGTTATTTTTTGGTGTTTTTCTTTTTGTTCTTAATACACAGGACCACAATGCAACTTTTTTTAATTGCCAGTTGGATAACTACTAGTTTTAAGGAAGGTTAATTAAGATATTCCAACAATGTTTTCTCCCCACGGTGGACTTTCTGCATTGGCAGAGGACCAGATAACGCTACCCAAACCCTAACCTTAATCGTTAGGTAATAAAAAAACTAAACTGACTTCAGGCCAGCGGCCACAACGCAAAAAGACGAGGTTATTTGATTAAAACATCGGCTGTAGTATTATTCTCTGCCCTAGCTCCTCTAGACGTTAAACTAACACTTTAGATCAAAGTATGCCTACTTCTCTTTTAAGTGGTATTGACGTCCGAAAACCTAATATCGAGTACAAAACCAACTTAACCTATCTGTGAAAAGAAGCACAAAAAACCTGTGTACCTTATTTTTTTTCGCTTCAGTAAATGTTAGTGTCTAGATATCAATTATATTCATTATGATAACGTATAATGAATAATAGCAACCGTGGCCCGCATAGAAAAACTTTAAGTGAAGTCTTTCAAAACACTTCTTTAGAAGTTAGAGAACAAGCTACATTCAGTTAACCGTGTCGTCTCTTCACTAAAATGTAGTTACATGCAGACTGCAATGCAAGCGTGCTGGCTGGACACAATGTTTTTGTTGATACATTGATACAGAAAAGAAGTTCTTTAGAAATAAGCATTGAATACGAATATCATGGCTTCAGTAACCGGAAGGGGATGTAGCTCAGTGGTAGAGCGCATGCTTTGCATGTATGAGGCCCCGGGTTCAATCCCCGGCATCTCCAGTGGGATAATATTTTGCAACAGAAAAATAGGTCGTCTTCAAACAGACAAAAACAAATAACTTTAATACAATTCACACAACCATGTAGTACACAGACCCCCAAAATGTCATTCTCATACCGATCTTTGACCAAATTATATTTGTAATTTGTATTCTAGGCAATGACTAAGACCAGCATTTTATACATTCTAGCTTGGGTAACGTGTTTATATTTGATGTGTGCTTCTACAGTTGCACCTATGGTCCAAAATTTTGTTTTGAAAACTACACCATGAGTGCAGTAGCCTTGTATTTCAGTTAGATCTGTACTTTTAGGTTAAACGTTAATATGACGTCAAAATGCCAGTGTTACTGAGACAAATGTCCTACGTTTGATGGCAGCCATTCCACCATGAACCCTACTCCAGAATGGCTGAAGCAGTTGTAGGCTTGGTTAGTACTTGCATGGGAAATCTTTTATTTTAATTTTTTGTTTCAAATTTTTACCCCTGTTTTCCCTCCCAATTTGGTAACCAATTATACCTTCTATTTCTTTTCAATTTTACCCTCCCCCACAAACTCGCTTGCCTCCTCCGCAGGACAAGCTATTACCTTGAGGCAATGTTCGCCTCCTCCGAGCTGGAACACGCCCAACCCTGTTTACGAGGTCACCCTACCACTCCTCGGCGAGTTCATGCCAGCTCTCCTTCCCCCCTCCCCCCGGGGCAGACAGCCAAACACCACCCCCAATCGGGGCTCCCCACCAGGGCTGGTCTGGTACAGGCGGTTTTACTAATCAATTATTCCCCAAAAATATGATTAGTTTAGTTTGTGAGCAAAATATCCCAGTTGTGACAAGTTTGGAAAGAATCCCATTAGCCACAAAGTTGCCACAAAGTTGCCACAAAGTTGCCACAAAGTTGCCACAAAGTTGCCACAAAGTTGCCACGAGTTATAGGAGGTGAAATATGAATGTGTTGAGGAGCATGCACGCTCCGCTCACATCTCTACGAGAAGCCTTACACAGCTGCCTCATTCAAGTGGTTTTGCTCACCACCCTTGGGTAAACATTTTTTGAAGTGTTTGTCTGGATTCCCAAAAAACTCAATCCTGTCGCGCAGCAACCGTTGTGACAGGTGTGTTTGCAGGAGCACCTGAAGGTGAACGGGGGCCCACTTTAGCCGATGTACCATGTTCTGATGCAAAACGGCGACCATGCATCACCCAGATGGTACACACCGGTGGTGGTTGAGGTGGAGTTTTCCCCCTTCATTGTAAAAGCACGTTGAGAGCATGAAAGGTGCTGTATACATCTGTATAAATAGTTTTCAGTCATTGTATGCACTGATTTTAAACTGTAACAATGTAATTTTATTGATTGATTGAACTATCAATGCCCATCAAGGGACTTGTGTCGGAAAATAGCTTTGGCTATATACACATGTATGGTGCATCGGGCACTGCTTCTGCAGCTGTCAATGTTCTCTGTGCTTGTCCCTTACAAATAAGTAAATAAATAAATAAATAAAATGCAGTCCCTTTACAGTTAAACTACCCCCCTACCCCCCGCCCCGAGCTGCCACCGCTGAGATGGATCTCACCAAGCTGTCGATTGTAACTCCGATGCACACTCCCGCCTGCACCCCACAAACCTGTGGGTTGTGCACAGCCAATCGGCACCAACAACCGGCTGAAACACTTGGGGTCCCTCTCTGCTGTTCACTGTTAAATGTGTTCATAGGGCCAGGTGACTGCAGGTCACTGCTGTAGACTACATGCTTCAGGATTGCTTGCACTGTAGAATACTATATTTACAATCTACAGTGTCATAGTGTTAAAGGTGGAGCCAATCTTTAGTGTGTGTAAAACTGTCAAAACTGTCGCCTAGAGAAAAATAACTGGTTTATGGTATGAGATTTCACTAACATACTGAACCTCAGGGGAAAAATTACATTGTGCTTCTTGTATGATCTATTTTTTATTTTTTATTTTTACAATTTCTTACATATCATTCTTCCCAGGGAGCAAGTCAAACAAAGACAAGTTCAAACATTAAAGTCAAATGTATGTTTTTCTAAAGAGCTCAGATCCATAACCCTGGCTTGTTTGCTGATCTCTTTAAAAATTTGGTTTGGTTAAAAATGTTTGCTCTGCTCATTTAACATTATAATGAAAACACCAGTCTAACCGATTCTATCTAAACTGGTTTGGTGTCTGTGGGATTACGAAGAGAAATAACAAGCATTCCTGCTCCAGTTCACTGAACCCCCCCCCCCCCTTGTTGGACATAAATTATGGCTATTTTCCTGCACATGAGTCAAGTTATAGCAGTTGTACGTAGTTTCTTTGCACTGTTCAATGGCCCATTTCACCTCAGTAGAGTGGACCAATGTTTATCTTACATTATTTCAACACCGGAGTTCATATTAAACTGTGAGTAGAGAAAGTGAAACAGTGTGTGTTGAGTCACACCCTGCCTGCTCGGAGCTGAAAGAGAGGGAGGGAGAAGGAGAGAGAGAGAGAGAGGGGGGAGGGGGAGGGTAGTAAACAGACTCTATGGTATGAGGGGAGAGTGCAGGAACAGGCTGACGCAGCCACACCCAGTCCTCGACCCAGGTGTGGCCAAGGCAAGCTGCTATGTAAAGGAGCCAAGCAGAAAGAGAGAGAGAGATAGAGAGAGAGAGGACGGGTTGAGCAAGAAGAGGGTGTGGTGGAGGTGCAAAAGGAAAACAGGGCTAGATTGTGGGAGAGATTAGGGGCTTACGGATTGGAGAGCAAGACCAGGAGGGCGAGCGAGCGAGCAAGCCAGCCATTTCACACGCTAACCACAGGTGTGCACACAGCGACGGAGCGAAAAGGGGAGAGACTACAACGAAGCAGCTGACCCACAGAGATGAAGGACATGGTGAAGCGAGGAGGAGGAGGAGGAGGGGACCTGCCAGCCAAGGGTGAGCAGTGTGTGTCTCTTCACCCAGGCTTTGGAGAGGGCCATTTCATGCTTTTTCTTACCAACGTTCGATTTGTGCACTTAAGAGGTGGTCCTGGGAGGCGCAGTCTAGTGTGGTTTTATGTCATATTTTACACTTTAAAGCCAGCTCTAGCCCCTCCTTGCAATGGAAATGGCAGAAAGCACTGTACAGGATTCATGAAAGAGCACAGATTCCTGATGAATACAGAGTAAGATCATTATATCTCAAAAGTAATGGCGAAGGGTGCACCGGTTAAATTTAACAGACCGATAGATTGAGTCAAATTAGAGTACCGTGGTAACCACAACCCTTTCAGAACCCCAGAAGCAGAGCTGCGTCTCTTCCTTTCTCCCGCTCATTTCTCTCTCTCCCTTGCTTTCTCTCTCTCGCTCCCTCTCTCTCTCTTATCTTCTCTCGCTCGTCACCTTGCACAGCTCCATGCCACCCTCGTCTGCGTTCCTTTCATCCACGCCTCACGTGGCATCATTCCAGTTTGAAGTTTTGGTGGCGTTACTGCATTACATCAAGGGATCTCTCATCCCTGGAGGACAGCAAGAGATCGAATACTTATGTAACAATAACAATTTTATTCCATTCATTCTTAACATCTGGGCAACTGTTTGAGTGCCCCACAGAGGGACTATTCGTACATGGCTTATGGACTAATGACTTTGCAGAGCCTTGATCAAAGTTTATAGACTATATAAAGGTGTTATTTAGGCATTGTACCAAAATAAGTTGATAAGTTGTCGTGTTCTGTAAATACTCTGTGCTGCTCTTGTCTCTGTTAGGAGTGACAGGACGTCCTATTGAAAATTAGTCTAATTTCATGGGGCTTATCTAGCACAATGGGGCCTGAGACATCAACGCCCCCTGGCTGCTCTTACTTAGTGTGCAGTCGCCAACAAGAATTATTTTACTGAATTGCAAAAAAAAAAAAAGAAAAAGCAGGCTTGTAAACATTTTAAAAGGTTTGTAACAAGACGTGTTACAAACTGAATGAAACATGTGGTGTAGTGAATGAAACAGAATTGGAATTTACAAACCCCTTCGAGCACTTCTCTTTAATGTAATTATGCATTTTATGGGATGTTCTCGAACGACGCCCGAGACCGCGCTTTCCACTTTTATCAGCTGAGTGTGAGATTATTGACTTTCTCGTGGAAGAGCGGTGTCATATTCCAAGAGAATTCCTGCAGAATTCCAGACACTGGTAGACTCGGTGCGTGCAGGACATACTGGCCATGTGTTGTGGTACAACACCCTGTTAAATTGCTTTACTATATATAATATAATAATAACATACAACTTTACACTGGTCTGTTCTTTTGTTCTTTACCCACATGCAGGCATTTGGTCCTAGTGTGCTCTCTATAGCCCAAGGTGACCAACAGGATTTTCAACCCTATTTAAAAGAGTAACCATCTTAGATCTGTGGAAAAAGGCAGTGGTTCAATTAGTGTACAATGATTATTTCAGTTTTACTGCCTGGCTACAATCAGAATTCAGACTTCCGGACTGTTTGATTGGCTACCGAAGCCTGAGCGTGTGCTCAAACTCCCGGTGGCCAGGCCCCGCTTCTTTCATTTCAAGGATCTTGGCAGTGTAGTATAATGGTTTGGAGAACTGGGCTCATAACGCTTGTAGGTTACAGGTTGCAGATTGCAGGTTCGATTCCCAGATGGGGGCACTGCCGTTGTACCCTTGAGAAAAGGTACCTAACCTGAATTGCTTCACTTAATATCCAGAAATGTCAAGAAATATACATATGAAATGTATGTAAAGAAATGTAAACTGGATAAGAGCATCTGCCAAATGCCTGTAATGATATGTGACATCTCACGTAGCTGGCAGAGCAAGTATGACGGGAGCTGCTCATTGAGTCAAACTGGTGACTAATCGAGCGAGTCCGTAGAGAAGGGCTGAATGGATGTCACTCCACTGTGAGCCGGGCGTCAAATGGATCAGGGAGGCACACGGCAGGTTTGGCATCTGGCAGGCAGCCTGGGGGTGGCGTCGTGACACGGCCCTGTGCCTCTGTACTCCTGCCAGGACAGGGTGGGATCCACCCTGGTAGGCAAATTCTCCAGGTGTCGTGTTCAAACGGATTCCCCCCGGATTCAAGATGGGACTTGCGTTATGGGAGATTAAATCGTGATGACAGGCCGTGCTTTCTCCCGGGGGGTGAGGACGCTGCCAGCCCTCGGTGAGCGTGCGGTTTTGCTCTTGAACATGAAAACCCCCCCAAGAAAAATTATTTCTAATCAAACTGATCTTTTTGCAGAAGGTGGCATGCACTTCATCTAAGCCATTGAAGAGAAGTGTAGGAATTTAAAACCCATAAATTCTGCACAACAAACACCATTGTTAGATTTACCTGTAGATTCTGTATATTTTAAATATGTATATATATATATATATATTAGGGTGCGTCAAAAAACATTAAGTTGTCACATGTGTTTGCTCGCTTGCAATTTTGATCCACTTAATGAGAAAACCTGGCAGTATAAAAATCTGAAGTTCAATCCGTTCAATATATCAATGTTTAGGGGTCGCGCACAGTGAATTAATAACCCTATTTATACTGAGTTATTCATTCACTGTGCGCGACCCCTAAACATTGATATATTGGAGCAAAATTGCAAGCGAGTGAACGCCTGTGATAACTAGTATATACCGTGTATATATATATATATTGTATAAGGACCATCTGGTAAAAATATATTTTTTTGTGTGAGTTGTTTTAACAGTGACCTCGTCTACACTACACTACACTGCTTATGCAGGCAGTTCTCAAAAAAAATGTTTTGGAGGAATAAAAGGTTGAGGTTGAGGTCCCTCAGCGGTTAGTGTTATCTGGCAGAATTTGTATAATCCTCTGCCGTCCCCCTCCGAGTTGTTCTTGAATAACTGGCTGAAATACCCTGAAGGGTCTTCACCGTCCCTGTCAGCTGGCTCCTTCTATTTCTGTTCTGTCAGCTTTTCTCTCCCTGGATTTGACTGGTTCACCCGTTAATGGTGTCCCTCTGTTGCTCCACCCAATCCAATATCTCTCCCTCCCCCTTCATTTCTGTATTTTCCAACTGTACTCATTGAGTTTTGTGGATCTGGGCCCGTACGTATAAAACATCTCAGAGTACTGATCTTGGATCAGGTTTCCCTTTTCCATATCCTAACCTCATCCATTATGAGCTAAAAAGCTATACTGATCCTAGATCAGGGCTAGTATGTATAAAACATCTCAGAGTGGGAGTGCTGATCTAGGATCAGTTTTGTATTTTAGCTCATAATGAATAAGGTTAGGATATGGACAGGGGGAAACTGATCCTAGGTACAACCCCTGACACCAAGGACTCGCACACACACACTTTAACACGCACACTTGCATTTATCTATTTATTATTTATGATTTATTTATGAACTCATCTGCCTATCTGTCCATCTGCAATGTTTGTATATGTTCTTATCTTGTGTGTTGTATTTGTATTTGTACTTTACTGAGTTTTTAACACGAGTAAGCATTTCAATGTTGCAATGCATTCCCCTGTATACATATACATATGTATACATATGACAGATAACTTGACTTGACATGACTTGACTACATACGGGCCCAGAAATACTAAGCTGTTTATTGGGCCATACAGATTGAGTTTTGCTGCAATGTGGGGACGTTATCCCCGCCCCCCTGCACTGTAGCCGCACTTTGTATCACTTGACCAATCAAATGAATTCCCTGCAATCAGATATCGCTCAACCAACGAATGGAAAGAGAGCTGTGAATGGTGCCGTGGGAACCAAGGAGGAGCCAGGCCGGTTGGAAGACGCATCATTTCCTGTGAAGATCCAGGGGGCGGGCATCGAGCCCTTTGAACTAGAGGTGAAGAGCTCAAACGTGGCTCAATGCACTCGCATTTCCCAATTCACTTAAAAGTGTTGCTTCACGTAATTCCTCCCAGCCAATCGGAGGGTGAAGGTTTGGCGGTTTTCCCTGACTGTCAGCAGCATTTCTCTCTTTCTCTCCGTGAGTGTGGGAACACAACCTTCACAGAGCAATCCTATTGTTTGCATAGTGTGTGTGTGAGTAGTCACGCCGTGATGGTGTGTGTTTTGCATAGTGTGTGTGTGAGTTGTCGGACGTGACAGTGAGTGTGTTTTTGCATCAGTGTGTGGAGGTAGCCGGCTGTGACGGTGCAAGCATGGGGCTGTGCTGTTGTGTGGGACGCCTGTGCTAGCTTGCCACTCAGGGTGAGAACAGTGTGTGCTGTTATTGGAGAGGCTACTAAGGACTGTATATCCTCTTAGTTTGGTTCCCTATTCACCCCCTTGCGTCGGTCAGAACACATAGGCAGACAACTTCTCTCTTCTTTGGACGTTTATTAAAGCAATCAACCCTTTTCAATTGTGTTGTTAAATCAAGGCGTATACAGTATATGCGTGTGTGTGTGATAAACAAAAGATAAACAAATAGGAAGTACAATTAACATATGTAACAGCACTCCAACACATCATCCATACCCAGCACCCATAACCTACATACAGTGCACAATGAATGAGCTAATAACTACCAGTGTCAGTAAATGGCAGCTAAACTGCCCTATGCATTACCAAATAAACATCAAAGAAATGCCACCACGAGAGGGCACAGAACACGTGCTGAACATGCACGGAGCATGCACTGATATTAGCTGTATTACGGCTATTCAATATATGCATTGTACATCCCACAATAAATACTCAAACATGCTAAACGTAATTTACACCCATATCAGTGGATGATAATAACTAACACATGTAAGGCAACAGCTGAAGAATGAACAGCATGATGTGTTACCCATGATGTCTCGTTAAACTAGCTTCTAACGTGTGGTTTCTCTAACCAGAATACATCTATAATAATACGTAAATGTGGGCACTTACTGTGGTCATAGACGCACATGGGACTCAATACAATGTAAATATCTACACCCAACTATAACTATAAATGATGGGTTATAACTAGCGGAGAACGGAGATCGCAGGGACAGTAGCAGTCGGCAAATTTCTTCACTCCCTTCCCGGGAGTCTGCTCGTCCCACAATGCACTGCTCTCGTTTGGAGAGCAGACGGAGCTCTGTCTCTTCTTCTCACTTTGAACTATTATACAAGTCCACAGCCTTTCTCACAGCTGCGAATCTCTTTCCCAGACTCCTCAAAAGTGCGGTGCGGCAGATGAGTTGAAGTGAAAGGCAATCTTCTGCTTTGCAAGATGCTCTTGCAAATCGACAGACAAGCCAGCGAGGCCTTGCGTAGCTCCTTCTCTCCTCCTCAGAAGTTTGTTCCCTGATCAGAAAACAACTCAGCAGGAGTCCCTCGGCGGGCAATGATTCTTCTCAGGGCCATAAGGAAGGAGTCAAGGTCGATACTAGTCAGGAGACTCTGGTGGTGAAGCACTTAAAGATTGCCCCCCATCTTTTCTCAATGCACTCCCCCACCTTGACCTGGAATGATCCAAAACAGTCCCAAGCCTGTGGAATGGAATGCCAGCTTGAAGAGGCAGAGACGTGCAGCTGGCAGGTCAGCCATCTTGGAGACATTAGGTCCGGACTTCCATTGGTGGCATTCTTTGCATGTGTGCTGATAGTGGCGGACAGCCTCACGCCCCTGCAGGATCCAGTATGATCTCAGTGAATACTCACTCAGGGCCAGGATGGCAGAGACAGCTGTCATAGTCTTGGATCAGGAGTTTAGTGGATAGATGACTGGGATCTAGGACAATGGGGTAAAAAGTTCCATGCTCTAGATCCTCAGCTCGACGGAGCCTTCCACCAACTTGGATGAGCTCTCTCAGGGCTCATCAAGCTCAGGGGACAAGGTAATTAAGCGGCTACTGGACTGAATAGGCTTCACTGCTTTAAGGAGACACAGCTCATCCAGGAAACTGTCTTCTTGAGCTCTCTGGAGGATGAGGGTCTCAGCTTTCTGGTAGATGGAGGCAGTGGGGCCTGGGCCTGGGCCTTAGCCTGTCGCCCCATGCTGCACCCGTGCTGTCACTTCTCGGAGTTCCTTCCAAGTGTTACACTGGCTGACGTCTGGGGCTTGGGGTCTAGCAACTGCAGAGGTGACTCCGCAGAAGGTTGTCTTTCGGAGCTCTGAGGCGTCCCCCTCCGATTGGGTGTTTGGCTTCACTGACCACTCATCTGGAGGTTAGAGAAGAAACAGCGGCCCCTGGCTGGATAGATGATACCACTCGCAGTTCTCCTTCCCAGTCGTTTCAGGCCTGCAGGAGATCCTGAGGTAGGAGGGGGTCATCCCAGTCCAGGTGTTTGTCCCAGAGGCGTTGGACCAGTACCTTGGCACGGGTGGTGTAGGGCAGAATGAATCCCAGGGGTCATACTAGCTGGCTAGTACCTTGTACACATTCCGCATAGTCGGCAGTCCATAGACTACTGGTTAATGCTTGTACCCTAAGGTGTCAGACTGGCAGTGCCAGCTGAGCCCTAAGGTAGATTCTGGAGCCTCTGCTTTGTCTTAGTCTAGCCAGAGCTCTAGGCTGTCAGATCTGGCCTCCTTTGGTAGGTGATTGACGATGCTCTGCATGTTGCTGATCCACTGGCGGAGCTCAAACCCGCCAGATTCTAGGAGCTCTGCTAGCTTGTCTACTAGCTGTCTACTAGCAGTCTGGTCTCAGCTGGGGTTGGAAGGCTCTGGAGGCAGTTTTTACACCGAAGATTGAATGTCGTCGCAAGGCTCACTATGATGTGTGACATGCTTCTACTGTGCGAAGGTCGCGCAGCATGGGCTACAGGTGGTACCAAAGGGAAGTACCTTCTACTTGAAGACGTCTGGGGGCTCATCTCTTTACGTCGCACCACACAAATCGCAAGAGGAGCCTGTCCTCAGATGCTCACGGAAGTGAAGTAGTACTCCCAGGAGTGACGCACCCAGTGTTGGACCAGGCAGCAGGGACTCATTCAGGTTCAGGCCCTGGAACTGGAAAGATAAATTAAATATAAGGATTCTTGCCATTGTGATTCACCATGTGGTGGAGATGTATCACGATTCTCCTTCATTGTTGAGTGCGCTGAAGCTTAACTTAGATGCTGAGCCTGTCTGGATCAACTTCTGAATCTCTGCGCTGTAAGCCGTGGCTCACTCTGGGTCCTTGGCGAGCCATCTTTCTGTGCTTCTGAGGCTTGGCATCACCGCCTCCTTTGGAGCTCAGAAGGAGGGCATGTCTTTATTTCGGGAGCAATGGGGTAGCATAGCAGAGCACTCTGTCTACCTCTACGTATACTGTCTTGGCTTCGAGCAAGACGACAGCTTCATGGTCCTGCCTGGACTGGGTCACCACATTCTCATTCCTGTAGGGAAGAATGTCTACCTGCCAGAGCTTCTCCACATTTCTGAACAGCTCAGTTTTCTGGGGCTATGGACGTCCAACCCAATCTGGTCCGAATAGCGGCTGGCCCACCCAGAGGACCCAACCTCAGTGGCTCGATGGCGGTGATCAGCTGAGGATGGTCCGCGCCAAAGTGGACGAGAGGCTTGGTGCGGTCAAACTGCTGTCGGAGCAGACTAACTAGGTGCTTGTACCTTCTCTGGAGACTGGCTACTGGATAGGAATGGTCTGCTAGTCTAAGCCAAGTAGCTGTGAAGGCTCCTTCAATGAGAAAACTCCTCTTTAGCTGTGATGCGCGGGAGATGCGGAATGACACTGATGCGCCATGGAGGTCTGGTCTGGATGCCCTGCCGGATGTTCCTCAGAGCTAGGTCTTCTGGGGTCCCCTGAAGTCCAAGCTTCCACGTGGCAGCTGGAAGGAGCATGGTGCGCTCTGACCCGTCGTCCAGTATAGCATAGGTGTCGAGAGTACTGTCCCCGTGTAGGAGCACTCTGACCACCTTCAGCAGGACACAGCAGTCAGTCAGTCTGTCCAGGTACAGCACCTCTGTGGCTGTGCTTTCCAGGCAACTCTCCTCTTTGTGTGCCTTCTTAGTTGTTCTGGCGTTAATCTCATGAAGGACTTGTAGATGCTTACCCTGGCTGAGGCCGCAGGATGGGACCTTCCACATTGCCAGCATTTCTTGTTAGTCTGGATCCACTATTAGTGAGCTTCTGGATGGCTGAGCACTGGCTGAGGTCATGTTCAGTGCTTTCACAATATGGACAGTACAGCTTGGCTTTACCTCTCCTCCAAGGTGGAGGACATGTTCTTCTCTGGACTCTCCTTAGCTCCATGAAGAATAGAGGCTGTGTGCTTCCCCTTCCCTCAAACTTCTGCTGGTGCTTCTCTTTCTGCCCCTTGCCTGATGTCTGGCCATCGAAGTCACTCAGAAGAGTCATGTAGGGTGTAGACGGTGCCTGGTCGGTGAAACATGCAGTGGTGGAAGTCTGACCTCATCTCAGGGGGTAACTTACTGAGTAGACGTGCTAGATGAGACCCACACCTTAGCTCACTGTCGCCCTCCGGACCCAGTGTCTTCAGCATGCCCACTAAGGACTGGACCTGTAGAGCGAACTTCTCGAAGGTGGCAGTGTCTCCATGACAAACGTCAGGTGAATCCATAACACTACCAATTATCTTCAGAGCAAGTTGGTGCGGCTGTCCATACTTCTCATTGAGGGATGCTTTGTGTCAGAGTCTTGGGTCAGGGAGTTGAGGTATGAGTTGGTCACTAGGCATGCCTCCTCCAGTTTCAGGTGATCCACTAAGATCTGGTACTTGGAAAGCTCAGTCGCGTTGGCTGGCAGGTTTCTTAGAGCAATCTTCAGCCGAGTGAACTGACTGGGGTCTCGAGTACTGAAGTTGGGAATGGTTGGCCTCGGCCCCTATATGTTGGCTCTGATCCAGCTGCTGTGTCATAAGGAGATCACATAGGCGGTTGATCTTCTGGCCTGGGTGCCCATGTGGGAGGACCTTGTCTAGGAGCTGGTGAGTGCTCTGCTCTCCACTGGCTGGTGAACCCCGCTCTGCATAAGTTGCTGAGTGAGGGAGAGCCCAATGTGGTTTGGGCTGCTGGATCTGTGTACCTGGATAGGGTGGGTATGGCATAGAGCTGGCTCGTGGAGGAGGTTGGCAGTCCTCCGCAGGGACTGGTTCGTTGTGGTGCTTCCAGGGTGGAGGGTCTCTGGAGGGAGCAGGGTGATAGTTGGTGGCTGGTTTTTCTGGTTGCCAGCAATCCGTGTGGTACTCGTGCATTACCTTGTCCAGGAGGTCCACCATGTGATACTTTACTGGCTGCCTTTCCTCCTCAGGCTATGAATGTGGAGTCTCAGGCCACTCCACTCCATCATTCTCTTCTACTGGAGGGGGTAAGTAGACCGGCGAAGGAGTGCTGACAGGCCAGGCTCCTAGGCTGGGCAGTTGTGGAATGGGTTGTGTGGTGGCGTGGCTGACTGCAGCTGGCTGGGCTTCCTTGGTACTGCAGACAGTCTCCACTAGCTTTCTCATGTCCTCCTTTACCTCATGAAGCCGCTTATAGTCTCTGTGAATCACCTGCTGGGACTCATAAAGCAGCATGTTCTCCCTCCTGATTACCTTCAGCTCATCTCTGAAGAGTGCTGGCAGCTCCCTGAATTCCCTGTATGTGCTGTCCTGTTCATCCGGATTCCTCCCATGGTGACGAGAGTGTGGGGTAGCATGAGGAACGGTGAGAGGCATCATTCCAGTGGCTCCCTCCTCTTGTTACTCATATTCTTCATGTGCAGTGCCATAGTGCTGTGTAGCTCGTGGTTCGTAGCCCACACAGTCTACTTCATAACATGGTGGATGTCTGTCCTGCTTGGAGTGGGCTCCGCCGATGGGTGTTGGCATCTCGGGAGTATAGTTGAAGCAATCCGGCTCGAAGGACCAATATTGGAGAGGCTACGATGGACTGTATATCCTCTTATTTTGGTTCTCTATTCACCCCCTTGTGTTGGTCAGAATACATAGGCAGACAACTTCTCTCTTCTTTGGTCATTTATTAAAGCAATCAACCCTTTACAATTGTGTTTGTAAATGAAAGCGTATACTGCATATGCATGTGTGTGTGTGGTTCTGAAAGATAAACAAATAGGAGGTACAATTAACATATGTTAACAGCACTCCAACACATCATCCATACACAGCTCCCATAACCTACATATAGTGCATAATGAATGAGCTAATAACTACCAGCCTCAGTAAATGGCAGCTAAATATGTAACACAATGTAACACAATGCAAATATCTACACCCAACTATAACTTTACACTATGAGTTATAACTAGTGGAGAACGGAGATCGCAGGGACAGCAGCAGTCGGCAACTTTCTTCACTCGCTTCCCGGGAGTCTGCTCGTCCCAGAATGCACTGCTCTCTTTTCCCCGGTAGATGGAGCTCCGTCTCACTTCGAACTATTACACAAGTCCACAGCCTTTCGCACAGCTGTGCTATGCTGTTTGTTTTGTACAGGTGCACGGATTCTGGCTGGTCCAGGACACCATCATGACTGTGCTGGCACGGGAGGAGGTGTCTCCCCGGACCTGCCTCTCCCTGTCCTTCTCCGGAATCACGTTGGACCCACTCTCAGAGCTGCAGGCTGTGAAAGGCCTCAAAGCCGGGGCTACGCTGAGACTGGTCGAGGGTAAACAGTCTTTTCTTAATGTTACACCAATTGCATCGCCGTTAAGGTACAAAAAGTGCACATATACATGGTAAGATTAATCATGGTTAGTGCAAGAGATCAGTGTAGTAACATTGTAATAGATATCATTGTTGGCAGCTGCACACCGTACCTGTAACACAGAAAAAGAAAAGTTAGGTTTAAAAAAAAAAAATATATATATATATATATATATATATAAACATGTAGACAGTGGTGATGGCAATTAATTAATGTATTAAAGAGTCAGTGGTAGTGGAGTCTAAAGTTTGGGGTTTTTAGTTTCTTGCAGAAGATGGACAGTGATTCCACAGTCCTGACTGGTGTTGTCCTGAACTGACAGTGTGGTATAATGGTTAGGGGAACTAGGCTTGTAACCCAAAAGGTTGCAGGTTCGATTCCCAGGTGAAGCACAGCCGTTGTACTCTTGAGCAAGGTACCTAACCTGAATTTCTTCAGAAAAATATTCAGCTGTATAAATGGATTATATGTAAAGAAATCTAAACTGTGTAAGTTGATCTGAAAAAGCGAACTCGTTCATCCGTGTGGACTCACTTTGGATTCAGAAAAAAAAGATGGTGTTGTTGAGAATCTCCCATCTGTAGGGAATGTGGGAAACATGTAATGGCCAGAGGGAACATGTCAAACTTTGCATTCCACCTGCGTGAGCATCATCCTTCACGTTATGCCACAATGGAAAAAGTGAGTGACTAAAATAGTACTAGATCCGATAAACTGATAACGCGATAAAGCAAAATGTTGCTTAAATTCGCAAAGTGAATGATTTAAATGGATTTATACATACAATTACAAGGGGTGAACTATATTCAGTTGCAGTTTTTGTTTTATTTTCAATTAAAATGGTATAATGGTATAAATCTACAAAGAGTCATACAATAAACAGATCGAGTTGTAAACTTTGTGTGATACTTGTTTTTAGCTTAAAAACTGATACCGTGTTATACCGAAAACTGTGGTATTGAGTAGTATGATTATCATACCGTGAAATTTTTATACCGTCACAGCTCTAATGTGAATCGAACCAACAACCAAAACACCATCAGCGCCGTGCTCTACCTACTGAGCCACACAGAACCATTTGGTTGTAGGATTCTACTGGTTGTAGAATAAGCTTTTCTTTCTCTTAAGAATAAAATAACCCATTCACTGCACTACGTTTATGTGGGATGTGTAGGTACTCTTTTTGAGCTTGCTGCAGTGAACATGTCTTAACTCAACCTAAGCATAAAATGATTTCACTTTTAATTGCCAAGGAATCCCTGCCCATAGCATCTAAAATAATACACTAATCTTCCAGTTATACTCAGACTTTTAAAACTCAAAATTCTCAGAGCAAAAACACTTTGTGCATGCTAATTCGTAAACCCAGTCAGAAAGTAGATCTAACACATTTTTTCCCCTCCCTGTAGTCTTGCTCTGAATGTACCAGTCTTGAAAAGTCAGACCCTGGAGCCTACATTTGAATTTAAGCAACAAATATGTTCTTATGAAGTGCTGAACTTGCCTTCAGGTTGTGATGTTAAATTACACAGTTTAGATTTCTTTACATATAATCCGGTATACCGTCACACCCCTAGTATACTGGAAAATGTATGCATTCACTACTGTAAGTCGCTTTGGATAAAAGTGTCAAGGGTTAGTGGGGGAGGGCGAATCGAAATAAATAGAGGGTATAATTGGCTACCAAATTGGGAAAAACAGAGGAAAAAAAAGAAACAAACAAAAAAAACCCTGCTGAATGCTATGTTATGCTATGTAGCTATGCCTCATTTGTGACTAGATTTGGACCCTCCTCTAACCCTAACCCTCTTCAGAACCCTATATGCCCAGGACAGCCCGGGCTCACCTGGCCCGGCTCCAGGAGGTCCTCAGAGCTCCCCGGCCCCAGGACGCCCTGAGAGAGGGCCACTCCCCAAGCCTGCTGGACACCCTCTGTCCCGCGCACAGCCCAGGTACAATGCTGTCCCCCAAGCATTAGTGAAGGTGCTGATGTGATTCAGAGTTCTGAATGTAGAGGTCACAATGTGCAAATGTACAGGGGCTCAAACTCCATGGAAAACCAAATGAAAATGAAAAACACTAAGGTTGGGAACAGGAAATTAGGATGGATCTTTCTCCCTCTCTCTCTATCCCAGAGCCCTCCCTCAGTGTTTCCAGTGGGAGAGGGATGAAACGCTCAGTCAGCGATTCAAAGCCAGAGCCCTTGGAAGGGCCCCCGCCAGAGTACATCCTCCCCGGTTCACAAGATCGCCCCCTGCTGCCTCTGCTGCCAAACAACACACACATTGAGGTATACGTGAGTACTGAAAAGCTACGTTGCTACGTAGCAGCAGTGTAATATAATGATTAGTGAGCTGACAGCACATCTGCAAACACAGATGGGAGAGCAAGGCTTTAGGGATTATCAAGCATACAAACTGACAAATGAGACAAAGCTTTTCTTTCAACTAAACATCTGTTGGCGTGCGACACAACAGAGCAATGACACTGAGTCACAAAGAGCCTGGAGGTCAACTGAGCTCATTAGCATAATCCACCCATTATAGTCAGCTACAACATCCAGTAGTTATTATGGAAGTGGCGGCAGTGTAGTATAACAGGTTAGGAAGCTGGGCTTGTAACACCAAGCTTGCAGGTTCAATTCCCAGGTGAGGGGCACTTGTCATTGACTGATGTACTTGACCTTAATTGCTTCAGTAAAATATCCATCTGTATAAATGTATTGTATGTAAAGAGTGTCTGTTTAATGCCTGTAATGTAAATGAGAGATTGATGTAGTGTAGAGTGCTCTCACAGTGCATGATTCTCAGACGAGCACAAGATGGAGCTTGTAATCAGTGGTGGATGAAGTACACAAACCCTTTACTTGAGTAAAAGTACAGATATCTTGATAAAATATTACTCCAGTAAAAGTAAAAAGTCCTACATTTAACACCATTTGCCTTTGAAATGTAGGGAAGTGAAAGTAAAACTAAAAGTAAAAATGGAAATACTTAAGCAAGCACAGATACTTGAAAAATGTACTTAAGTACAGTAATAAGTAAAAGTAAAGTAAATGTAATTCTCTTCTCTGTAGGCCCCGAGCCTCCTCCTGGACCTGTCACTCAGCTGTTGGAACCCGCCTCCCGGGCCCAGGAAGCTGCAGGGGGACTTCCTGTACATAACTGCGTGCACCTTAGAGGGGCGCAGCTGTGATATCACTTCCAGTCCGCGAGGCTTCTACCTGAACAGGTTAACACTTTATACCCTTGTACGGGCATGCATTGGACCACAAGCCAATCACCCAATCACAGTGAGCCTGCACAAGGGGCAGCCAGCCGCCATTAGACGGTACATGTTGACACCAGTGAGAAGCTGAGCTGTATCACCTCTCTTTCTGTTTGTTTGTTTTGTTTCTCAGGTCCACATTGGAGGTGTTTGACCCACGCCCTGCCACCACCCATCAGATCTCTCACTGTCTCACAGACCTGCTGTCCCAGATCAGCCCGGGGTTCAAAATGGGCCTCACTGTACTCAGAACACGGTAAAACACACAAACACAAACACACACACACACACAACATACATTAATGTTCACACACACACAAACATGTTAAGGTGCACAGACATAAACACACACACAAACATACACACACAAACATGCATTAATGCTCACACTGATACAGACACAAAAACATACATGAATACTCACACAGACACAAACATACACACACACATACATACAGTACATTAATGCACACACAGAGACACACATATGCACAACACTTATACGAAAGCACACAAAAGGTCCACGCACATGAAAATGTGAATGATGATGTGATTTGAACAAAATTAATATCGTCCAATTAGCATATTTCAACTTCACATTGTGAAGAATTACATTTGCTTTTGAACTGCTTTTTTCATTTCTACGAGCGGAATTCACACGTTCATTCTGAATTCATGTGGGATTATTCCTACTGTCTAGAGAAGATGCTCTCTGAATTAATGTCTCTAAATTTGTCTTTACTGGATGGATAAAAGCTATTCTTTTGCCAATATGTGTCTCTTGTATGTGGATTGGTGTCCCAACAGATTAAGATCCAGATTAAGATTTTGGTGTTGAATGTTTTCTGCCCTTGGCCTTCAGCCCCCAGCCGGCCCCACTGGAGGCGATGCCCACCCCCTACCGCACCCTGAGCTGGCTCGGCCCCCCCTCCACTGTGCGCTCACACCGGAACCCCTTCAGCAGCCGGCTGGGCCTGGAGGAACACCTGGGCTCACAGGTGAGTCCATCCGCCTGCATGCGAAAAAACCCCAATGAACTGGAAAGGCTGGAGGGAGGCTAGTTCACTTCCTGGGGCACTGAACCCCTAAACTGCTACAGGAGTGCCATACTATGGCTGACCCTGTGCTCTGACCTTTCTTGTGTAACATGGCAATAACTAATATTAAATTAAGTGTGTGTGTATGTGTGTGTGTGTGTGTCCGCAGGCTCCTGACTGGAATGACGAGTTGCAGTCAGCTAGGGATCGTCCCCAGGGCAGTGTGGAGGAGAGGCTGCAAAGAGACAGAGCCTTACTGCAGGTACCCACACTAACACACACAGAGCCTTACTGCAGGTACCCACACTAACACACACAGAGCCTTACTGCAGGTACCCACACTAACACACACAGAGCCTTACTGCAGGTACCCACACTAACACACACAGGAGACACCACACATCAGAGCCTTAGCACACACAACACACACAGGAGACACCACACATCAGAACAACACACAACACACACACTCACACACCAATCAGAACAACACTCACACTCATAATGATGCTGTGGTAACTTTCTGCAGCGTCACCGTGTATCCTTGTGTGGTATCACTGAACACAATATGGCACTAAGTTCCATTGCAAGCTATCTGAATTTAATTGTCAATACTTCTACATTTGAATTATCAAACACCTGGTCCATTTAAAAACATGATGTACACGTTCACCGTCAGAGTACTGTTAATTAGAAGACAAGCAAGGCAATGCACAATGCTTAAACTAAGCAATTATGGTGTAGTACAACACAGGGAAGATGGAGGGCAGATCAGTGAATGGATTATGTAAATATTCTCTTAGCATGCAAATGTAATCTTGATGCTAGATCATCTCGATTCCCACGCTGTCAATCACAGCCCACATCCCCCAAGCACTTGTGTGTATCTCCCCAGGGTAACAGTGCCTGTGTGTGTGTGTGTGTGTGTGTGTGTGTGTATCTCCCCAGGGTAACAGTGCCTGTGTGTGTGTATCCCCAGGGTAACAGTGCCTCTGTATGTGTGTGTTTCCCCAGGCCTCGGTATACTTAAAACGAAATTGAATTTGGCGTGTTCGCACAGTGTGTGCAGGCTGGCTAGGCAAACTTGTTGAATTTTTCGCCCAGCCTCATTCACCACCTATTAAGATACATGGTCGCCTGCAATTGTTCGACAATGTCGTGTGATTAGTTGCGTTTTTTACGCATGTCGTTTGGGCCGTTTACGTCTTGTTATCGTTGTGTCCAGCTGTTCCTCTACACGCGGCCCAAATGACAAAACCTAGCGCCCTTCTATCTAGCTAACATTTGTTGGTTTATGCCGGATATAGCTAACGTAGCTAGCTAGTTGCTAGCTAACATGGGTTGCTCAATTTTATGCAAAGTATAAAAGCCATTGTTGGCCAATAGCCTACTACTTGCAAGCCTAGGTCGTTTTTTTATTCCCTTCCAGTTTAGCAAGCCATCTGAATTGCTGAACATGTTTATTTAAAATCTTGCAAACTGGCTACCACTATCTATGACCAAAAATTCAACTAGTGAAGGTAATTGGCAAGCTAGTTATCTCATCACGGTAGCTGGTTGGATATTTTCCAATAAGGTCACTAACGTAGCTAGTGTGCGACGTGTATTTTCATTCTCCGTGGATGCTTGCTGAGTGTTGTCACATATAGCTCATGTTTCTATTTATATTATGAGCTAGATAGCCCGTTATGTCAGTTAGCTATGTTCGCTGCTAGTTAGTTGATGATGCTTCACAACATTTAGTCGGCTAGATAACTTAGCAATGTTTAGATATGAAAATAGCAGGTGGCTGTAAAATCTAAGCCGTATTGCCGAGTAGCACTTATCTAGTAATCTTGCTTACTTTTCCTACCCAATTAGAAAACTAGAACCACTACCTTTAGGTGCACTTAATGCTTAGATAGCTAGCAAGTTGCATAGCTGGGGGAAATGGTTGTCTGGTGTGCCAAGGTTTCAGTGCAGCATAATCTTTATAGGGAGGCGGTAAAAGGACGCGTTGATGGCTATCTGCCACGAGTGGTATTCACCGTTGGTATTTATGTATATTTCCAGGTCTGTGTAGTCTTAACGACTAGCGAGTTCCCCCATCTGGGGTGGAGCGTCATTAAACGACCAGACCTCAAGTCGCAGCGAGTATACTGACATTTGCTTGCAACGCCGTATTCCACATAGCGTTGCCACCATTGACTTCTGAAAATCCGGGACACTTTTTTGGAGGGTGGGGTTGGAAACCATATGCTTTGTAACCATTGTAAGCTAATCATTGTAACCGCACTTTGTAACCATTATAGCCTACTCTTATGCTCTATTCCGATGTTACATAATAAAGCCTCTTACCTATATTTGCGCTGACGTACTTGCACTTGCAGAAGCACTTACACTTGTAGACGCACACTTGTAGACGCACTCGTTCTGGCCTCGGACAGCTGCCCCTTTACATTAAAATGAATGTGTACCATTGGCATTGTTTAAAAAGGGGTATTTAATACATGAAAATATGAATATGAAAAAATGATTGCTGGCCAAAATTAACTGATGCATTATCGGCACCATAGGCACTAATTTGACTGACAGACAGGCCATTACTTTAAGAGGTATTGACAATCTGCGCGTAAATAGCTCTGCTAGTTTCCTCAGGGTCTTCATAAAATTCCAATAGTCCATACTTAACAGCCTCTGCTTCATGGAAATACTGGACTGTGTATGGGTAAAGTTTAGCGTGGCCAGAGTTTGATGCGTCAGAAGACACAGAACAATAAGGAGCGTTTTTCAACACTTTTAGCACTAACCTTATAGCCACAGTCTGTAGATAAGTAGCTGTGTCCATGCTGCACGCCATGATATATCATGATATATCACAGTATATATACTGAAGTTAATTCCGCTACTGCAATTCTGTCCTCCTCGGATGAACTCTTTTTTGTCATGAATGTTGCAATGCTCAGATTCCTGCGTTTACTTTGTACAAGACTGATGCTTATTTGACTTTGCGTGCATTTCAAGTGCCGTTTTGCCTTCATATTTGACTACTATTTTGGCTGGACATACAAGACAGTTTGCAGAAAATGGATCCCCTTGGGTAGGCCTTACCCATTCTGGCCCATTCGGTGTTATGTTGTACAACATTTTTTCTTTTTGGTTGGCTGGCTGCTGCTGTTATCCTCGTCTGTTTCTCGCCCCATAATTTAGAAAAATATAAGCAACAAACTGAAATCTAAACGTGTAAATGTTTTTGAAAAGCAGCTCGTTTGCTAACGTTACCGTTACTGAACCAACGTTTGAACTGTCACACGCACACGCAACCCAGGCAGTTGCTAGGCAATAAGGTAACAAGTTTGGCTTCCAATCAAATAAAATGACTTGGTTTTATTTTTGCGGCTTGTCATTGGATGCATACGGTAGTTACATTGACAAACAGCACAGAGAGAAATGAAACGAATCTGATGAAACCTCAGATTTCTTAGAAACACAGAGAGAAATTAAACGAGTCTGATGAAACCTCAGATTTCTTAGAAACAGTCATGAAACGATAGAAGTGCATTTTGACTAAAAACTGGGACAATTAGTGTCCCGGAAAGGAATACAGATTTTCCGGGACAGTCGCTCAAAAAAGAGAACAATCCCAGAAAATCCGGCATGGGTGGCAACCCTAATTCCACAGCAGTTCGACAGCCTGTGCGAACACGCCAAATTCAATTTCATTTGAAGTATACAGAGGTCTTAACAGTGCCTGTGTGTGTGTATCTCCCCAGGGTAACAGTGTGTGTGTGTGTGTGTGTGTCTCCCCAGGTTAACAGTGTAGGTGTGTGTGTGTGTGTGTGTGTGTGTGTGTATATCCAGGTTAATAGTGCCTGTGTGTGTGTATCTCCCCAGGGTAACAGTGTGTGTGTGTGAATCTCCAGGTTAACAGTGTGTGTGTGTGTGTGTATGTGTATCTTCAGATTAGCAGTGCCTGTGTGTGTGTGTGTGTGGTGTGTGTGTGTATCTCCAGGTTAACAGTGTCTGTGTGTGTGTGTGTGTGTGTGTGTGTGTATCTCCAGGTTAACAGTGTGTGTGTGTGTATCTCCAGTTTAACAGTGCCTGTGTGTGTGTGTGTGTGTGTGTGTGTATCTCCAGATTAACAGTGTGTGTGTATCTCCAGGTTAACAGTGTGTGTGTGTGTGTGTGTGCATCTCCAGGTTAACAGTGCCTTTGTGTGGGCCGCGGCACAGGGGGCGGAGTATGTGATTGATGGCTGTGTCGCCCCAATCAACGGGGGGACAGAAGACCTGGCCTTCCTCTGGGGGGGGCTGTTCTTGAGCCGTGGAGGGGGCGACGGGGGCGGGGCCCTGGGGGTGGTGGGGAGCGGGGCCGGCGGGCGGGGCAGCGGCTGGAGCTGCAGGGCGTGCAGGCATACAGCAGCCTGGAGGGGGCGCTACAGGGCCTGCACACCCTCCCCACGGCCGTGGTGGACTACCGCGGCGTCCGTCTGTCCGCGCAGGGCCTGGCCCCAGGGCTGGAGGGCTCTGAGCAGGGCCTGCTGTACGGCTGCGCGGCTGGGGTGCACGAGAGCCCCCACCGTCGCCGGCTGCTGGAGCTCCTGGCCCAGGCCGCCAAAGCGCTGGCCATTCAGAGGCACGCCGTCCTGGGCCCCTCCGGCCACCAGGTGCCCCTCTTCACCCCCGCCGACACCCAAGGCCTGCTTGGCGCCGACGGGCGCTTCTACCTGCTGGACCTCTTCCGCGTCCTCCCGGCCGACGCCAACTTCCAGGCGGCCAGGAAGGAAGGGCGGGAGGAGGGGCAGGAGGGGCAGAATGAGGGGCAGGAGGGGGAGGGAGGAGCAGGAGGAGGGGCAGGAGGGCTGGCCCGGCTCATACTCCGTCACCACGGGCCTCCCAAGGCCCTTCGTACACGGGCTATGCAGACTGCGGCCGGAGCTGACCCGCGCTTTCATCCAGCACAAGTGAGCCCCCCCGTCTCAGTAAACACACCTGTCTGTCTGTCTGTCTGTCACCTCTGTCATTCAAACGACGAATGAACGTCTCTCTCTCTCAGTTCAATCGCCAGTTCAATATGCTTCACTGGAATTAAATACAGAGGAAATATGGCCAAAGCCAGTGGTGGAAAAAGTGCAGAAAGCCTTTACTTGAGTAAAAGTACAGATACCCTGATAAAATATTAGTCCAGTAAAAGTAAAAAGTCCTACATTGCTTCCCATGCTGGGTGGGAATATTTGTTGTTGAAAGTAAAAGTAAAATGGAAAGACTTAAGTAAGCACAGATACTTGAAAAATGTACTTAAGTACAGTAATAAGTCAAAGTAGTTTTACTTTGTCCACCACTGCCCAAAGCACAACACACATGTAGTTTTGAAGAAGAAAAAAATACAACACACAAGTATTGTATACATTTTAACGAGTGAACATGAGGCATAAACATTGTAATTATGATAATGATAGTGGTAATAAATATATATATTAATAATAAACCTTACAGAACTTTTTATTACCTTTATAAAATATGATATCTCTATAGAGATATTATGATATACGTAGATATGATATCTCTATAGAGATATTATGATATAGATATTATATCTCAATAGAGATACTGAGTGTTGGTTGGTGACTCCCTCTCAGGACATCCCAGTTCTCTCAGCGTGTGAGGGAAAGGATGGAGGAGAACGGAGGGGTGGAGGAGTGCACAAAGAACGGTGAGGAAGGGACACACCCTGCTTTCATTTCAGTTTAGGTTCCATTTAGTGAATTACTCATCTCTGACCATGTGTGTGTGTGTGTGTGTATGTGTGCGTGTATGCATGTGTATGTGTATGTGTGTTTGCATGTGTGTATGTATGTGCTTGCGTGTGTGTATGCATGTGTGCGTGTGCATGCATGCATATGTGCCTGCATGTATGTGTGTGTGCGTATGTGTGTGTGTGTGTGCATGCATTTGCGTGCGTGTGTATGTATGTGCGTGCGTATGTGCCTGCATTTATGTGTGTATGTGTGTGTGCCTGCATTTATGTGTGTGTGTGTGTGTGCATGCGTGTGCGTATATATGTGTGTGTGTGTGTGTGTGTGTGTGTATGTGTGTATCTGTGTGTATGTATGCATGTATGTGTGTGTGTGTGTGTCCGTGTATGTATGTATGTGTGCATGCGTGTGTGTGTGCCTATGTATGTATGTATGTGTGTGTGTGTGTGTGTGTGTGTGTATGGATGAATGTATGTGTGTGTGTGCGTATGTGTATGTGTGTGTGTATGTGTGTAGGAGATCAGCGGGGGACAGACGCAGTAAGAGGGGCCTGTAAGGATGTGGGCTCTGTCAGTGACATCATATTTGAAATGCGCTTCAACCCTGACGTGTTCTCCCCAGGTATGTCAATCTTCAATCAATCAATCTTTATTTTTGTATAGCGCCATTTACAAACAGGTTGTCACACAGCGCTTCACAATTGGCATTTTCCAGAGGGAATCAAAAAGTGAAAACCATTGGGACCAGTGTGGGAGACTGGAAAATTATTCCCTGACCCCTTAAAAGGCAGTCGAGATGAACTCCTGAAAAATTGTGGGTTACAGAGAAAAACAAAACAAATAGTCCTGTCCAATCACAGTGCAGTGTGCACTCCTGTCGAAATGTTCATGTGCATAAACGTGTGACCCTGTACGTGTCATTTCATTATAATTTATATTTGTATAATTAATATTTCAATGAATTTCATTATAAAACGAGAGGAACTGACCAAGCATTGTGATTGGCTGAGGAGTATTGAATATAAAAAAGTACAAAGAAGGGCAACTCAATTGGTATGAAAGGTAAAAGTTATGAGGATAGACTTAAGGCACTCAATCTATTCAGGTTTAGCAAACTGAGACTAAGGGGGGATTTGATTGAGGTTTGTAAATTCCTAAAAGGGATTAACAAATGTAACTACCAAAGGTTTTTTAAGATTAGTTCAGGTAGCAGAACAAGAGGCCACAGGTGGAAATTAAAGGCAAATTCTGCACAGATATCCGAATTTCCAATATGTTCACCTCAGAATTTACCCGCTCTCAGCCTCATGGTGATTCGTCTCTCTCTCCCGCCCCCTGGTGCTCAGGTGTGGAATTCCCCAGCTCTGACAGCAGCACCACCCGGCTGCAGGAGAGGCTCTTGCGAGAGGCTGCAGCCTTCATCATAACCCACCAGATCCCGGCCTTCGTGAGTCCTGCCCCAGTTCGCTCCTCCGCTCCTTCCGCCCCAGCTTGCGGTTCTCACTGAAACCCCTTTCACACGCAACCCCTTTCCCTTTCACAGCAACGACCCGGGTAAAACCTGTGTTTGCCGTTGGTCTGAATGGGTCAACACGGGTTATCAGACCCAGGGTTCACGCCCCTGGTCATGGCCTTGCTTGGCTGCGGTATGAAAGGGGTAGTCCTGGGTTGATACGTACAGTTGTACATGTTATTGGTAAACAAACTTTTTACCAAAAAAGTTCCCAAACTTTCCAAACTTCAAGCAGCAAGCGAGTTTACGAGTCGAAACCAGTCGAAGCAATGGAGTACTGGCAAGATTTTGGAGTGAGAGAGCTTCTGTCCATTCGAGGGGAAGAACACACCATTTATTATTGACACGTAGTGTCGCATTATGTGTCATTTGTGAAAGTATTTCACAATTAGCTAGATAATATATTTAACGTTAGCCAAGTAACATCTCAGCTGTAATCTTTGCTGAGCAGTCTGCCTGGCACACACACACACACACACACACACTCACAAACACTCAGGGGTATGATATTGCACCGCACGACACACTGTGTGTGCTCCCTTCAGGTGGATGACTGCTTGCAGTTCAGCGTTTCGCCAGCGGATGGTGCCACACTGCGGCAGGCTCTTCACCGAAGGGGAATCAACCTTCGCTACTTGGGCCAGGTGACCCGCGCTCTCAGCCAGTCAGAGAACAGAGAGCGGCTGAAGCACATAACGGTGAGCCCGCCCCTTCCCATGTGACTCACGTGTGAAAATGGCCTTGTGAAAACAAACTGGACTGATCTCTTGTGTGAACTATGATTGTTCCTACCATGTATTTATGCACGTCTTGTAAGTCGCTCTGGATAAGAGCTTCTGCTAAATGCTTAAAATGTAAAATGTCAATGTCAATGTAAAACAGGGCTCTAAATAGTGTCTTCCTCTATCACACAGAGACTGACATTTGGAGAGATTGTGATGCGCTCTGCACAACGAATTTTGAACACCTACCTGCAGGTTCTGAAAACCATCTCTCCTGTGTGTGTGTATTTGTGTGTGCGTGTATCTGTTTTTACTGCTACATGGTGGTTTCACTGTGTATATGGGAGGGTTTTTGCCTGTGTGTCTGTATGTGTGTGTGTGTGTGTGTGTGTGTGTGTGTGAGTGTGTGTGTCTGTGTGTGTGTGTGTGTGTGAGTGTGTGTGTATGTGAGTGTGTATGTGTCTGTGTCAGTGTGAGTGTGTATGTGTGTGTGTGTGAGTGTGTGTGTGTGTGTGTGTGTGTGTGTGTGTGTGAGTGTGTATGTGTGTGTGTGTGTCTGTGTGAGTGTGAGTGTAAGTGTGTGTGAGTGTGTGTCTGTGTGTCTGTGTGAGTGTGTGGTTGTGTGTGTGTGTGTGTGTGTCTGTGTGTCTGTGTGAGTGTGAGTGTAAGTGTAATTGTGTGTGAGTGTGTGTCTGTGTGTCATGTGTGTATGTGTGTCTGTGTGATTATATATTATCTGCTCCATCTGCAGGGTGTGGAGGTGTCCAGCCTGTCGGCAGCAGTTAGTCACTTCCTGTGCTGCCTGCTGGTGCCTCATTTCAGCTCCGCCCCTGTGGGGGAGGAGCCTAAGAAGCGGTCCAGGAGGCGGGGCCGAGGAGGGGGAGTGGCATCTGACAGCATGGCATGGAGTGCTCTCAGTGGAGGCGAGCTGTGGAACCTGGTGTGCCAGGATGCCAAGGAAACATACAATCTCACCGAGGGTTTGGGGTGAGTGAAAACCGTGTTCCCCGTTTTTCTCCCCAATTTGGAAGCCAATTATACCGTCTATTTATTTTGATTAACCCTTCCCCCCATGAACTCACCGCCCGTCTCTACGGGGCAAGCTACTCTCCGAGGCCAGCGATGATCCGCCTCCTTCGAGACAGAACTCACCGACCCCCTTTCTGGAGACACCCTTACATGCTTCACAGCAAGTTTGTGCCGACCCCCCCCTCCCTCAGGAGCAGACAGCCTAACGACCAGGGCCAGTCTGGCAGCAACAGGTTTCAAACCGCGTCCCTGAGTGTGAGCTCACACTTGTACAGGACCAGCCAAATACGGGGTGCGTTAGACCACTACGCCAGCCAATACCCTGTAATTCTACCCACAAATGAGACGCCTGGGCCTCCCGGGTGTTGGGGCGGAGGCAGATCATTGCCTCGAGGTATTAGATTGTCCTGTGGGGTCGGGTGGTGAGTTTGTGGGAGAGGGTAAAAATGAAAGAAAATACAGGGTATAATTGGCCCCTAAATTGGGAGAAAAAAAAAATACAGGGTATTTAATTCTAAAAAAAATAAAAATGTAACTGTCGATAACTGTCATGTTGTTGCAGTACAAGTGTTGACCACCTGGTGGAGCAGTACGGATTGCAGAAGGTGTCCCTGCTGCGGGAACTGTGCCTGAAGACCGGGATACAGGTCATTATTTATCTAAACTCCTGAGTGAGAACAGCAATGTCCACCAACTGCCTGACTGACTTGCGATTTAAAACATCCATCTGTCTGTCTGTCTGTAGCTCCGCCTGAGGGAGTACGCCCTGGACAACCGCAGCAAGGCCCCGATTGGCCCAGACGACGTCCTCAACGTCTTCCCAGTGGTTAAGCACATGGCCATGACCATGAGCGACGCCTCCAAGTTGTTCCACGCCGCTCAGGCCAACATGCAGAAGGGTGCGTGGTGGAAAGCATAGATATCAAAACGCAGATGCCTCATTCACATACAACAGCAGCCAATGCGGTATCTACGTTTTTATATCTGTAGTGGAAAGGACATGGTCTGCTGGCAGTGAGGAGCAGGGCTGGGCTGGGGGTGGGGGGTTGGGGGATCCAGGGAGGCTGACTGGTTGTGCTCCCCCCTGCAGGGCATGTGCAGCAGGCCTATGAGCAGCTGAAGGAGGCGGCCTACATGTTCTCGCGCGTGTGCGATGACCTGCATCCCGACGCCTGTGCCTGCCTCAGCTCCCTGGCACGGCTTGCTTACCTGCAGGGCTGCAGCGCAGAGGTGTGTGTCCGTTGGAGCGCAGGCAACACATTACACTGCATTACATTAAACTGCATTACACTACACTACATTATACTAAATTGCATTGCATGACATTACACTACATTACAATCCATTACACTACACTACATTATACTAAACTGCATTACATTACATTACACTACATTACAATCCATTACACTACACTACATTATACTACAGTACAACCCATTACAGTAGATTATACTACACTACACTACACTATACTATACTACACTACGGCCTTGTGCCTTATCATACCCCGGAGGTGTGCAGCTATTCTGCGATAACCCACAGCCTGTCATCCATTAATGCCAACTTATACTATTTTACATTACAACCATTACATTACATTTACACAACACTACACTACAGTCCACCCTCTCATTCCTAGCAAGGATTAGACTACTGGGGAATCATGAGAAGGGCCTTAATATAGGAGTATGCTATAGACAACCAGCTTCAGACAGAAACATAAATACTATGCTCTATGGAAACATAAAACAAACTTGTCAGGAAGGAGACGTTAATAATGGGTGACTTCAATTACCCCTCCATTAATTGGGAAATAGTGTCAGGTCAGGGTAAATGTGAAGAGGGTTTTTTAGATGTGGTCAATGACTGCTTTTTTGGTGCAGTTTGTTACACAGCTGACGAGAGGGAAATCATTTCTGGATCTAGTTTTGTGTAATTAATGCTGACAGAATTTGCAGCTGAGAGGTAGTGGAGCCACTTGGGCCACTTAATCATTCAATCACTCAATCAGTCAACTTCATATGAGTGGACTAATACAATGACAGCAAATAATATAGATTGGGTAAAACTTCTAGATTGCAAAACTGTGAATGAAAGGTGGAGTACATTTAGAAGGGTTATTCTTGATGCACAGTTTAAATTCATCCCAAAATTAAGAAACACAAATATGCTGAGAAAGCAATCTCCACAGTGGATGAATAAATCTTTAGGGATTTAGAGACTAAAGAAGAGACTGTATAGAGTATATACAAAAAAAATGCGGAATCCAAAGTTTCATTTAAATCAGCTGCCTTCAATAACCGTCAATCATAGCTGTCAGTCACAGTTAACTGTCCTGTCCTCCTACAACCTTATAATTTCTGGAGCTGTGGAGCCAGTCATTTTCAGTGCTTGAAGAGTGAGTGATATTTTTCAATGAGGACTTTCATGAGTTTATTTGAAATCCTTCCGTGGGTCTGTAACTATCTATCCATGTTCAAGAGCTGACATTGTACTTCTCCACCTCTCCTTCTGTCTTGAATGCAGAATATTACATATGCTTGTTGCTTTGTTGTTATTCATTCTTTAGATTCATGTTTGACAACATAAATCCACTAATCTGTAGGTGTAAGATACACCCTAGATACAGATATACATCTATAGGTGTACTCATGTTCACGTTAAGCTGGGTTGTGTCAGAACTGCATGCATATGCATTTAGCCCTGAGTACCAGCTTTGTGTTTACAAGCAGAACTGGTCTAACCAGTTTCAGAGTTTCTTGCACCCAAGATAGTAATTTAGATCCAGAAGACTCGGTATCAACAATAATTGTATTTCATTCTTTTTTTCCCCATTTCACACACAAAAAAAGAATGGCTCAAATGTTTAATAACAGCCACTGTGAAGGTTTGTATCGACAAAAATAATCTGACTCTTTGGAGGGAGTTTGAAACCAATGGCCTGTTAATTGTGCATACATTAGAGTGGGGGGGATGCCACACGCTGACGGAGAGAGAGAGAAAGCGAGAGAGAGAAAATCGTGGGAGGAAATGGGAATGACATTTTGAACTAGTTCCTTGTTTTTTCAATGCGCACGCTTGCTAATCTGTAAACATTTCTGCTCAGTTCAGGCATTTGGACACAGTAGCATTAGCAATGACGTTGACTTGGCTACATCTGCAATGGAGTCTGGGTTTGCATTCGTTTGGTTTTGTTTTAAATGTTTTTACCTGGAGGGTCCATGGGAATGCAACAAGGCCTCAAACTCAGACTGGAGGGGCCTCGGATAGCGTAGAGGTCTAATGCACTCGCATTGACTGGTGCTTTGTGAGTGTGAGCTGCCTATTGCGGTCACGATTCGAAACCTGACTGCGCCAGACCGGCCCTGGCCGGGAGCCCCGATCGGGGGCGGCATTTGGCTGTCCGCTCCAGGGAGAGAGGGGAGGGTGAGCCGGCACAAATTCGCCGAGAAGCACAAAGGGTGTCTCCAGAAAAGGAGGGGGAGTTCCGTCTCGGAGGAGGCGGATTATTGCCGGCCTTGGGGAATTAGCTTGACCGGAGGACGGGCGGCGAGTTTGTGGGGGAGGGTGAATCGAAATAAATAGAGGGTATAATTGGCCACTAAAATGGGGAAAAACAAAGAAAACGTAAAAAACTTGTGTTTCCCAGTACTTCACCATGGGATCATTCAGCATGTCAACCCCCATCCCCATCTCTTCCTCAGGCAAGGAGCATGCAGCTGAGAGTGGTGGTAATCAGTGAGAGAGTGCTCGGGTTCGACCATCCCAACACCATCCAGGAATACGTGAGTCACAACATCAGGAGGGAGGGGAGGGGAAGGGAGGGGGCACAGAATGAGGTCACATGCATCGCCACGCAAAAATGGGTGGAGCTACAACCACTGACTTTGTTTGAACCAATCAAGAAGTGTTACTCACCACAAAATGTGGTGATTGGTTCAAATCAGTGAGTCACTGGTAGAATATGGTAGCTCCGCCCATATTTGGTGTCACAAGGACTCATTTACTCCACCACTAGTCACAGGGTTTAGAACGGCCAATCAAGCTGGAGCACTCTCCATGCAGTGCTTTCAAAATCTTCTGGAGTCAATGCTTGTGTCTGCCATTTCTGATGTCAGGGCAACCATGAAATCAGCCCATAGTGTCAATCATTGTTTAGTTTGAAAGAACCCTGATTGGTTCGATTCAATGAGTCATTTACAGGGTAACTCCTGTTAATTCATCCATGAAGGTTCTGATCAGTTTCTAGATTTAACCTTTTTCCTTGTTCCTGGTTGTGATACATTAACTTGCAGAATTAAAACACCAGCTTACAGACTGCTGGGTGGCTCCTCCTGTTAAGGCACTGTTCTAGTGTGTGGATGAGCCCCACGGTCTGCATCCTGTTAAGGCACTGGTCTAGTTTGTGGATGAGCCCCATGGTCTGCATCCTGTTGAGGCCCTGGTCTAGTTTGTGGATGAGACCCATGGTCTGGTATCAAATCCATGGTCTGGACTCTTTTAAATGAAGGGTTTCTGGAAAGCGAGTCACTTCTTGTCTGGCTGTTTTGTTGCATTTATCCCAGCAAAGATTCTGAGCTATTTCGTTTTTTTGTCTCCTGTTTCCCTTTGAATCTGTGTGGTATCCGTAATAACCCCGGCACTCTCAGGCCCTGCTGGCAGTGTACGTGTTTGCTGGGGGCGAGCTGGGCCTGGCACAGCGCTGTCTGTACCGCGCGCGACTCCTGATGTTACTGATCCATGGGGAGGAGCACCCCTACACCGCCACCCTGGACGTGAGTCACTACATCACATCACAGGCATTTAGCACATGCTCTTATCCAGAGACACTTCCACCCTCAACGTGAGTCCACTTAGTGGACGCTCTTATCCAGAGCCACTTAAAGTTCTCATATTTCTTAACATACAATCCATTTATACAGCTGGATATTTTTACTGAAGCAATTCAGGTTAAGTTCGTTGCTCAAGAGTACAACGGCAGTGCCCCCACCTGAGAATCAAACCTGGCCAGTTCCCAAACCATTATACTACAATAATAATAATAATAATAATAATAATAATATATTCAGAAATGTAACTTTTGGAGCGCAATCTCACGGTCTGCATTGTTTTTCAAAAAAGAATTGTTGTACTTAAAATATTGATGAATCGGACCAATTTGATTAATAGATTTTTTGTTTTTATTTGTAAGACAGCAGCAGACAGACAATAATAACATAACGTTGCTCTCGTTACTATATGATAAATGTTGCATTAGCTTGCAATGGCTATTTTAACAAGCTTGCAAATTCAGTCTGTCTGTGGTTAACGCTTGAAGTCAAGCAGTCTTCCAATCTGCCCGTTATGTCACAGACTGTACGTGTGTGTGCCGTTCTGCTTCACAGCGGTGAGGGCTTTGGCCTGATCTCTTTTCCTCTTTTCCCCCAGAGTTCCCTGGGTTTGCTGCTGCAGGGCGACCAGTCCATTCAGTTCCTCCAGAGCGCGCTGAAACTCAACACCCTCTTCCGCGGTCCCACCGATCTGCAGACCGCTCTCAAGTAACCATGATAAACCAGCACAAACTGAACCATAAACCAGCACACACTGAACCATGTTAAACCAGCACACACACACACTGAACCATGTTAAACCAGCACACTGAACCATAAACCATAACACACTGAACCATGTTAAACACACACAACACGTAAAGGAGTCTCCAGAACGTGGGTGGGCGAATTGCGTCTCGAAGGAAGCGAAGTTCGCTGCCCTCTGAGAATTAGCTTGCCTTGTAGAGACGAGCGGCGGACCCATGAGGGGAGGGTAAATCGAAACAAATAGAGGGTGTAATTGGCTACTAAATTGGGAGAAAAACAGGAAAAAATCTGAAACAAATAAAAAATAAAAAAAACATCACACAGAACCATGTTAAACACACACTGAACACTGAACCATATTAAACCAGCACACTGAACCATGAACCATGAACCATTAAACTAGCACACACTGAACCATATTAAACTAGCACAAGCTGAACCATGTTCAGTGACCACTGTGATTGCATTTCAAATGGCCAGCAGGATTCAGGCCCGTCTGAAATAGAGTGTAGGTGTGAAGGCAGAATAATCATTTGGCACAGGGGTCTTCAAACCATTTCTTCATGGGGGCCAGATTCTTTTTTTTAAATTACGCATTCAGGGCCCAACATATTGCACATAAATTTGATTAAACGATGCATGATTGAGGTGTATTGTATATGTGTGTGTACCAAGTAAATGCCTTAAATATGCATAGCTATTAGACTATGTGTTATTCTACTCTGTTACGTGGGGAGGTATGCTGACACAGTGCAGACACTGACACAATCGTATGCATTCTCCTCAATGATCGAAGAGCCAAGAATATGTAGATTGTGGGCTGCATTTGGCCCCTGGGCCGCCAGTTGAATAGCCCTGATTTAGAAACTTATCAAACGCAGTCATCCAAAATGCCAAAAGCATCCATCGAACATCATATGTTCCTTCCCAGTTGACCACTCTGGCCAAAATCTGATATTAATTAGGAAAAAGGTCTGTGATAATCAGGCCGTGAGTTCAAATTTCTCATGTCCTGAATGGACGTTGAATTTAGTAACTTAGGCCAAGTGATCAAGGGGTGCCCCTTGGTTTATCCCCATTATTTCAGAACATAGCTAATTGGGGGTAGAAATTAATTTTGAGTCCTTTAAATAGTTCAATCGGAAGCATTTCCTTTAGCGACGTGTTTAGCATGTTTGGTTTGGTACCAAACCATTGGGTATACATGTTTAAAGGTCACTGCACGGTTGAGTTTGAGTTTGTTCACTCTTCAGGAACGACGCAGTGTAAAGCCGTCTACAATTACATTTTAAGCATTTAGCAGACGCTCTTATCCAGAGCGACTTACAAAAAGTGCATTTATACATGATAAGATTAATAATTGTTAGTGCAAGGGATCAGTGTAGTAACACTGTAATACACATCATTGTTGGCAGCTGCACATTGTACCTGTAACACAGGGAAATAAAAGTTTTTAACATTTTTTAATTTTTTAATGTACAGTGGTAATGGCAGTTAATTAATGTACAGAATCAGTGGTAGTGGAGTCCGAATCGAAAGCCCCCCGTCTTTCTCCTCCGCAGTCAACACTTACTGGCCCAGCGGCTGTGCACCGTGGGGGACTACCGTGGAGCCATGACCCACGAGAGAGAGGCCATGGACGCGTTCCAGAGCCAGGTCGGCCCCCACCCCCAGCCTCCCCCTCCCTCCCGCTTTCTCATTTCTCATGTGACTAGTCTTAAGTGTTTCAGATTTGTGGGTTACCTTTTCATTGCTTGCACAGTATTCTTTGCTTTGCTTCACTTTCGTGGGGGAAAATATGATATTTACATTAAAAAATTTTTCAAATTTTTATGTTGTGTAACGTGATGTTAAAGCCAAAGCAAAATAGCTAGCCCCAGCAAGCCCTGTCTCATTAAGTCAGCATGTACCTCGCCCACAGTGCGGTGAAGACCACCCGCAGACCAGGTGCAGCGCGGACTTCCTTCGAGCCATTACCCAGCAGGCCGTGCAGGTGGAACGCTCGCTGCGGCAGGGCGGGGCATCTTCTGCGGATACAGCCATCCCTGACGTGAGTAAACACCAAGCCCTGCACCCCTCCGCAAAACACACGGGGGGAGGAGCTCTGGAACAAGTACAAAGAAGGGCAACTAAATTGGTACCTGGCATGAAAGGTAAAAGTTACGAGAAAAATTCTGCACAGATATCAGGAAGTAATTTTTTTTACAGAGTTGTTCATGTGTGGTGCCAATAGCTTTCCAGGTCTGGTAATGGAGGCAGAAACACTTGGGGTATTCAAGTCCAGGCTTGATGCAGTGCTAGATACTTTTTAGATTAGGACATGATGAGCCTAGATGGGCTGAACTGCCCGTTCTCGTCATTATGTATTCTTATGTTCCCAGGTAAAAATAACGGAAACACCAAATGAAAAAGGACTCATATTTTGAAGTAACTAAATCGCATCAAAAACTGCATCAGGAAAGGGCAACAGTTGTCACGAGTGGAAGCTCAGTGACAGGGATAGATGGACACTTAACAGGATTAAAAAACACAAAACAACAGGCTCAAAAATGACCACAGAATCTACACCTCCATGACCCAGTCTCAACAAAAACTGTACGTTGTGAGCTTCACAAAGCTGATATTTATGGTAGGGCTGCCATTCGGTAACCGCTTGTAACCAAGGCCAATGTGCAATAGCACATAACCTGGTATTGATTTACACCGCCTTCAGCTCTCAAAAAATGGAGGCTTCCCTTCTTGAAGAATGGTCCAATAGCCCACTATAAACAGTTAAAAACTTGTTTACAGCATTACAATTGAATTGCATTGAATCTGTTCTGAAGGCAAAGGGTGGCCCAACTCCTTATTAGTTAATAAATATTCATATATTGTTTGGCATTTCCATTATTTTGTATACCCCCTGCATGTGAGCACGACATAACATAAGCAGTTCAGCTTGTAAGGAAAGCAAATAAATTGTATTTTAATGTATTTTCAGACCAAACTTTTAAATGTATATTCAGACCAAATTTAAAATATTTGGTTCAAACTACCTTCACTTACACAATTATAATTATGCTTGAATGATTCACTGCTCCTTGGATAATGACCATTTCCTTTGTGCTGACGAATGAGACGGTACACTGGGAGAGAAGACAAGGACTGTCCACAGCCATTAACACGTTGAGCAGAGCTAATATGTGTCTGTCTCTTTACAGAGTTTAGCCCCATCAATGGAAGCCACCTTAGAACAGCTTGCCCTGGTCAACGGAATCCTCAAGCCAACTATAAGGTAGGAGTCGTGTGTGGTGTCACATCGCCGTGGAGAGTTCTCTCTCTTCAATCTACTTCTCATTGTTATGACGGTAAACGACACTTGTAAGTTTAACCGAACCCAATTGCAACCCCACGGTGGTTCTGTGTGGCTCAGTAGGTAGAGCATGGTTCTGTGTGGCTCAGTAGGTAGAGCGTGGTTCTGTGTGGCTCAGTTGGTAGAGTGCGGTTCTGTGTGGCTCAGTAGGTAGACCATGGTTCTGTGTGGCTCAGTAGGTAGAGCATCTCGTTGACAACCCTTAGGTTGTATGCATTCACTACTGTAAGTCACTTTGGATAAAAGCGTCTGCTAAATAGCATATATTCGGGTAGTGTAACGGTCTAAACATTTGCCCGGAATGCAAGTTGCCCACTGCAGCTGCAGAAACTAGACTATGCCAGTCCGGCTCTGGCTGAGAGCCCCGATTGGCTGTCCGCCTCAGGGGTAGGGGGGAGGCTGAGCCAGCACGAGCTCGCCAAGGAGCGGAAGGGCGACCGTAGAAAGTAGGTGGATGAGTTCTGTCTCGGAGGAGGTGGATCATTTGTCCAGCCTCCAGGCTTGAAGGGTAAATCGAAAGTTTTGTCCCAGATTGGGAGAAAAACTGGGAAAAAATCTAAAAAAAATAAAATAAAATAAAATAAAATAAAATAAAAAAGATCAAACTTAGTAGATCTATGATGGGAAATGTATGACCATTATTATACCTTTTTTATTGATTTATTTTCCAGCAACAAGATTGAGGAACTGAAAGAGAAACTCAAAGAAATGAGAGCATCCGCTGGAGTGGCCAGTGAGAAAACGGAGCTGGCGTTGGCCATCAACGGCGGAGTGGCGGAGGAAAAGGTCGCTGGGAACGACGCAGAGGATGAAGGCCGAGCTCACCACGTCCCTGAGGCCTCCGACGGAGATGCAGAGAACGCCGCGCCGGCTCGCAATCAGGAGGAAACAGATTCCAGTCGCAAGACGGAGGTGGAAGACAAAACCGCTGATGAGGAGCCAATGTCTGATCATGTTACTGAGGAGGGAGGGGATCAGGTGACAAATGGCGAGTCAGAATCAGGGGTGGTAGATGGAGGGGAGGTCTCCCTGGTGGATAGTGTCAAACCAGATTCGGCAGAGAATGTTACGGGCCAGGACTTAGTGACAAATGACCAACTGGGGAACGCAGAGATCAATGGAGATGAAGGCAGGGCAGGAAACGATGAATTGGGATCCACAAAGATAGACCTAGAGCAGGAGACCCTGACAACTGATGATGGGCAGTCAGGAAAATCAATGATTGGTGTCAAAAGCAAGAGCGTAAGAGCCAATGGGGGCCCAGAATCAGCAGAGGTCGATGGGGAGGCGGGCAGAACGGAGGAGATTACTGGATAGTTCAGGAGGAGGTGAATAATTTTGACCGGCAAAGATTGATGGAGGAAGGGTTTAACAGCCAACTGTGAGTCTGGAACTGTTGGCATGGCTGGAAATTCAGTTAAATACTTTAATGGGAGTCAGGGGGAGGGAATACTTCCATTGTTTTACATTAAAATGTGTTGATTTTACCAAATGTGCCATTGCCCCACTGCAACCAAATGATGCGCCACCTGCACAGTGTATTTGATTTGATTGTGTGTGTGCACGTTTTCTTCAATAAAGTGGATTTACCAGCCAAATTAAAGTGTTTTTCAGGTATGTGGTGAAATTGGAACACTGGTTACAGCATGCAATATGAAATACTTTTTTTTATGAAACCAACAAAAGCTTTATACAAACTGGGTCAGAGAAATGAATCAATTCTTTGACACGACTGGAAAACAAGTTGGAAAAGAACATAAAACAAAATTATGAAAAGACCCACCAAAATTTTACACATTCAACATTCTCAATTCATGGTCCCTCTCGGTTAACCCCTGGAATATTCCCCACACACCGAGTGAAGAGTTTCTGTATCCAAAAACTCCAGGCATTTGTGTCCTGATTTTCGCATGATGCTCAGCTGCTTAAACTTTTGATTTGGGCAAACTTTTCCATCATCATCCCCCCTCCCTCCTCTCTCCTCCTTTCTTGCTTGTTCCCTCTCCCCCCACGTCCAGCTCAGTTTCCCTGGCCCTGGTCCCTCTGAATAATCTCCAGGTCCTCACAATGCAGGTATCTGGTATCTGCAGGTGGTTATGTGTGGCTCAGTAGGTACCGTATAGCACTGACAATGCTTAGGTTGTGGGTTCGGAGGTCGTGGCCCCTCTGAATAATCTCTAGGTCATCACAGTGGTACAGGTACAGGTACAGGTTTCCGGGGGTCCTGGTCTCTCTGAATAATCTCCAGGTCCTCACAGTGCAGGTACAGGGGTTCGGGGGCCTGTGTCCAGGTGTGGGGGGGCAGGCAGGCCAGGCGTTGTGGCGGGAAGCCCAATACCGCCGTGTCGTTGAAAACGTCCAGGAAACGCGGGGAGCAGGGCAAGGCCGTCTCCTTACAAGCACGAATCACCTGGCAGCACTGGTGAAGGATTGACCAATCACTTACTCCTTCAATACAACACCCTCCTTTGACAGTGTCCTAGTTAACATCACTTCAAATAGCACTGAAGAGTCCAGTCAGTCTTTCACAAAGGAACTGATTTAGTATGACATTACTTTCCTGTAAGTATTCTGATTTAACTTAACACTAAATTAATAAAATTGACATGGTAATAAAGCATCTAAAATGTGTAAAAACATCCAATGAAGTTACAAAAACACACTGCACACTATAACCCTGATCAGCAAAAAAAGAAAATAAGTTTTTTCAGCCAGCTCACAAATTTCTCAAATCAATAAGGATTTTTAACCCCAAGCAAGTATGCAATATTTTTCCTGCTTTAATTGTGTGCATTATCTGACCCTATAATCGAGCACAACAGTAAGTGATAAAGTGTCAGCACACGTTTAATTCAAAGTCAGTCCTCGTGCTTAGAACCTTCAATTGTGCAAATTAGATTATTCATTGAAATGATTAAATTTACTGCAATGGGGGGTGATTACATAGCAAGAGTTTCAGAAGAGACAATAGTGCCCTCATAGTGGTGGGAGGAGGGAATTACTGGAGTGGTAGTTCAATATTAATTTTGATGTTTTGCTTCTATGGTAATTGACCAATCTCTTAATAAAAGGGTTTGCCTATGAACAAATAATTCAAAGAACAACCCCATATTTTTTTCAACGTTACCAATGTTAATTACAGGATTCACTGAGATGATTGATAACTGGGTTCAAGGCTCGAAAGCATAATAGGCAAAATAGGGGATGATCTAAACTTTAAGACTCAGAACAAGCTTTGAATCACATTATGATAAAAAATATATATATCATTTTACATTTTACATTATATATATAATAATTAAGTCTTCAATCGACAGCAGTGTAGGTTCTAATTGGTGAGATAAACAGGAAGGATACATCATGGATGAAGCTGTAGTCTCTCTGAAGTTCTCGCTCCACCATTCTGAAATAAATAAATCATTTACACGTTTACTCACGTGCATCATGTGTTACAGTCCTGGTGAAAGACACAGACAGCAATTACACCATTTTGTGTGATGCGAGGGAGCCTGGAATTCAGGTACACAAGCTCACCACAAGGACAGAATTCCAATTTGTCAAGCTCTAGGTTTAAGTCTGGCTGTAAAAGCTGTTTGGTGATACGCCAAACCACCTCCTCGGAACTAGCCAAGCCATTGACTGTACCTCCGACACACACACTCACTATTCAGGGTTTAAGACTGACATTTCAAGGTAATCCAGGTATGAAACTCTTATGCAGAAATACCTGCATGCTACTTGAGCACTGAGTGATTTGCACTGAGGGCTTCCGTCAGCACTTCTGGCGGTTCCGCTTGTTGACAGAAGCTGGCTAAAACTTAATATGAATGTTGTTTCAGCAGGATTTCTGCTTGGTGTATGTTTTACACATTTTACACACTCTTGTTGTCAATAGGGTGTTGAATGAGGGGCACTCAAACCAGAAGAGAGCATACCGCTAATGGGTGCAGGGAGCCCATTGCTGTTGAACGTCAAGCTTTGAGCTTAGAGTGCAGGGTCTTAACCGGAGGTGGGGCCTCAGATAGTGTAGTGGTCTAACGCACTCACATTGATTGGTGCTTTGCGAGTGTGAGCTGCCTATTGCAGTCGCGGTTTTAACCCGACTGCGTCAGACCAGCTCTGGCCGGGAGCCCTGATCGGGGGCGGCTTTTAGCTGTCCACCCCAGGGGGTGGGGGGAGGGTGAGCCAGCACGAGCTCGAGGAGCAGTAGGGTGTTCCTAAATAGCAGGTGGGTGAAGTTCCGTCTCAGAGGAGGCGGATCATTGCTGGCCTCGGGATATTAGCTTGACCCGGAGGACAGGCGGCAGGCTCGTGAGGAGAGGGCGAATCAAAATAAATAAAGAGTTGAATTGGCCCCTAAATGGGGCGAAAAACGGGCAAAAGTTAGAAACAAAATGTTATTATTATCATTATTTAAACGGGGGGGCTTCACCTCTCCTGGATGCTTCGGAAGCTGTTCCCCACGATGGTGAGCCGGGCCAGGGCCTGGGGGCTCCAGTTCCTCCACAGCAGGTTGTTGTACAGCGCCTTCCCGCAGTGGATCAGGTAGAACAGGGTGGGTCTGGACACGGCCCTCTTCCCCTCCTGGCTCGGCCAATCACAGAAACACAACAACGTCAGGTGGTGGTGTGGGCTATGCCACTGGGACAGGGCTGCCTAACCAGGTATCGGCACATAGTTATAGAGACACCGACTAACCTCGTTCTTGGTCAGCACGGTGAAGCCAAGCGCCTGCAGTACCTCGCGGTCCCCAGGGGTGAAGATCGGGTCAAACACACTGCACTGCCCTGGAGGGATCTAGGGGAGGGAGTGGATATTAACACTTCACAGACACTTCATATAGTGGACATTAATACTTCACAGACACTTCATATAGTGGACATTAACACTTCACAGACACTTCATATAGTGGACATTAACACTTCATAGACACTGCATAGAGTGGATATTAACACTACAAAGAGTGGACATTAACACTTCATACACTGCATAGAGTGGACATTAACACTTCATACACTGCATAGAGTGGATATTAACACTTCACAGACACTTCATATAGTGGACAGTAACACATCATAGACAGTTCTTAGAGTGGACATTAACACTGCAAAGTAAACATTAACACTTAATTCCTCTGGGTGCACCTATGTGAGAGAGAGCTTTAACATTCTGCACTGTTCTGTTTAGACCCAGGAAAAGCCCTCCAAAATGAAGAAAAACATATTCATTTGCATATTTGTACCACCGGCTGGAAGACACGGTGGATCAGGCTACTAATATTGCACTACTCTGAACGCAGGAGAATCAACACATTGACTAAACTGGAGTGCCCTACTAGAGAGGTCTAAGGGACAGGGCGGCATTAGCACACGCTTAAAAAATGGTGGAGTATGATATGCAGAGATGTGGAGATTATTACTGGACGTGCGCTCACCTTCAGGGTGTCCAGCAGCAGTAACAGCATGGCCAGCTGGTACCGTGAAGAGATGCAGCTGGAGAAGCTGCCTAGCCCATAGCACACGCAGTCGAGCCCGCGATTGGAGAGACCACGGCCACTCTCCACGGGCACCGCGATCCCGAGACAGCCAGAGAGCTGGACAACACCTCTGAGAGGGGAAATAGAGATGCGTTGGTGCTGCAGCTGCAACGTGAACAACATTTACAGTCATATGCTTTCTGTATAAGAAATAGGGCGCTGTCTCTGTAAACACAACAGAAGTACAGAGAGGCATATGTTCTTTAACATAGAATAGATTTCCATAATCAATATATTATATATTTTTCTATTTTCTATTTTCGCTGTTTATTCCCATTTCCCCCAAATTTAGTATCCAAATTTTTCCCTTTTTAATGTCAATTATCCCCTCCCTCGTATTAGAATTCTCTGCCATAGTCCCGAGACCGATAGTGAGCACTGCACTGCCTCTTCCGAGCCAGCACCCACCTAGACCGAAGCCTGTCACCGTAATACACAGGACCACTCATATATGCAGCGATCTCATTCGGCTTTTATGCCTCGCCCTTCCCTGGGGTGGACAGCCAATTGCCGCCCCCCTAGTGGCACTCCCAGCCAGAGCCAAAACTGGAGCAACCTGGTGGTGTCGGACATTTTACCGCTACACCACGCAGGAGGCCCCCTAATCGATATATTTGAGTTACAACACATTTCAATATTCATATGCTCTTGGTGTGTCAGGATTTTCAACCACCTCCACATCCAGGTAACTTTCTTTGAAATGTGTTCCCTGAGTATAGTCACGGGTTGTACCATTTATGATCCAGTTCGTTTACAGTGGCTGTAGAGAAATGTATCCCGTGACAATTCAAATTAATGTCGCAATCAATACTTTTTACACTGGCAAAGATACGTAAAAAATATTTCACCAGTCTGTTCATTGGAGGGTCTTACCCTTCCAATCCAGCCAGAACTCTTCGCCCCTCAGTTCAGCCCTAAGAAAGTGAAACAAGGAGAATTATATTTTCCTTCTAAATTTAGGCATACACATTATTCTCTGACATTTCCGTTATCACTCATGCAAACGCAAGTAAAACCACACGAATAGCCTCAAATACTTTTCTTTCAAAAAGACAAAGGAATATTTTAGCACAATTGTCATTTTTCCGTATGTAAAATGTTCCTCGGACATGTAAACATCAGTGCGAGCCAGATAAATGTTCCTAGAAAAAGGGCACAGATTCTAGAACCGAGGATACGGTGTTTCGGTGGCTCTCACACGGCCTCTGTGATTTTCTTTTCAATTCTGCACTTGTCCTCTACGTCTCCAACATCTCTGTGATCTGGCTGGCGCGGCTTCTCTCTCCGCGCTGGCCCTTTGCGACGACGAGCCTGCTGCCATTCACTGTCGCTGCCCGCCATACTGCAACGAAACAACGTCTGCATGGTCCAAACCAGTATCGTACAAACACTGTCGATTGCAGTGTAATTAACACGAGTTTAAACCTCCAAGTTAAATTAACAGAACCACGGAACTGCATTAGAAAACTGCAAATAGATGTAATTAATTAATGATCTCTCTCTCTCTCACACACACAACACACAACACACAACACACAACACACAACACACAACACACAAACACAACCTTTAACGTTAGTTTGATTAGTTAACTTAGTTTAGGAAAACAGAACGGCGCACTCACGTTGTAAAATGTAAGCCTTTAGTGCTACACTGTGAAACCCCGCTGTCCACGAACCTGACATAAGTTCCATCTATCTACAAACGACATGCTTATGGTTGTATTAATTACTCACAAATCCCACATTATCCTGCATGAATTAATATATTGCAGATTTAACATAGGCTATATATCTGTCGGTGGTACATACAATACAACATTTTATGACGCTCAGAACGTAAATGCGGAACCATTGTTTGTGCTCGTGAGTGTAAGGTTGGACCACATTAGGGTAGGTGCGACAGGAAGTGGATTGTGTTTACAAGACAGGGGTTTTCATGCGTTTTAGGGGCATTCTTTTCGAATAAATTGTGTATTTTAAAAGGTCAATTTGCAAGGTAAAGTACTTATCAATTTGGTTAGTTGTTTCAGATATATCTGAAGCAAACTCGTTGACATTAGCTAAGCGCTCGACAATGCCGCGAATGCTCTGAACGAACTGTTACCTAGAATAGCTGCTAACTGCTAGATTACATAAATAGGATTTTCACGTTATGCTAAGTTACAGCCAAAGTTAGTTGACCTAATGTATTATTGGAACATGTATAACTTTGCTAATCAGCTAGCCTGTCAGCGAACGTTTGTACATGGTTATTTTCTGTTTCGCCATCAGAAGATCCAGCAAACATGTCGATGTCCCACCTGTACGGGCGGACGGGCGAGCAGGATAACGACGGGGTGGAGATAGAGAATTTCGAGGTGACAGAATGGGACTTGGCGAACGAATTCAACCCCGACCGCCGCCGCCACCGGCAGACCAAGGAGGAGGCCACTTACGGGATATGGGCCGAGCACGACTCGGACGATGAGAGACCCAGCTTCGGAGGGAAGAGGTAGGCTTCACTGCTTTTCGGTGTGTCTGCAAGCCGTGATCAAGCGGTGATCAAGCGGTCATCTAAACATGGGAGGATCCGTTAGCAGAACAAGAGGGCACAAGTTTTACACAGACTGTTGTCAATGCATGGAACAGCCTGCCAGGTCAGGTAGTTGAGGCAGAAACACTTGGTGTACTCAAGTCATTGGATACTCTTTAGGTTTGGAAGTGGAGAGCCTGTTCTCGTCATTGTGTATTCTTTTGTTTTTATGAGACTTATTATTTCAAGTATAATTAATTTGTCATTCTTACCGCACTCGGAGAATTAATCGAACATTAACACGTCAAATGTACATTAGGTAGGTCGGCCCTAAAGCTCTGAGATGTGTCAGTGTTTTATAGTTATATTCCCCTGTGTGTGCAGGTCCAAGGATTACTCAGCGCCGGTCAATTTTGTGAGCGCAGGTCTGCGCATGACTAACGCGGAGGAGAGACAGCAGCAGCGCGGGTCCGATGATTCGGAGACGGAGGGAGATTCTGCCCCACCCCCGCCTCGCGAGACAGCACCCAAGAAGTTGTTACAAACCGTAAGAATGTCATCTTGTTTCCTCTACTTCCCTTACATTGGTCACAGAAATTGGCTTCAGAGTTGATTTAGCATACAATGATTCGTGGTTCTGTGTGGATCAGTAGGTAGAGCATGGCGCTGACAACACTTAGGTTGTGGGTTCGATTCCCATTTGGACCACATATACTGAAAAATGTATGCATTCACTACTGTAAGTCGCTTTGGATAAAAGCGTCTGCTAAATGACGTGTATATACAATGAAGTTGGTGGGTGGCATGTTTTTTGGAAGGTGCAAACCCGTTTGAAATTGTGAAAAATCTGTCCCCTTTTTTACCGAAAGCCACAGGTAAAGCGAAACGGTTTGTTACCTGTGTGTCTGGACTCTCTAGGGTGGGAACTTCAAAAGCTCCCAGAAGACGTTTGCCGGTGGCATCAGATCGGGACAGGACCTGGGGAATTGGGAGAAGCACACCCGTGGGATTGGCCAGAAGCTGTTGCAGAAAGATGGGCTACGTGCCAGGGAAAGGCCTGGGAAAGAACGCTCAGGGTAAAAGCCACCAACACCTTAAGTCACATGTGAAAGATGCGTACATCCGCTAGGGATGTTAAATGTGTACAAAAATAGTAATCGTTCAGACCTTTACACGATAAGTCGTAATCCAAATGAAATGGAGGCACTTGCGCAGTGCTGTGGACAATAGTGATTGCTACCTGCTGTACGTAGACAATGCCGCTCTGAAAACGATGTTGTTGCTTAAACCGGACAGTGATCACCAGATTCACAGAGCAGCGATGTTCCGCAGCCCCCTCTATTGAAAACGAAGGGCTTCCACTCTACTGCTACTCTTTTTCTTGTACTTTGTGGACTTGAGGCACAGATTCAGAATGTCAAGTCAGCTACAGCAAATTATTCAACTATTCAACAAACTATTCTAGAGGGGTCTAGGCCTTGGTTGGTTCGTTTCTGTTTGGTGTAATGTGACAATGTATTTGTAAAAAGCGCAAAACAAATACACTGTGCAATTGTAGTGAGCAGTAGCAATATCAGAAATCTAACAAAGTACTAAATTGTTATTGTTTAAACGGTAAAGGGTTAGCCTCACTAATGTCGCCAGTCTCAATTTCAGTACTGTGCGTTGTGAGCAAGCTGTGCGTGTCTAGATGTCCGGTGTGCTGCCAGCATGTCAGTATAACTGCACATTGTACAGCTGACTGATTCTGCTTCGCAGGTATTGTGAATCCGATTGAGGCCAAGGTGCGGAAGGGGAAGGGGGCGGTCGGAGCGTACGGTAATGAGAGGACGCAGCAGTCTCTGCAGGATTTTCCCGTCGTCGACTCTGAAGAAGAGGAGGATAAAGTGAGGCACAATTCCCAACTGCTCCAGCGCACGCTGCAGCTCCACAACTGTGCACCTCCAAACAAAAACATTCACAGCACAAATACCCACAGCAATACTCTGCAGTTGTGTTCACATGTCACAGCTGTTTATAAAAAAATTAATACACCTCTTATAACTCACCCCTATTTCTGCCATAATTGACCATCAATGATACATTCTCTGTTAAATTGGGCAAAGCCTGAACGGACTCTATTGCTTTTTTTATTATTATAGTATAACCACTCCCTATGAGACGGGCTGCTGTTTTCCTATGTTCTCTGGTCCTAACCAAAAAAATACCTAACTTCCATAACTGTATATTTTCAAATGTGACATCCAAACTAGCCAGGGAACCTCCCCTTATGGTGTACATATTTTATCCTCCTTTCCACAAACACATTGAATTATTATTTTGTATATATATATATATATAAAACTGAAATTAATTATAAATAAATAATGCATTTATATGCTGCTAATGCTGTCTTGGCTAATTGTGGTGTTCTGTGTTATTCACACATGTAACCGTACATTAATACACAGTTATTTCAGTAGCACTGTGTCATTTCTTTATGATCTGTGGAAAGAATGTCTTCATTGAGGAAAACCCCCCAGAAAAAGTGCACTTTCAAATTTTTCCACAGGTGCTGGGCAAAAAATAGAATAATGGAATAATTAATTTAATGTTCTCCTTCCAAACGTGGTCCAGGACTTCCAGCGGGAGTTGGGGCAATGGCGGCGGGATCCAGGCGCAGGGAAGAAGAAGCCCAAATACTCGTACAGGACGGTGGATGAGCTGAAGGCCCGCGGGAAGCTGGCGGGCAGAATCGTGAGCACCCCTGCAGGAGAGCTGTCCCAGGTCAAGGTGAGGGCAATGGGCGTGTCTGCTGTGTTTATTAGAGACTGCCCACACGGTCGCTATGTATATTTAATCAATGTGTTGCATGTTTCACAAGTATCACCCAAATAGGATGGTTCTGTGTGGGTAGAAGCTAGATGCCCCTCTTCTTCAAATGCGCGAAATTCAACATCGTAACTGACGATTAGGGTTAGGGTTAGGTCACGGACACTGTAAAATCGAAACAAACCAACAGGCCAATTACATCTCGGATCGCATCGCGTCCTCTGGAACGTGGGCATCTAACCTCCACCATTCTCTGTGGCTCAGTAGGTAGAGCATGATTCTGTGTGGCTCAGTAGGTAGAGCGTGGTTCTGTGTGGCTCAGTAGGTAGAGCGTGGTTCTGTGTGGCTCAGTAGGTAGAGCGTGGTTCTGTGTGGCTCAGTAGGTAGAGCGTGGTTCTGTGTGGCTCAGTAGGTAGAGCATGGTTCTGTGTGGCTCAGTAGGTAGAGCGTGGTTCTATGTGGCTCAGTAAGTAGAGCATGGTTCTGTGTGGCTCATTAGGTAGAGTGTGGTTCTGTGTGCCTCTGTAGGTAGAGCGTGGTTCTGTGTGGCTCAGTAGGTAGAGCGTGGTTCTTTGTGGCTCAGTAAGTAGAGCATGGTTCTGTGTGGCTCATTAGGTAGAGTGTGGTTCTGTGTGCCTCAGTAGGTAGAGCGTGGTTCTGTGTGGCTCAGTAAGTAGAGCATGGTTCTGTGTGGCTCATTAGGTAGAGTGTGGTTCTGTGTGCCTCAGTAGGTAGAGCGTGGTTCTGTGTGGCTCAGTAGGTAGAGCATGGTTCTGTGTGGCTCAGTAGGTAGAGCATGGTTCTGTGTGGCTCAGTAGGTAGAGCATGGTGCTGACAACAGTTAGATTGTGGGTTCGATTCCCACTGGGGCCACATATACTGAAAAATGTATCGCTTTGGATAAAATCGTCTGCTAAACGGCATACGTTGTGTCAGGTGATTGACATGACCGGCCGGGAGCAGAAGGTGTACTACAGCTACAGCCAGCTGAGCAACAAGCACAGCGTGCCAGAGGAGGCGCCACTGAGTGTGTCCGTGCGAGACCAGAAGCCCTCTGGCTTCGCGCTGCCCGAACTGGAGCACAACCTACAGCTGCTGATTGACCTGACTGAGCAAGACATCCTGCAGGTGAGTCCCGCCCGGACCGCGATCCGAGCCCCGGCAATCCCTTCTACCTCCAATAAACCCCTTCCTGCCCACGCTACGTTTATCATCCCTACGTTTCTGTACCCCCCCCGTTTCCCGCCTCTTTTTTGTTTCTGGTGTCCTTGTCGTTCAGTAAAACTATTTGTGAAACTTGCATTCCAAATGTACAAACATTCTAGGTTTTCTTTTTCACTAGACAAGGGCAGCAAATCACTTCCTGAGGGCTTTTACCATGTAGTTTGTTTCACAGTGTATATCTTTTTTGTACTTGTAAATCACAGCTTGTATATTTAGTAAATAAAAGTTGTGGTTTAAAAGTGCAACTCCGGGCCCCTGGTGGTGCAACCAGTAAAGGCATTCGCGAGGAGTGCAGGTTGCCCACTGCGGCCGGGGTTCAATACCCAGCTGCTCCAGCCTGGCCCTCGCTAGGAGTCTCATTCGGGGGCGGTCCGCCCCAGGGGGAGGGGGGAGGGAGGAGGGAAGCCGGCACGAGCTCGCCGCGGGCACAGAAGGCTTCCACAGACTGATCTACAAGATCTGTCTCGAAGGAGGCAGTTCGGTGCCATCGTCATTGCCGGTCTTGGGGTAGCGGCTGGTCCCATAGTTGTGGGCGGCGGGCTCTTGGGGGAGGGGGAATTGAAGCAATAGAGGGTACAATTGGCCACCAAATTGAGAGAAAAACTAAAAAAAGAAAGTCACAAAAATCACAGATTTCAGTTTGCATCCCGGAAAGATTTCTGGTCAGACAATACAGACGAGTGTGAATTTGAGCACCTACAATCTATCAGTTTTTATTGTTGATCGTATACATCCCTCCCTGTCTAATATCCTCCTGTTCCTCCATCTCTTTCCTCCCTCTGTCTCGTTCTCCATCTCGGTTTCCCAGAGCGCGCGGAGGCTGCAGCACGAGCGCGACGTGGTGGTGTCCCTGTCGCACGAGAGCGCCGCCCTGCTGGAGAGGCTAGGCGAGGAGCAGGATGCGCTGGGCCGCCTGGAGGGGGTGATGGAGCTGGTGGATCGCTTTGAGGCGGACGAGCCGGGGGATAGCCAGGGGGAGCCGGGCCCCGCCCTGACCCTCCAGGAGTGCGCACAAATCTTTGAGACGCTGCAGAACGAGTACTACCAGGAGTACAAGGCCCTGGGCCTGGCTGACCTGGCTGTGGCCGTGGTGCACCCCCTCCTGCGGGAAAAGCTTCGGGGCTGGGACCCCCTGCAGGTCAGCTTCCCCCCTCAAACACCCAGTACATTTAAGAGCGTCCGAAGAGAATGCATGCTGCCCACTGCAACCAGGGTTAGATTCCACTGACCGTGGCAGCTCGGCTCTGGCTAAGAGCGCCACTAGGGGGGCGGCAATTGACTGTCCGCCCCAAGGAGGGGGGAGGGAAGCTGATATGAGCTTGCTGTGTTTAAGAGTGGCTCTCTGTGTACCGGAGTTACGGTCGGTGGCTTGGCGAGTTCCGGCTCGGAGGAGGTGGTACATCACCTTTGTCACTGCTGGTCTCAGGACTACGGCAGGGAACTCACAATACGAGGGGGTTGATTGACATGAAAATAGGGTATAATTGGCTACTAAATTTGGAGAAAAATAGGGGGAAAAGTCTGAAACAAAAAAATCTTTAAACACCCAGTACATCTTCACACGCACACACACAGTGTTCAACCCAAAAATGCCTAATTTTAAGTGAAGGAGCAAACAGAAGCTGAAAAATCACAGCAGATTAAAATGAGTCCCAACACACCTGTATGGCACTATATGGGTTCTCTTCAAGTGGATACAATTTCTTTCAGGAAATTCAAATGATGATGAACGATGTGAATAGATACTCCTCGGGTTACGGAAAATACGACTTTACGGAAATACAATTTTGCCGTAGTTACATTTTTTACATTTGCCCACCAAGTTTGCGTTAGTTACAGGAAGGGCAGGCAAGACTGTCATTGAAAGTGATGGAAAATACATAATTGATTATTATTGTCATTTGAGTTCTTTTTTGTCCTTTTAAATCCCTTTTAAATACAGTGTATCTCGACTTTTGGAAAGCCTTCAGGAACGGAACCCTTGCGTGACCCGGGGAGCGCCTGTATTAGCGATGAAGCTACATTAAATGTGTGTCGTAATACTTCCGTGGCCTGGTGGCCATTGGGCTTATGTGCCAGATGTTTGCTGAAGCAGTTCGCCTCCCTTAACTCTTGCAGGACAGCACGTACAAACTGGAGGAGGTGGGGCAATGGCGGGCCATTCTGGAATCGGGCCAGCTCCACCACAGCATTCCTGACAGCTCCCAAATGGACCCGTACCACAGGTGCTCATCCTGCTCCTATAAAACCCAGTCTGTCAGCAGCCAACATTCGCTTGAGAAATGTGATCTTATACTTATGTGAAGTCAGAGGAAGCGACTACCTCTCCATCGCAAAAACATTTATTCTCACGGTTTCTATCAAGGAATCCATTCCCGCCGCATTCATATCGTGTGTGTGTGTGTGTGTGTGTGTGTGCGTGCGTCCGTCCATCCGTGTGTGTGTGTCCGTGTGTGTATGTGTGTGTGTGCGCCCCCATGTGTGTGTGTGTGTGTGTGTGGTGTGTGCGCAGACTGCTGTGGGAGGTGTGGGTTCCAGTGATGAGGAGCACCGTGGCTCAGTGGCAGCCCAGGAACGTGGGCCCCATGGTGGACTGTGTGGAGGGCTGGGCCCCCCTGCTTCCCCTCTGGATCCTGGACAACTTGCTGGAGCAGCTCATCTTCCCCAGACTGCAGAGAGAGGTGGCTTAAGCTAATGCACACTGTCACACATGCAGGGCTAATGCTAATGTACACTATCACATACAGCACTAGTGCTAATGCACACTCACACACAGCGCTAATGTACACTGTCACACACAGTGCTAATGCTAATGCACACTACCACACAGCCAGCACAAATGCTAATGCACACCATCTCACACACACAGGGTTAATGCTAATGCACACACAACGCTAAAGCTAATATACACTGTCACACATGCAGGGCTAAAGCTAATGTACACTGTCACACACGCAGCACTAATGTACACTGTCACACACGCAGCGCTAGTGTGCACACTGTCACACACGCAGCGCTAATGCACACTGTCATACGCAGGGCTAATGCACACTGTCATACGCAGGGCTAATGCACACTGTCATACGCAGGGCTAATGCACACTGTCACACACGCAGCGCTAATGCACACTGTCATACGCTAATGCACACTGTCATACGCAGGGCTAATGCACACTGTCACACACGCAGCGCTAATGCTAATGCACACTGTCACACACGCAGCGCTAATGCTAATGCACACTCTCACAAGCAGGGGCTAATGCATACTGTCACACACGCAGCGCTAATGCACACTCTCACATGCAAGGCTAATGCTAATGCACACTCTCACACGCAGGGCTAATGCTAATGTACAGTAGGGGGGGATAATACATTTTCGAATGAGATCCTGACCCCTGCTAGTTTGATTACCGGTTCATTTAAACTAAAGTTAAAGCTACAAAATGAGAGTAGCCTTTAAAAAAAAAGAAAATAAGGTGACAGTAATGATTCCAATCAATAAAGAATTCAAATTGTCAAAGATGTCAAAATTGTCAAAGGGACATTTCATTCCCAGTGCGTTGGTATCTCAGGGGCTCTCCTGCACATCAGAGTGAGATTACAGAGACGCTAAGATGTCATAACTCGCCCCCCCTTACTCACTTACATACACAGCTACCATTTTATTTTACTACTACTATTATTATATTTATTTTTTATTATTCAATTCGGCACTTAGTGATATTGATATTGAGCATTTTTGCACAGATGTCTGTACTGTTTGCCTTGTCTGTCGTCTTCTATTGGTTTGATTGGTTTCTTGTTGTTTGATGGTTTTATGTTTTATTATGCTGCTTTCATAATTGCCCTTTGGGGATAAATAATGTTTTTTTAATTGAATTGAACAGGTGGAGACGTGGAACCCCCTGACGGACACGGTGCCCATCCACTCCTGGCTGCACCCTTGGCTGCCCCTGCTGCAGGGCCGGCTGGAGCCCCTGTACCCCCCGATCCGCAGCAAGCTGGCCCACGCCCTGCAGCGCTGGCATCCCAGCGACGGCTCCGCCCGCCTCATCCTGCAGCCCTGGAAGGAGGTGTTCACTCCTGGTGCCTGGGAGGCCTTCATGGTGAAGAACATCGTCCCCAAGCTGGGTGAGCCCCTCTCCCTCTCCCTCTCCCCACCGCTCTCCCTCCCTCTCCCCACCGCTCTCCCTCTCCCTCTCCCCACCCTCTCCCTCTCCCCGCTCTCCCTCTCCCTCTCCCCCGCTCTCTCCCCTCCGCTCTCTCCCTCTCCCCACCGCTCTCCCTCTCCCCTCTCCCCACCGCTCTCCCTCTCCCTCTCCCCACCACTCCCCACCACTCTCTCTCTCTCTCTGTGCTCTGACCTGCCTCTCTCTCTGTGCCCCTAACCCAGCGCTGTGTCTGGGGGAGTTGGTGGTGAACCCCCATCAGCAGCACATGGACCCCTTCCACTGGGTGCTGGACTGGGAGGGCATGCTGTCTCTGTCCAGTCTGGTCGGGCTGCTCGACAAGAACTTCTTCCCCAAATGGCTGCAGGTGAGTGTGTGCACGTGAGTGTGTGTGTGCGTATATGTGTGTGTGAGAGAGTGACAGTATGTGTGTGTGTATGTGAGTGTGTGTGCGCGTATATATGTGTGTGTGTGTGTGTGCGCACGTGTGTGTTTAAGGTTTGTGTGTGCATGGGTGCATATCTTTGTGTGTATGCACGTGCCTGTGTGTGTGCGTGTGTGTGCGCGAGCGTGTGTGTGTGTGTGTATATGTGAATGTGTGTGTGTGCGTGCTTGCGTGCGTGTGCCTGCCTGTGCGTGAGTCTCAGTGTGGCTGTGTTAATTTGCAGGTGCTGTGCTCCTGGCTCAGTAACAGCCCAAACTATGAGGAGATCACCAAGTGGTACCTGGGCTGGAAGTCCATGTTCTCTGACACCGTGCTGGCCCAGCCTCTGGTGAAGGAGAAGTTCAACGAAGCGCTGGACATCATGAACCGAGCAGTGTCTTCTGGCATCGGTCAGTCCCCATCCCCGACATCTCACACACTCCTCAAACTCACGCTCTCTCACACCTCACTCCTCAAACTCTCTCACACATCTCTCTTCTCAGTCTCACTTCTCAAACTTCTCTCTCTTTGTAACAAATAACTTGACATCAGGAGGCAATGCCGATATACCAGGATAGCATGGGGGTGGAAGGGGTTGGATTGATGATGTCGACAGGAATTTATGGTTTCTGAAATAACACAAATATAGATGTGCAACATCTTAATCAACGCTGAACAGCAAGCAAATGACAGACTCATACTTGGTGAATCTTCCCTTGTCTATGCAAACAGCAAAAACAAAAGTGTGTGCAGTAATCTATCAGGCCCACTGGGGGACGACATACACCACTAAACAAATTGTGGTAACCGGATTATTGTGGTAACCTCATTGGCTATTGGCCATAGATAATGAGAATTCACGCCAATGCCAGAATGACCTCATGTGAACAACGCACAAAAACGCTATGATGATATTGTAACAAGATTTATATCGGTTACTTGCTTACTAACTATTGGAGGGATGCGGCACCATTCTTCCACAAGAAATTCCATCATCTACCATAAGTGTTTAATTGGGGTTGAGTGGACCTAAACCATGCCATGCTGCGACTTCTACTTCTACTACTGTGACTACTAGGGTGTGTAAAAAAAAAAACCCTGAAGTTGTCCCACACGTTCGCTCACTTGCAATTTTGATCCACTTAACCCATTCAGACCTAAAATGCCTGCTAAAAACGCCTATTAAAACCTAAGCAATTATTCTACACAACCTCTTAAAACCTGAGGGTTTTCTGGAAAAAATTTCAAAAAAAAAAGCCGACACCAACGTGCACTTCATTTCCCCCACGTCTATTTCAGCGAATCACAGCGCATTTCATTAATCGCAAAATCGATGCGACCTAAACGTCACTCCAGGTCTTAATGGGTTAATGAGAACCTGGCAGTATAAAAATCTGTTCAATATGTCAATGGTTAGGGGTTATGAAAATGAAATAAGGTTATACATTTTTTGATTAATTAATAACCATATTTTGTATTTTATTTTTACACTTTTTGGGGAAAACGCACCCTATTGACGACGACTACTACTACTACTTGTTGTGTCTGTAACCCTCTCCTCTGTGGCAGGTGGATACCTGCAGCCAGGCGCGCGGGAGAACATCGCGTACCTGACGCACACGGAGCGGCGGAAGGACTTCCAGTACGAGGCTCTGCAGGAGCGGCGTGAGGCCGAGAGCGTGGCGCAGAGGGCCATCGGCGCGGCCGGTGTGCCCACCAACTTCAAGGACCTGATCCAGGCCAAGGCCGAAGAGAACAACATCGTATTCATGCCCCTGGTGGCCAAGCGGCACGAGGGCAAGCAGCTGTACACCTTTGGCCGCATCATCATCTTCATCGACCGTGGTGTGGTGTTCGTGCAGGGCGAGAAGACCTGGGTGCCCACTTCCCTCCAGAGCCTCATCGACATGGCCAAGTGACGCACGCGGTCCCCAAAACCACAAAACGCCAGCACATTGTACATTTTTTTCCCACGCCTAATTTTGAATGGTCAATTTGTGCATCCGTGATCATCGCTCTCCTCCGAAAACACGTAACGCCAGCCGCCACTTCTTTCCACTCCACAGTCCACCCGTGAAGCTCACAGACTTTGAGTAGGAGGAGGACACTTTTATGTGTGTGTGTAGCTTGTGCAGGCAGACTGTGGGCACCCGATTGACCAGCGGGGGGCGCTGGTGCACCATGAGACACAGACCTATCGCTAACTGAAGTCCCTCCCTCCCACAGTCGATGCTACGGCCAATTGCGTACCTGCATTTGTGCGATTGTTTTGTGAATGGTTCTTGTTGCTTTGTTTTGTTATTCTTATCCTCCTGTTCTTGCAGAATTTTCCCCCACATTAAAGCTCTCCACATTCCCCCCCAACAAAGTGCATGAGGTAAATCATGTCATTCCATTCATTTGGAAGGTTTAGGGACTTAAGTTCTCATAATTCTTTCCCACTTTCCTCAACCATTTGAACAAATCAGATCATAAGGATCTGGTTGCGGTACTCTTTGTAGCTTTTTGAGATATAGTGGTACAAAATGGCTGCCACCTTGGGGGCAATATTTCCTTATCACAACAGCTTGGCCAATAGAAGACCATTGATTTGTGGAAGCGAACACCATCAAACAGAACACATAAATACCAAAATACCAATCCAATTATGGATAGAGACCCTAAAATTATTTATATCGTCAGTGGATAAAAGTCACATGGGGCCATATTAGTTAAATCTAAGGACATTCATATGTTAAGGTGTTACAACTCAACCCCTCTACCCATCCTGGAACCAATCTTAATAGTGTGTACCTACATGTGTGTGCCTGAGCCAAAAATAAACACAAATCCAAGGGCACTTGCGGTGAGGCAGTCCCAACTCAAAGGTAAAAGGGCTAGGCTCTCCCAATCAGGTTTCCCACCGCGAGCCTGGTCTTCAGGCCCTGCACCATGTTTTCTCCGGAGTGGAATCTCGCAGCCTCCAGAAAATCTCACCAGCGTGTCAGCTGCTGGTGTCAGGAGGAGAGAAGAGCAGAGTTGTTCTACGGACAAAGTGCAAACGCAAAAGCGTTTTTGCTCAACCACAGTTGACCAATCAAATCCAGCGTGGTCTGTATCACACGCTGTGCCCTTGAAAGCTACTCACGGTAGGGGAGAGTGCCCTCCACTATGGCAGAAAAAACTGCCTATAGATCCTGTGGCATTGCCCACATTACAGGCATTTAGCAGACGCTCTTATCCAGAGCGACTTAGTTTTACATTTCTTTACATACAATCCATTTATACTGCTGGATATTTTACTAGAGTAATTCAGGTTAAGTACCTTTAGCTCAAGGGTACAACAGCAGTGCCCCAGCTGGGAATCAAACCTGCAACCTTTTCTGAGACAAACCCAGTTCCCTAACCGTTATACTCCACTGCCGCCTATACACATCGTATTCCGATGCTGCCGTGTCATGTTTATGTTCATAAAGTCTGTAGCGATTATGGAAAGTTATTGCATGCCCTTTAATATATGGATTGTTTCATATTTTTTTCCAAATGTACTCCACCTTAGCCATGGATATTTTATCGGTTAATGGAAGGAAAGGAATTATGCAATTAGGAACGCCCCCACCACCCCGAGGTAAATGGTCATACCTGTCCAAAAAAACCTCATTAACAAGGAACCTCCAGAATTTCAAACATTTAATCACCACATGGTTACAGCAGCTCTCTCACTACTGTCCCAGACACAGGAGAGGAAGAACAGAGAGGGGGAAACACGTTCAGCATTTCATCAGATCGTAGCACTGGATTTAAATATGTCCAAATAGAGCACCAAATTAAAAAAGGACGACACATTTTATAGTAAGACACACTCACATATGTCCTTCACAGACAACACTCGACTCTACTGATCCTAACGATCCTACGGACATCTCTAAGCTCCAGCACAGAGGGGACTTCCATTGCACTGCATTCTGGGGCCACACTAAATTTGAACAGTTGGGTAGCAACAATACACCTTGAAAAACAAATAAAGACTTTCTATAAACATTCAAATACTAATAATGTAGGTCAGTGTTTGTTTGACTATTTCACGCTAGTTTTGTGGGGAAACGGTTTGAAGTAGTCCTGCAAGAAGTGAATGAAAGTCAAAGGGATTGTGATTGGTTGAACATTGAGCTCAGCTGTAATTTAACAGCGTTCTCGAAGTGAAGAGGGAACGCACCAGAGGGCAGTAAAATCACAAAAACATACAAAAAAAAGCAGAAGGCTGCCGTGATGACCAGCTCGCGTCTCTGGAGCGACGCCTAGCTCGTCCCCCCCTGACTGCGGCACAATGGAAGTCTGTATCCCCGCCGCGTCCAGACAGCGCGGGGGGGAGGAGCCTATCCGGCCACGCGGTAGTTGGCGTGAATCTCGGGCTTGATGTCGCACACCATTTTCAGCAGGTTGTCCAGCACAACCTCTCGGTTCTGCTGGTAGCTGTTCTCGATGCCGCCCATCTTGTCCACGGTCTCCTTGTCCACCTCCACCGCAGAGTTGCCGTGGGAGCCCAGAGCCTGGGGAACAACATACCGTTAGTGTGCTAATTTAGCACGCGGGTCACAGAAATTCAGTACGTTTCTGGTACTTCGGCAAGCATAAATGTTAAAATGGTCATACTACTCGGCCTTGGGTGGCATAACGGTCGAAGCATTCGCCCGGAATGCAAGTTGCCCACTGCAGCCGCAGTTCCAAACCTGGCAGCACCAGTCCGGCCCTGGCCGAGAGCCCCGATCGGGGGCGGCAATTGGCTGTCAACCACAGGGGGAGGGGGAAGGGGGGAGGGTGTGCTGGCTCAGGTCCACCGTGAAGCACGTAAGGGAGTCTCCAGAACATGGGTGGGCAAATTCCGTCTCGAAGGAAGCGGAGTTCGCTGCCCTCTGAGAACTAGCTTGCCTCGTAGAGACGAGCAGCAGGGAGGGTAAATAGAAAGAAATAGAGGGTGTAATTGGCTAAATTGGGAGGAAAACTGGAAAAAAATCTTAAACAAATTTAAGAAAAAAAAAAAAAAAAGAAGTGGGCAGGTGTGCTGTACCACCCTGCACTGCCCCAATCCAGGCCGTCCCGTTGTCCAGCAGACTCACCGCGGCCTCCTTGGTCTTGAACTCCTTCTCCCTCTGGAGGCGGTACTGCTCAATCTCAGCCTGGGCTTCCTCCTTGGCCTGCTTCAGACGGCGGTTTTTACCTATGGGGCAACGAAACAGTACGTTACAAATACTTCACTTCAGGTCTACGTGACTGTGTGTAGCCAGTCACGGGCGAGATTGCCGTGTGATTAGCAACAGTCCTCATAGCAAAGCAGGGACTGGACAAACACTGGCTCCCTATCGCAGCATGCATCAAATTTACATCGCTAGTGCTGGCTTATCAAGCCACTAGAGGAACTGTTCCCTCCTACCTCCAGACACTCATGACACCCTACACCCCAGCCAGACCCATCCGCTCTGCCTCCTCTGGCAAACTAACGGTCCCATCTCTCCGGGCCCCAGGCACCCGTTCCTCACGGTCTTGCCTCTTCTCTGTTCGGACCCACCGGTGGTGGAACGATCTTCCTCACTTGGTCAGGACCACGGAATCACTGGCCATCTTCCGCAAGAGACTCAAAGCCCACCTCTTCAGACTCCACTACCACTGAATCTGTACATTTAACTAAATTACATCACCACTGCTGACATGTTTAATACTGCATTTTGTAATATGTGTCTATGTTTAATACTGTCCCAAAAAAATCTACTAACCTTCTCTTTCCCTGTGTTACAGGTACGGTATGCAGCAGCCGACAATGATGTCTATTACGGTGTTACTGCACTGACCTCTTGCGCAAACTATGATTGATCATTACATGCATAAATGCACATCTTGTAAGTTGCTCTGGATAAGAGCGTCTGCTAAATGCTTAAAATGTAAAAATCCCTGTGTGACAATAAGGGGAAGCAGAACACATTTTTAAAGACAGGAAACAGACGTGATGGCAGGTCCCTCAGTTATGTGGGAAGGGAGACACAAAAGAGGAAGGAGAATGAATAAGAGAGAAAGACAGACAGTATGTATCCACAATTATAGGCCTAGCACTGTCACTGTGACTCAGTTTCACCTTAAGATCAGCGTCACAGGAATAAAGCAGCCGCTTTATGCGCACAGACCACGGTCTGGCCCACAAAGGGCAGGTCCATTCAGGAGGTCAACGTTCACGAAAACATCAACCAGCAGCAATGCGCATATATATATATATTAGTTATATTCGTTTTGTTATTTGTGTCCACCGTTACCAACAATAACGACAGCGAGTTCAACATAGCCGATATGATAACATACTGTACAACAAATGAAAACAGCTAGCCAGAGTACTGTAGATGAGACGCTAAATTCAACAGCAGCTAGTTAGATACTTAACGCTAGCAAGCTTTGTTGACTTTACTGATGATATTTAAAGCGCTATGCCACGGTAGGGAAAACTTTAAGAGAAAATGAAGAGTTATGTTACGTTACGTTAGTTCCACCTTTCGACCTGAAACACAGGAACGTTTTTCTAGGTAGCTTGATAGGTTAACGTTTAGCTTGATAGGTAGTTGCCTTGTACATAGACCAACTAACATTATAAATTAACGTTATATTCGGATCTAATAATAATAACGTGGACATAGTATAGCAATAGCACTCGTTTATAAGCAAACAAGCAACCGTATACTGTAAGTTGCGTAATTAGCTAACGTACCTGACAATTTAAACATATTTAAAAGGCAGAAGTTATTAGCAGCGTTAGCTAGCGCTTGCATAAACAGTGGCAAAGCTAGCTAGCTAATATTGTATGTATTGTAGCTCGTTTGGCCTGAGGAAAAGTGCATTCGCTTGGCTCCTCTCTTAAGACCAGAGCAGGACAAACATGAAAACCGTGTTTATTAAAAACTTACGTTTCCGCGCCTCCGCCACCTTTTCGGCAGCTCGTTTCTCAGCTTGCAATAGTTGCTGAATTCCCTGCGACTGGCTCGCCATGTTGAAACGGGGTAACGTCAGGGTTGCGGGAATATGGGAGCTAAAGAAGCGGAGATATCCTGGCGTTAGATGTGTGAGTATCACAGGATCATGGAGGTCGGACGAGGAGGACAGGAGAACCAGCTGACAGAAAGAGACAGAGCCGTATCATGTGACATTAACGTGAGTGTCACGTTCCTCAGCGTGACCAAGGGGGGGAAGAGCGCGTTCCTCAGCGTGACTCGTCACAGTTGCTTATGTTGATGGCGCATCATTGGCCACGTAAGTGATGCGTCGTTTACGCAGCGCTTTTGAAATTAAATAGCCTGAATTTAACAGGTAGCTGACAAAATAAAAGGAACAGCAACATAAAAATATCTTAGTAGGGCGTGGGCCACCACGAGCTGCCAGAACAGAGTAGTATTCTGCTTGTTCTTCAGTATCAAGCCAGATATTCTGTAAGCATGAGGAATATTATCAAAGCAAGGCCAAAAATTACCTTCTGGGGGCGCCGGATAGTGTAGCGGTCTAATGCACTGTATCTTGGCTGGTCCAATACGAGTGTGGCTGCCTATCAGATATGCGGTTCGAACCCTGTCTATGCCAGGCCAGCCCTGTGTGTCCAACCACTTTGTTCCTCTTCGCTGAAATACTTGTGTCTGGCCACTTTCAGGTTTCCCACTCAAATCAAATTTTCATGACATTTCAATGACAAATGTAAGGTTTTCAAGAACTTTTTTTTTTTGCGACTGACGCAAAAATTGACTTTACTCTTATAACTTAATAACATTTTGTTGCCAGTGCAAATACACATCTCATTGTGTGTGTGTGTGTGTGTGTTTGTGTATTCGAGAACAGCCATCACAGGTGGCATTATTGGAAAATATATAACATTACATGGAATCAGAAATGTCCATGACAGAATAATTTTCAGTGATTTTCAAGGTTTTTCCATTACGCATGGGAACCCTGTACTTTGTTCCACTTTACTGTGATTACAGTATTATTAATTATTATTATTATTCAAGGTATTACAGGTAGCAGTTTTTAGCCATTATAAATGACACCACTTGCTAATTTCCGTCCAAATCAGTTTGTACTTTACCGCCCACTCACAGAAAATGAAACATTTTATTCACTTTTTTAAAATTATTTTTACATTTTGACAAGTTAGTCTTTCAAACATGTAGCCTGTTCTGGCTAGTCATTTATTCTATGCATGAATTCAATTTTTTTAATTTAATAAAAAGAAAAAAAAAAACATCTCACCCAACCCTCCCAAATCACTCTCTCTCCCTCTAAATAAGATAAATAACAGAGACAATAGACTAACAAACTCCTAGGAGGGAGGAGAGTTGAAACTGATCAGTGCACAGCATTGAACCCACCCAGATAAATAATTGTAATTCTAAAAACCATTAGTGTCACGGTCACTGGAGTGTGCTTGGACTGGGATACTGTGTGTGCACATCTCTGTAAAAGTGTTAGCACGTGCATGGGTGTCCGAGAATGGCGTTTACCGTCTCAGTAAACGAAGCCCTTAAATCTCCATGTACAACCACAGCAGACACAAATGTGCTCGAGAATGTGTGTGTGAAAGTGATACAAAATAATACAAAACCAGTAAAGTTAACTAGTAAGTAACACGTAGTCAGTCAATGAGTGTTCTAATGAGTTGGGTTGGAAGGGTTACCCTCTTTGCATTGAGACACAGAGGGGAAGGAAGGAAGTCCAACACGGGCAGATTTAGCCACATAGCCCAGACAAAGGACCTATGAGCAGGAAGGCCTAGTAAGGACGTTCAGAGCAAACATCTGCTCTTGCCCCAAACAAACAAACAAACAAACAAACCCACAAGGGTGGCTACTCGATCCTTCGGTCATGGAAAGCAGCAGGGTGAAGAAACTCAGCATGCCTCAGTCTTCACTTCAGAGCACAGGAGGGTGAATGCCGGAGAGCATGCGACAGTGGTCCACCAGGGGGCAGTACAACGACGAGGTCTGTTATGGTTGTGGCCGTGCAGGGATTTATTTTAGGGGGGTGACGTACGATAGTCTCTGGGTACTGTACTCCAGACGATGTGTCTGAAAAGATGGGTGTAAGAAAAAGAAAGGGGGTTTTCGGTGGCCGCCTTACACTTAAATGTAGTCCATCGATGTGTGGTTACATCCCCCCACGCCCCCAAGCATAAAAATCCATAGCTGGAGGTCTGAGTGTACGTGGAGGAGCGGAGGTAGGGTTTCCTCTTGAACACACACACAAAAAAGAGAGCCGCGTTTCCCACAATCCCCCTGGGAGATGTGTCACGACAGCATCGGGAGATGTCAGTTCTGGGAGTTGCGGTTTGACCCTCCCTTGGGCTTTGTTCTCTCGAGTCTCGTGCCCGCCCCTGTCCCCGGCCAGGGCCGAAGATCACCGCTCCGGCTCAAAGTCCAGGCCCAGCGTCCTCTTCCTCTCACGACACTGCTTCTTGTGGGCCGGCCAGTCCCTCTGCTGGCACTGAGAGCCACAGTATCGCGCCACCTGGCAGCGCCCGCAGATGTTGAACTCTCTGAGCTGCAGGAGAACAGTACAGAGGGACTGAGACTAAGCGTTTTCACACACACACACACACACACACACGCACGCACGCACCACGCATGCACCAGGGGCGCAGAGTAGCAGTCGTCCTATCGTCTCAGACGACTACAAATTAAGAAGGACGACCTTCGATTTCCAAGTGACGACTGTGAATTTAGGATTTTTTAAACATTTTATTAGCTAACTGGAACTATTTCAGTTTTACACTCACATCGTAACAAACACGTCATGCACCGATATTCAAAAATATTTCCAAAGTTCCAAATGGGAAAAGCGGCACATTGTCACTCGCATGCAGTCTGTTGTTGTTGCTATGCCAGACTGCAGCAGTCAAGCAAGTTCGCGGAGCATGGCACATAGACACAACAGCAAGAACCATCTAGTTAGTTAGCTAGCTAACGTTAGCATTCACGGACACTGGGTATCGATATAGGTTGTTGCTTGTTGCTTGCTAACACAAGGCTTAGTAAGTGATCATGCATTTATCACTTACCAAGCCTTGATTTAGCAAGCAATATCCGTGAACACTAGCTAGCTAGTTACTGTCTATATTCAGTTCAGTGAGCCCTCCCGCCAGGCTGAAGAATCGCTGTGATTATCCTGCAGTGATTTCTCATCTCCGTCCTACAGTCCAAGCACAAATCATACCCACATCCCTGCTCGGTTAAATCTAGGAATTATTAGCTAGCTATTATTATTATACCTGCAGGCACCCGTCAGAGCTTCACTGCTACACAGTCCCATGAACATGCTGCACAAGTCAAACATAAATATCCATGTAGAAAGAAATAAATATCCATGTTAACCGTCATGTCTATCTTTGGGCTACATACGACGTAATGATCGCATTTTCAAAGATGTGGAGATTTATTGAGGGTGCAAGTCCACCCCCCAATACAAAGGCTAAAACCAAAGAAGATCAGCTAAAAACTCAGCGAAAATATGATTCAGAGAGCAGAAATTGCACTTTCCAGGAAAATTGGAAGGTGAATAGACCAAGGACAAGTAACTTTTAGGAAGGACAAGTATCTTTTCTAAGATACTTGCCCTTTGACAAGTATGACTTTTGACCTAATCTGGGCCCCTGATCTGGGCCCCTGACACATACATACACACACATAGTCCCGCATACTCACTCACACTCACATACGCAGTCCCGCACACGCACACGCACGCACACACACACACACACACAGCTATTCCCACTTCCGTGCATTCTTAAAATAATATGGAATTTACATGTTATATAAAAAAGTCAAAAACGCTGTACTCACTCGTCTCTCGATAAGTGAGCAGGGGGGATAGTGACACTCGTAGTAGGTGCAGGAGCACTCCTCCTCCTCCACCAGCTCCCCGTTAGCGTTATAGTAGCGCGTGCGGCTCAGCTCCTGGTACTGCTCCTCCACCGGGTCGGCTGGGACCTGCTGGATCGCCAGCCAGTAGAGAGACTGCTCCCTGGGGAACGGGCACAGACAGAACAGTAGAGTCTACGTGTTAAAAAAACCCCAGCAAATACAAACTGAAGTGTGAAAGCAGACCAGTTGTGGTGAGATTACAGAGAGCACAAGAGAGAGAGAGAGAGAGAGAGAGAGAGAGAGAGAGGAGAGAGAGAGAGAGAGAGAGAGAGAGAGAGAGAGAGAGAGAGGGAGAGAGAGAGGGAGAGAGAGAGAGGAGGGAGGAGGGAGAGAGAGGGAGGGAGAGAGAGGGAGGGAGAGAGAGAGAGAGAGAGAGAGAGAGAGAGAGAGAAAAGATGGAGAGAGAGAAAGAGAGAGAGAAAGAGAGAAAGAGAGAGAGAGAGCAAGAGAGAGAGCATGAGAGAGAGAGTACAAGAGAGAAGAGAGAGAGAGAGAGAGAGAGAGAGAGAGCCAGAGCGAGAGCACAAGGAAGATGGGTGTTTTGCTGTGCCGTGTGGACGTGGGGTTCAGCACCTCTGCTTGCTGGACAGCTCCTCAGGTCGGGGGCTCCAGCCCGCAGGGACCAGGCGCAGGTTGTCCAGCCGGTTGTCCACGGTGACGGAGTTAATATGGATCACCTGGAAACAGGGAGCAATGCCTCCTCTGTGCTTCTCCCTGCCAGGGACACAGAGGGATGCCTCATAAAGACAGCATCCTTACACTCTCCCCAAGCAGCTGTGTCTGCCCACTGAATGAGTCCTCATTCTTGATCCCATCCATCAAACCACACACAACCTTTTACTCACACATACAGCATGAAGACTCCTACATTGTTCTATTGACTCGGGCTCAAACACTCACGCACGCACGCACACTCACACACACCAACACTCACTGGCGCACAAACATGCATGCGCGTGCGCACACACACACACACACACACGCACGCACGCACGCACGCACTCACAGGCACGCACGCAGAGAAACTCCACACCCAACATCTCCTAGATCACAAACACTCACCACAGCAGCTCATGCAGTGGCCGCCCCCGCCCAGCGCCCTTTGCCCACGTCGAAGGCGTAAGCAAAAATCTTTGCTCCATTACCGTCTGCGTCGACCTCCATGCGTGCCTGATGGGACAGAGCACACGGCTGTGGGTCTAACGCATAATTACTCCTGACCAACAGGAGATCTCGCTTTCAGACCACCCAACATCGGTCTTGTTCACATGCATCCAATCCAACAACACAGAAACCAGAAACAGAAACAGGGCACACACACAGACAGATTATTTTTATATATTCACTAAAATATACATTTACATTTTAAGCTCTTATCCAGAGTGACTTACAAGATGTGCATTAATACATGGTATGATCAATCATTGTTCGCGCAAGGGATCAGTGCAGTAATATATCTTGGCCCTTTGTTTCTTCATATCGCCATCTGATGTCTAATTTGGCTTCTTCTTCTTTGGCTCCTATGGTGTACTGCGACTTGCATCACTTTAACAGTTACAAACATTTCGGATTTCGAACAACCTGAATACCCAATTCTGTATTTCTGAGGGTCTACTGCATATAAAGCATTTCTGGACCACAATTCTTTTGGATGATGTAGACGTCTCTCTGTGGCAGTAGCTTTGTGGACCTTTGCTGGGGTCCATCCACTCAGACATTAGAGCCCAAATGTGTTGATGTTAGCAAGCCATCAACCAACACGCATTCCTTGAGTACACAAAACCTACTAGTCATGGATCTACAGACCTGTGAGGCAGTGACTGGAGAGTTTGTGAACAAACGGAGAAAAATGCAAGTCTTCACATAAAGCATGGGTCAGCAAACAGACTGACTGACTGTCATAGCCTGTTTAGTCAGTCAGGTCGCATTAATCGGTTCATGCTAAAAAACTGAGCAAAAGCCCTCATTTTCCCAAGGCGAACCTCATTCCGATTGTCCAGACTAGCTAGCAACGCATGAACGCAGGAGGAGTGGAAAACTGGCAGTCTCAATCCCATTGGGGCCTCCCATCTGGTGTAGTGGTAAGAACGTCCGACGTTGCCCACTGCGACCGGGATTCAATTCTAGGGAGTGCCAGTAGGGGGCGACAATTGGCTGTCCGCCCCAGGGAGGGAAGCCGATACGAGCTCGCTGCATATATGAGTGCTCCTATGTGTTACGGTGACAGTGGCGGGTGCCGGCTCGGAGGTCAGGACTACGGTAGGGACCTCTCATGACATGAAGAAGAGGGTATACTTGGATACTAAAAGAATTCGGGTAAATGAGAAAAAAAAAAAAAAAAAAAAAAAAAGGATTCCCGTCAATGGTGTTTGAGCACAGAGTGGTGTGGTGCCGGTTCAAAGAATCCTCTTACCTCAAAGGCATAGTTCTCCACCAAGGGTATGTCCTGTTCATCTATTAGAGTATATTTTGTCTGAAAAAAGAGAGAGGAGGAGCAGCAGGTTCATACATCACTGAAGGCCACATGCAATAATCTGAATGTGCCTGCAAATTGTACCATGTGATACAGCGCCTCTACACTTAACTTCCTGTTTATGAACTGGGTACATAAAACATATGTGAAATATTATGAAGCATGCTGTAACTCCAGCACATGATGACACATCCCCAAGGTAGAGTCCTGCATGCCAGTGGGAAATTCCATGGGACCCCACTGTGTTTATACATTTACAGGCAGGAGCAAGCAGCCAGAAGAGAAAGCTGCAGGACTAAAAATAAAAATTTAAAAACATAACCATTGACTTTCTGGCACGCATTATCAACAGTAATGATAAAATACTTAGCACATCGCAGAGCTGCTCTAATAATAATGCACTTTTCATTATAAGTAAATCTCAAAGTGCTACAAAAGCAGAAAACAAACACAAAGATGCATAAAAACAAACAAACAAAAACAAAAGTTAAGAAGATGCCTTGTTAAAAAGTAAGGCTTTTAGGCCTGATTTAAAAGCGCCCAAATTCTGTGGTTCCCTCAGGTGGTCAGGAAGAGAATTCCACAGGTGAATTCTAAGAATTAATTAATAATGAAAGAATTAACTATTCTAAGCTCAGCCCTAACCCTTAATAACTCTCACGTCTCCTGCCACAGCCGAGCAAATTACATTTACACAACAACCAAACAGGAAGCAGTAAACACAGAATCACACTGCTGCAGTGCCTGCCTTTGTGCCATTCACTCAACATCAGTTAGCGGCTCCATACAGTGAGTGATGGCAGAAGCTGCTGACATACATGCTAGTGTTATGGAGAGCACCATTAATTGTGGTGAATTTGAAATTGATGGGTAAAACGGCAACACCATCCCATTTATTGGCTGTGGCAAAAGTCCCATAGTTCGGTTAAAAAAGCATCCTTGTGACCAATCACTGACATTATACATTTAAAATGTGATATTTTGATTGGTGTATTTGCCATTTCTGCAAAATAAAAAGTAGCCGGGATGCGCAACAGGTAAATACACCTGTTCGGAGTGCAGGTTGCCCACTGCAGCTGGGGTTTGATGCCTCCATGTGGATGGGGTGCAGACCCGTAAGCTCTGGTCTGAGGTCAGTTTTGCATTTTTCTTCCTAATGGTTAAGGTCAGAGTTTGGGTAGAGTTAGCTGATCCTGGATCAGTACTTATGGGCAACTTCTCCCTTGAGTCATGGATGGGAGCGTGACAAAAGCTTGTGTCGGCAGGAAATAACCTAATAATAATGGGCTTGAGTTGCCTAACAAAAATAATTATTATAATACTTTAGCACCGTCCAAGAACTGACAATTGAAGCTATTTCTAACAGTGTTTATCAGTTAGTTTATTTGATTACATTTTGTTGAAAAACATTAACTCAAACAAAATAGCATAGATGTAGGCTACACTGTGTAGTGTAATGGTTAGGGAACTGGGCTTGTAACTCAGAGGTTGGCGGTTTGATTCTCAGGTGGGAGCACTGCCGTTGTACCCTTAAGCAAGGTACTTAACTGGATATTGCTTCAGTAAAAAATATCCAGATGTATAAATGGATTGTATGTCAAAAGAAAAAATGTCAACTGTGTAAGTTTCTCTGGATAAGAGCGTCTGCTAAATGTCTAAAATATAAATGTAAGTTTGCCATTGAATTTCTCGCTTTGCTGTATAAACTAATTTACAATCATAAAATGATAGATGCAACCAGATGTGTGTATCAAATAAGTAGGTAATACTAGGACAAAATACATTTTGATGCATGAGGATGTTGCAAGTCACTTTATGTAGCAATACCTAAATAGAAGTATTGTTTTTGTTTCTGGGCATTTGCTGCTCTCAGATTATTTAGGTACAGTCTTAACTACTGCTCGGTGGCGCAATCACCTTTTTCAGTTGTCAGTGTAGCTTCTGGTCTGCGTCTCCACACGTTATACTTGAAATGTGCTCGTCACTCAAGAGGACAACTTTGCAGTCATCGACTTGAATATACAGCACAGCTGGTAGAATGCACAGCTTGTACCTGTTTGCTGAATTAACTAATTGTCATCACCAATGGTGTTTAAATACTGCATTTTGTAATATGTAATCTATACTTAAGACTGTCTAAAAAAAATCGACTAACTTTTCCTTAGGATAGGGTATGCAGCTGCCAACAATAATGTCTATTACTGCACTGATCTATTGGGCGAACAATGATTAATCATACCATGTGTAAGTCGCTCTGTATAAGAGCGTCTGCTAAATACCTCAAATGTAATGTAAATGTAAAATGCTAAATGTTATCAGTTCCAGTTATGAAAAGATGCTTCTCCAAGTTATCATGACTGTCCGGGGTAATGATTCAACACAAGCATGATAAGATCTTTTTGGGGGCAGTGGGGGGGCGTGTCTGCGTATCAATGTATCATTTTCTGTTCATAAACTAGTTTGTACAGCAATGCGACAAATAAAATAGCAAACTTAAGTTAGAATATACAGGGGTTGGATAAAATCATGGAAACACCAAACAATATATGAATATTTATTAACTAATAGGTTAAGTTTTGTTTTCGAAGGAATTGCAATTAACTTATGGTTGGAAATAAAATCAGAATACACGAGGGTGACCCAGGACCGACTTTAGAAACCCCTGGTGTAAACGACCAAAAATACAGCCGTATATAATATGTTAACTTACACACAGCAATATTCGTTTACCGTGATATTGTAACTGTTCGCTTAACCAAATGTCACGTTTGCTAGCTACTCACTTATAACGTTTGACTTTATTTTATATTTTCCGTGACTGCCCTCTTGTGCTAGTTCCATGCCATGGGGCTAGCGATCACAAACACACCTAGCTTGCTAGCTAACATAGCAAGCAGCTAGCTTTAACGCAAACCTATACACCATATTCTAGCAAGCAAGCAAAAGAACCATCTAGGTGAAGTAAAATTGACTACAAACATTAGCTTGAGTTGATACTAAAACACACGTATTTTGATTATTTGTTTATCATTCTGCGTATTCACCGCCTGTCTCCCACCGACAATGTCTGCCGAGTAAGAGCCCGTGAGCTAGCATGCTAGCTAGCTGGTTTGGCCAAGTAGCCAAGGCAACATGCCGGCTGTTGTCACACTGTGACAGGCTCCCAATGCAAAAATAAGGACGCAATTAAGATTTACATTTCGGCCACAGACGAAAAATAGAATATATCAACTGTGTCAATTTGTCTGGTCTTGCCAGAGTATGGCTCCGAATAAGTGCTAGCTAGCAGCATCACTCGCGCGATATCCTGCTAGGTAGCTAACAGTTACTTCGCCTCAAACCCGGTGTCTAACGTTAACGTTACCCTTACTCGTTAGGAGCTAACTAACGCTGCAGCCAGTCAGCTATACTATTCTCGTGGCTAGTTACCGAAGCACGTATGGATGCAAGTTCGCCCATCGAAGCAAATCTTTTTTTTTTTAAACGTTTTGTTCATTTTTAACCCTCACGCACATTCTTCATGTCGCACATGGCAGCCCGAGGATCCAAACTCACCTTCCCGGCCACACGGCCCAGGCGAACAATCCCAAGCTTAAAATCCGACATTTGGCTAACAGGAGGGAGGGAGAGGGGGTGGGTGTGATGAGGGCAACAAGGGAACGATCAGGAACTTGTGTCTCGTCAGGGCGACCCCCCTAACCCCGGTGTGCTCCCGGTTTCTCCCTTGCAGGCTTCGCCGGAGCCAGGCTTTCTCCCTGCCGCTATTGCCGCCGTGACACACCGCTGGACCAGCCTCACCCTGGGCATCCACAGCGACGAGGCCTTAGCCAATCATGGTAGAGAACGGGGAAGGGGTTGCCCAATCGGAAACGTTTTTATCTCCATCGGTTTTTTTTCAGTTGGTTACTTAAAAGACCGCTGTCGGTGTAGTTCAACAGGAAGTGATGTGAAATTTGACCACAACGCCCCCAAAAAATAGTTTTTTTTGTAGTTAGGTAACGGTTAAGTTAAGTTGTGTCGCCAGGGTCATGTATTTCCATATACAATTTGTCATGTTGTTACGCAATTTTAGCATAATAATAACATGTAATAGCAGTATAACGAATAATGGAGAACCCTGTTGATATGGTTTATGATCATACATCAGGTGCTACCGCCTTAAGATATAGGACCCGCACATCCTACAATATCGACAATATTCAAACTGGCCATGTCAATAACTTATCCAGAGCTTTGCTCCGGTGAATGGTATTAAACAAGTGCTTTTTTAAATAATTAATATTTTGTGAGAGCCTCTCAAATTAACTTAACAAATTGTGAAAATAGAAACAGGTAACATTTTCTTAGATGGGAGAAGAGTGTGTCGCCCCCCCACACACATATTGTTAGCTTTCGAATTCTATAATTAATTAACAACAACTAAAGTTATGATGGTATTGAATGCGCAAGAGGATACACAAATGTCGAACCAAAATGCTCATTTATGTCGCTGGAAAGAAAAATAAATAATTTCGTGGCATTAATAGATTTTGTATTGTATTTATTTATGTGTTATTATCGAGACTTTATAGTGCCTCTCATTTCCCCTATAGGTCCAGGGTCCCCAACCATGGTCCCCAGCCCGCCTCCCCTCGCTGCATTGGCTACCCGTTATAGCTTGCATCACGTTCAAAAACACCGGTGTTAGCCTACGGGACATCGAATGGAACAGCTTCACCTCCACCGTTTCAATTTCAATTTACTTATTTATTTATTTTATTTATTTAACAGGGACAGCACATAGTAATCAACATATCCGAAAAAGCGTCGAAAGATACAATGTCAGAGTTAGCTCGAGAGCTAGTTTTCATCTGTAGTCCCTTGGCAGGTGAAAGATTGATACAAGATTCCTACAGATTCATACAGTACATTACATTTCAATACAGGAGAGTATAAAAAGAGTGTAGCCCAGATAAACAAGAGCAAAACAACAACAAACAAAAAAAGTTCATAATCAGACACTTCCTATTTACAATATTACAAGGTTCAATGCCTTCACGTCGGGCAGATCGCTCCGTTCCACAACCTTGAGGGGCGACTAGAGCTGCCTCTTCCCGGCGCTGTCGCTCCTCCCAGCCACGTTGCCTGTCCGTACTGTCCCCCCAGCGGCGGAATAGACTTCCCACAGTGGTCAGGACAGCAGAATCGCTTCCCGTATACCGACGCAAGCTGAAGACTCACCTCTGCATCTTGGCTCCTCTCCCACCTCCACCACTCGCTATTTTATTAATAGGTGATTTACATATTCAGGTATTCTAGTTATGATATTTTATGGTGTTGGATGTATCTGCATGTTTTTTACATTTGATGCATGGTTCAAGGACTGGCATAGTTAACTTACAGGGGTGGTTTTTTTAAAGAGTTTCAGATTTCCCAATTTAGTAACCAATTATACCCTTTATTTATTTCGATTCGCCCTCCCCCACTAACTCGCCGCCCCTCACACTCGCAAAGCACCATTCAATGCGAGTGCGTCAGACCGCTACGCTATCCAAGGCCCAAGCAGTGTTTTTTTATGAGACTGTCTGCTAAATTTCTAAAATGTCAAATGTAAATGATTTAGTGTTGCATATGCACTCGCTGATCTGGGAGTGTTTTTTAGCCATCTCTGCATCACTGTCGCTCATATGATGAAAACTCATGTGAATGCACTTGGTCGCTGATTTTAGGTGAACAGAAAACCAGCCGTGGCTCTACGGGACGTGTTCTGGCGACCCCTGCTGAGGACTTAGAGGTGCGTTTCAACTAGCAGCTCTTTGATACCGGACAGAAAATTAATTCTGCTTTCTGCATAACCAGTGGCTCCAGTTAATAAATTAAGAATTGGAACTAAAACGGGAAGCACTCCCGCTCCAGAGAACATCGTTGTAACAATCCTAAATCATTCACTTGAGAAAGAGTGACGGCTATACCATCTCTCCAGCAGAGGGAGACAGAGATGCATTTTTACTGTATTCTCTCACAATACTGGAAAAAAGAAAATCCTTGCAAATTATATGGTAATATCACAGAGGGCAAGTGATTGTATTACATTTACATTTGACATTTTAGGCATTTTAGCAGACGCTCTTATCCAGAGCGACTTTTTTTTAACAGTTTTACATTTCTTTACATACAACCCATTTATACAGCTGGACATTTGAATGAAGCAATTCAGGTTAAGTAAATTGCTCAAGGGTACAACGGCAGTGCTCCACCTGGGAATTGAACCAGCAGCCTCTGAGTTACAAGTCCAGTTCCCTAACCATTCTACTTCACTGCCGCTCAGAAGCAGCAGTGAAGTTGGTACACAAATATTTCTCACTGTATTTATTTCAAATGAAAATGGGTATTTAAAGTTATTCCTGCTACCAAGGAAATATTAATGCTGGTAATGCTTCTGTCAATTTTTAAATTATGTTATGACTGCTCTCTAAGTGTCTCTCACATTTCCCTTTTGTTTCTTGAAAGGGAATGCTCCCAAACCTTTGTCAAATTCCAGTTTTCACTTTTGATATTTATGAGATTTGAAATGCTGTCTAATAATAAATTCAATGTGCACTGAACAAGGTGGATCTGTGTATGTCCATTTTGTCATCTTCACGTCCCTTTAACTGTGACTAGTACTAACAGGCCTTTTCTAATCAATCATTGATAGTGTAATTTAATCTGTTCTGTTAGTCTAGTCATTTCTAGAGTAGATTGCCTACATCAATGCCTTGAGGATAAGAGTTGAACCGCCACATCTTGTGCTTGGCACCGGTTATTGCTGCTTGTGGCTATATTATTATTAGAATCATGTAAAAAATAAATATATGTTGCCACTGTATTGGCTATAAATTATGTCACTGGGGAGGGAGGGTTTGAACCTCTTGCAAAATGATTCAGCTGGGCCTGCAAGATTCAGCTGGTCGACTGCGGAGTGAAAAGAAGCGATGAAGCTTCAGCACAAGCCTCAGAAGAAAGTGCTTTGCCTGGCTGTGCTCTCCCAAATTGATGGGGGGGGGGGATACAGTCAAGGAGAAGGACCTATTGGTATTTCAAATTGGGAGAGGATCAGGGATTTAAAAAAAAGTTAAATTCAAGGGTTTGTGGTGGTTCTGTGTGGCTCAGTAAGTAGAGCGTGGTTCTGTGTGGCTCAGTAGGTAGAGGGTGGTTCTGTGTGGCTCAATAGGTAGAGCGTGGTTCTTTGTGGCTCAGTAGGTAGAGCATGGTTCCTTGTGGCTCAGTGGGTAGAGAGTGATTCTGTGTGGCTCAGTAGGTAGAGCGTGGTTCTGTGTGGCTCAGTAGGTAGAGCGTGGTTCTGTGTGGCTCAGTAGGTAGAGCATGGTTCCGTGTGGCTCAGTAGGGAGAGCATGGTTCTGTGTGGCTCAGTAGGTAAAGTGCAGTTCTGTGCAGCTCATTAGGGAGAGCATGGTTCTATGTAGCTCAGTAGGTAGAGCGTGGTTCTGTGTGTCTCAGTAGGTAGAGCGTGGTTCTGTGTGGCTCAGTAGGTAGAGCATGGTTCTGTGTGGCTCAGTAGGTAGAGCATGGCACTGACAACGACAATCAATGACAACGACAACCTTGGCCCTGACAAGGTTGTGGGTTCGATTCCCACTGGGGCTACATATACTGTATGTATGCATTCAGTACTGTAAGTTGCTTTGGATAAAAGTGTCTGTTAAATGGCATATATAAGGGAACATCCAGGAAAACATGACACATGAATACACTGGGAACATTTACCCCTGATTTTACAGGAATGTTATGGCAGCCAAAAATTGTTAGCTGGTTACCTGTTTATCCGTGAAAGGAGAGGGAGAATTTGAATGCGTGTTTGTGTTTATATCAATATGAGGTTAAGACACGGCACCCACGTTCTCATTACAAAACGTAACATTCAATAATTATTTTATTACAGTAGGAGATAGCACATGGTGCCACAGCAGGAAAAGCATCCCATTGAACCTGTTCTTTTATCAAATGTAAGTCAAAGGCTCCTATGGCTTTTATGGTTTTTATGGCTTTTATTTCTACATGACTCAGAGGCAAACCACTTAATTAGCCCAGTCATTTACTAAGTGTGTTTAATATTTTACCAAATGAGAAATTATAGGTCACAGCTTATTGATTGCACCTTAAAGTCAGGTCAAGTCAATGAATGTTGAGTTTTGAGTTTGACACTGAATATCCTAGACGATGACATTTCTGAGAAGAGAACCTTATTAATAGATTTAAAGGTAAGATTCTAAAATTGTTGCAGTTAATTAATAAGTTGTGAAAGTCCAATATTTTTTTTCCCTTTATTCACGGAAATAAACAGAGTGAGTCCACACACAGACGGAAATTCATCGGTTTGGTTAATATAAGTGGAGCTTTTCATTATCGCTCAGAGAGAGAATGACGAGGTACCACAGAATCAGCCGTGATAAACAGTAAAAAGAGGTGGAAAGACTGTTTCAGTTTCATTTCCACAGCACATGTCCTCTCGTGAAAAAAGTCCAGATCATGCACTCCCTTGAACCTGTTGTGCCATAGAAAGCTAAATGATTGAACATAAAGGATTTGTAATGTGCCTTGTGATGGGATAATATTTGCCTCGTGGAGTTGTCTCTGGAGACCTTGAGACTGGTTCCTCTCTCCGGGTTCCTGGTCCCATCCTATGTGCAGGGTGAAGGGGGAACAGGCTTGGATAATGGTGTCATGTGCGTTTGGTTTTCCAGTGGGTGGAGGTATATGGCATGGAGTGTAATAATACGGAATTGGCGCTGCATTCCAAAGGTTTGTCTCTCAGGACACTCCTGCTTTCTGTGCTTGTTTTGGCTTTGGTTGGCCTGACTGCATATGAGTCAAAGGTAATGGCACCTTCACTAAGTATTTCAGAATTGTTGCAGCTATCTAAAGACAGCTCAACATCTTGGAATGTTAAATATCCTTTGATTTTTACCTTTGATTTCACAGTAGACTCAAGCTAATAAGAACATAAGAATGTAATGTAAGCTAATCGATGACGTACAATCAAATTTCCCTCTGGGATAATAAAGTATTCTATCTATCTATTCCTCAACCTTTGTTTTATTCCTATACTTTCAAAGTATGGTTCAATGTGCAAAATAGATATTTCTGTGTATATGATTATATAGGAATATAACATTTACACAAGGTAACACAAATTGTTCAGTTTCCCAAGCAACAACACAATTTTGTTTAAAGAATGATCACAAACACAGTTTGGCAAGTTATGTAATCACTGAAATAAATTATTTCAGTAATTATTTACTTATTGAAAAAATACCATATATATATATATATTATATATATACTGTATATATATTTGATTTATTTCGATTCGCTCTCCCCCATGAACTTGTTCTCCGGGTCAAGCCAATTCCCTGAGGTCAGTGATAATCTGCCTCCTCTGAGACCTACTTCTGGAAACACCCTTCGCAATAGGCAGCCCACATTCGCAAAGCACCAGTCAATGCGAGTGCGTTAGGCCGCTACGCTATCGGAGGCCACAACCATATTTATATTTTTAAGCTGAATATATTTCTTCTATGTATTTTTGGATTTACTTAATAAGTAGTAAAGATTTGTGCAGATGACACAAAGGTTTAGCAAACAGCTTGAAATATACTAAAATAATCCCAGACAATTAAAACAGAATACAGCTGTGGGCAGACACCTGGCACATTACATTTAATACAGCAAAATGGAGATGGAAAATAATAAATTAAGACAGGGTTATTATTATTTCATAGGAGTAGGAAAATTACAATGTGCTAAACTTGAAAAAGACTTTAGGGAGTAGTAGTTGACCAAAGTCTATCAGGATCTAGGCATTGTGCTGTAGCAGTAAAAAAAGACCAACAGGATACTGAGATATGTAGCAAAAAGTATGGAGTATAAGGGTTTATTTGTTCCCCCTTAGACGCTAGCTAGCTAGAAGAGTTGTGTCAACCACGCCATGAAATTGAAAAGAGCAAGCTGCAAAAACAGTGGCAGAAAATTGTCAAGATGAAGAACTCCACAAGCCTCTTTACATTCATGCAGAGGAAGAAGTCAACAGATACTGTACATGACACATGACTTGCAAACCTTGAAGTGAGGTAGGTTTGGTGTAGATGGGGAAATTACTGGTATAAACAGGCCAGAAGTTGGGAAAAAACCAAAATCCTGGGTAAAAGCAGCATTTATGTGTAAAATGGCGTTCAGGACAGATTTACTGAGGATAACACTAATTAGCGCCAGGTATGCAAAACAAAATAGCATCTCCGCATCCTTTCTATTTAGCGGGATATCTACTAATGCCATTTTATGGAAATGAACACAGCCACAACTTGTTCACTTGAATAGCAATACCTCTGTATTTAAGGAACATATAAAGGGACATTTGGAGTGTGAGGAAACTATGCAGTTTAATAGAGGTGTGAGAGGAAATGTAAGTGTTCAGAAGATGCCAAATCCATGTATTAAGTATTCAGTTGAGTACCGTTCAATCAAATCTAATTAAGAGCAGTTCACATGGAAGCATACGCAGTTTCTGCCCAAACCTATCCCCCTCCTTCCAATACTCAGAAAACCAACAATACATGTCCCTACAATTCTGGTTAAAAAACATCCATCTGTCCCTCTCAGATCGCTCCATGGTCCATTCTAGCTGGTCAGTTGTCTGGTTTCCATGCACACAGGATCACCATGACCACCAGGGACAGGAAGAAGGCAAAGACGATGAAGGCGACCTCAGCCGCCCACTGCGCGCCCTTCACTCCGGTTATCGAAGGAGGAAGATCGGACGGGATCAGGTTCGACAGATTCAGCATGTAGCCCAGGGTCCAGCCAATATCGGTGTCTGCTACCTGGTAGATACACACGCATGTTAATGCGAAAATCAAATTGTTGCTTTTAAGTCAAGTGTTTTAATTGTTAATGTGAGTAGAGGTTATCATGTCTTATTCTTTTTTTTCTTCATATTTTTCCCCAATTTAGTAGCCAATTATACCCTCTTTTTTCATGTCAATTATCCCCTCCCTTGTATTTGATATCTCATTGCTGTAGTTCTGAAATCAGCAGTGACATGTGCAGAGCACCGCCTTCTCTGAGCCGGAACCCGCCAAGCCGTCACCCTAACTCCGGTATACACACAGGGCCACTCCTATACGCAGCAAGCTCGTATCAGTTTCCCTCCCCCCTCCCTGAGGCGGACAGCCAATTAACACCCCCCTAGCGGCACTCCTGGCCAGAGCCGAAATGGGGCGAGACTTGATGGAATCAAACCGCAGTTGCAGTGGGCAGTGTCGGACGTTCTACCGCTACACCACCCAGGAGGCCTAATGTCTTATTCTTGTTTTAAACCTTTTAAGACTTTTAATTGAATATGGTGAGTATGCTCACGATGTGCAGGTTAACTGAGGTTGTTCATGTGGGTTTTAGAATGCAAATGCCGTACTGCTCCCACCTGCTTCTGGAAAAGGATGCTATTCCAGGTGGTCTCATTGAACTTGAAGGCCTCCAGCAGCAGAGTCATCATATAGTTGGCTGAGGCACAGTAATCCCGCAAGTACTTTTCCTTTTCATTTGGGTGATCTGCTTTCAGCTGCATACAGTAGCATAATGAATACACCATCACCATCATCATCACCATCATTACCATCATCACCATCATCACCATTATCATCAACAACATCGACATCACCATTAATATCAACACCATCATCACTATTATTTTCACCATCACCATTATCATAAACATCATCAACATAATTATCATAAACATCATCATCACCATTATCAGCATGATTATACTATAATAATCATCATCATTATCATATCACCATAATCATAAACACCACCATCATCACCAACCATTATAAACATCACCGTCACCATCACCATCACCGTCACTATCATCAGCATGACCATCACCAGTATCATCATCATCATCATCATCATCATCATCATCATCATCATCTTCACCTTCACCTTCATCATCATCATCATCACCACCATAATGATCACCATCAGCCCAACATCAGAATAGGTGTAATGAAGACTGAAGAATTAGGACATGGTGCTTTAAATAAAAGCAGCACGGCTCACCGTCGCCCAGTCCTTTCTGCAGACGGACTGTATGGTGCTAATGACGTGAGGCAACGGGGCCTGCGGGGCCAGGCCAAGGAATCGGAAGGTATAAAAATACGCTGAGAAGGCCTAGGGGCAGAGCAGAGGCAGCAGTCAGAGGCAGAGGCAGATGGAGTGGCATCACGGTGACATCATGGTGACATCAGAAGTCTCTCCTTTCACAAAACATACTGCATCACGATACAGCTCAAATATGAAACATGAACACGTAAAACAATGAAATTATTTTATACTAATACCATTGTTCAGAGGGAAATAATTGTTCTTTAACAAGTATTTTTTCCCCCCCAAAAAAGATATGTCACAATCATTGGTACCCCTTATTATATACAGTGAGGTGGTCTTTGTCGCACCTCCTACGGTGCCCATGGAGGACTATGCATGGCAGGGGCGTCCCCTTCCCTGAGCCAGGCCCTGTCCCTGACCGCATACCAAGAGGTTTAGCTGCAGGGTCATCAGCTGGGAACCACCGATCGTTAATGTTTCGCCCCTTATCTCAGAACATCTCCTGGTGGCGGGGCAGTGAACAGGGACGTCTCCCTGACACCCCCTGCAGCTTAACCTATGCGGAAGTTGCTCCCCAAGTCTTGTCTCGTTGTCTCAACCAGAGCCAATGGCTTGCTTTTTCTGCTTCTTCTGAGAGTTCTTTGGTGGATTTGGACAGTCTGGCTCCCCATAGCCCCAGGTCCCTAAGCAGGCGTGATGTTGAACTGCCAACAAAACCTCTGGCACCCACCTCCACCGGGTACATCCTCACACTCCATCCACTTTCCCTGCACTCTGCAACCAGGTCTGCATACTTTGCCATCTTTCATTCATAGGCAGCTTCCAGTCCCTCCTCCCATGGTACTGTCAGTTCAATCAGCAGACCACAGCACCACGTCTGGTCTTAAGGTGGTGCTGCAGATTTCCTTTGGGAACTGGAGCTGTCTACCCAGGTCCACTTCCATCTTCCACTCCGCCCCTGATGTTAGTAGGTTGGAGGGTGGTCTCTTGCTGGAGTGTTGTGCGGGTTCCCCCTGTCTGAGGAAATGGATCCTCTGTTGGCTCCCTGATGGCCTCTGGCTGTTCGCCTCCTGGCGACATTTCTCCAGCACCTCCGCCAGCTTCCTCAGCACTTGGTCGTGCCGCCATGTGAGCCGACCCTGTGTCAGAGCTGTTTTGCACCCTGACAAGACGTGCTGGAGTGAGGCATTGATGGTCCCGCAGAGGTCACAGGATTGCTCTGTTCCAAGCCATTGGTGGAGGTTTCGAGGGCTCGGGAGGGTGTCCTAGGTTGCCCTAATGAGGAAACTGAGCCGAGCCTGTGGTAGCTTCCAGAAATCTGCCCAGTTGATTGCTCGACTCGCGACGCCCTCCCAAGTTGTCCACCACCCCTGCTACCCCTGTGCCACAGACTTCACTCTGAGCTCCTCCTGCTCAATCCTGGTGACCTCGGAAACAACAAGGTCCTTCCTCTCCTTCCTGCTTGCCTTGGACCACAGGACAGGTGGATCGCTCCATCCGAGGCCTCCCCGCCCTGTCTGCACCATGCCCACGACCTCCTGGTGTTGAAGTCTGCCCATCACCTTCTGCACTTCCTCCTCAGCCCTCCATTTCCTTCCAGTCGCAACTCTGGCATTTGCTTCCTTCACTGTCCTGTCGGAGGAGTCCCTTAACTCCATCACTAGCCTTGCCTTCTCCTGCCTATAGCCCAGGGTGATGGATTTCAGGGGTAGTTGGAGTGAGTTCCGTCCGTATAGGCCAGCTGCTGAGAAACAACGTGGCAGACCCAGCCATTTGCGGATGAAGGAGTTGGCTTTTGCCTCCATCCGGCTTACGGCTGATGAGGTGACTTCACACAGCTTCAGAGGCCACATCACCCGTGGATACAGGGTGAAATGATAGCACCACACCTTGTGCTTTCTGGGTAGCTGGCTTGAGTCAATCTTTGACAGACCTTCTGAAAGTTGCTGAAGGATGGTTTTCCCCATATCCTTGTCTGAGAGACGAGATGTATATAGTCTTCCCAGGCTTCGGATGGGCTGGTCCACGATGCAGGGGATGTCTTCCCCGCCGATGGTGAAGGTGACTCTGTCATTCCTCTCCCCTTTCCGCAATGAAAGGCTCCTCAACGTCTGTGGCTTGAAGTTCATCCTTGCCCAGATGATCAGCTCGTCCAGCCTCTTAAGCAGCCTGGATGTGCATGGGGCAGTTCGTAGTAGGCACGTGATGTCATCCATATAGCTCCTTAGGGGGAGAGCCTCTGACCTGCTGGCAGCCGGATCCCATTGCAATCCCTACTTCCAGTTGTTGCCAGCCAGTAGTGAACTTCTTCAATGCGAAACACATGTGCATGTCCTGGAAGTAGTTCATGATCATGGTCCTGATGTTGTCTGGGATGTAAAAGAATTCCAGGGCATATGCGATCAGTTGGTGTGGCACTGACCCGTAGGCATTGGCTAGGTCCAGCCATATGACATGCAAGTCTTTCTTCTCCCTCTTAGTGGTCTGGATCTGTTCCCAAATCATTGATGCATGCTCTAGACACCCAGGAAGCCCGAACCCGGCTTTCTGGCAGCTGGTGTCAATGTAGTTGTTCTCCATTAGGTAAGTGGTCATCCTTCTTGCCATCACAGAGAAGAAGAGTTTCCCCTCCACATTCAGTAGGGCAATGCTCCTGAACTGCTCGATGATCTAATAATTCTGGACCTGACTGTACATAATCTTAAAAAGTTAAACATTTTAGCTGCTATGTATTCAACATTCCATGTAATGGAAGACAGAGGGAGAGATTAGAGCCCTTATTGGTATTACATCTTGATAATGGTTCAGGTGGCTTGATAATCATGTACAGATAGTGGCCAAAAATGTGGGTAAATGAGGGACATAAATAGTATATTGAACGCAGGCGCTTCCACACAGGTGTTGTTCCTGAGTTAATTAAACAATTAACATCCCAGCATGCACGTTTGGCAGGAGCTGCAGTGAAGAAGACTGCTCAACTTGCTGATGTTTCACAAGGAACAGTGGCTAAGGTGATGTTGGCATGGAAGTGCATGGCATGCAACTGCGGTCAGACGCACACACTCCTCCAGTGTGGTGTCAGTGCATTTGTTCAAGATGCAAATCAAAATACATATATGCTGTATGTACACACACATGTTGAGATAATTGTATTATTCTGTTTCATTACAACGTAATTAAGCTAACCCAATTAGGAGGTGTGTGAAGGTTTTGACAATAATTTAATAATTTAATAGTGGGCAAGACTGTTAAACAAATACAAAGTCAGGGACAGAGAGTGAACCATATTTACACACATCAATCTTAAGTGAAAAGAGGGAATACATTAGTTTATGCTTTTTTGCCTCAAAGGGATTCATCCATCCATCCATCCATCCATCCATTATCTAAGCCGCTTATTCCTGGTCAGGGTCCTGGAAAGGGATTGGACAGAATCCATCGCAGGGCACAACTATTCACTCACACACTCATACCTACGGGCAATTTAGACTCTCCAATTAGCCTAACGTGCATGTCTTTGGACTGTGGGAAGAAACATTTACACCTGCAAACTCCGCATAGCTGCCTGGATTTCCCCTTCTTGCTGTGAGGCGACAGCGCTATGATGTGATTGATGTTTCTAAGTGCGCAAAATGCATTTACACGTGTATAGCTGCTGTATTTCCCTTCTTTCAATGATGTGATTGATGTGTGTAAATATGGCTCTTTGTCTACCAATGACTTCAAGTATTAAGTGAAAAATATGAGCATTGTTTCATATTTCAACTTTTTGTTCACAAGGTGTAGGTGCCCGTGCGTGGAGTGTGGAAACAAGACTCACAATAAAGTTTCCATGTATGGGGGGCTGGTAGACACCGTCGAACGCGCAGTCAGGAAAGGCGCAGTGGCTGAAGTTGAAAATGGCTTTCACAAGTTCCAGGCACTGAGTGTGGTCACTGCTCCCCGAAAAGGTGACCAAGTCTGTGGGGTCAAACGTCCCGGCCTTTTCTACGCAGGGCGAGTTGTAGAGGTCACCCAGGGTCAGTTGTAAGGTGTAACCTTGATGGTAGCAGGGATGGGTGACTGGCTGGGACGTGTTAGCCCTCTGTAAGGGTAACACATTTCACACTTAGTAGGAGTTTTGAAAAGTATCCTTTTGTGGAAAAAGACCAAGGGCAGCTGTGTTTTATCATTGAACCACATGCACATTTCATCAATCAAAAGCCAAGCCCATACACACAACATCACAAAGATTCCTTAAACAGGTCTCTGTGCTAGCTCATAAACTACACAGCTCAGGGTGGCAGTGTAGCATAACGGTTAGGGAACTGGGTTTGTAATGCAAAAGATTGCAGGTTCGATTCCCAGGTGGGGCACTGCCATTGTACCCTTGAGCAAGGTGCTTAACTTGAACTGTTTCAGTAAAAATATCCAGCTGTATAAATGGATTGTATGTATAGAAATGTAAACTGTATAAGTCGCTCTGGATAAGAGCATCTCTTAAATGCCTGTAATGTAATGGCCCTGAGTGTGCTCACGATGGATTGGTCCACCTGCCTTATGAAGTTGGACCTGCAGCAGTCTCATGGCCTGCTGCTGGCCATAGCACAGGTAGCTGTGCGTGTAGACATTGTAGTCCGACCCGTACAGACGGAAGCGGACCTCCGAGGAGGGGTCCTTCACTGGATCTCTGGGCGTGAAGGTGATCTGGGTGGAGGACCCACCCATGTCCAGGGCTCCCGTGGTTCTTCCTCCATGAGGCTTCACCCATTGGCCGTTAAAGGAGTACTGCGTCACGTAGGGGAACAGAGGAACACACTTTGAGACTGCTCTCAGGGCAGCAGTGTAGTATAACAGTTAGGGAACTGGGCTTGTAACGGAAAGGTTGCAGGTCCAGTTGCGGCACAGTCAATTCCCAGGTGGGGGCACTGCTATGGTACCCTTGAGCAAGTTACACTACCGGTCAAAAGTTTTAGAACACCCCCATTTTCCAGTTTTTACAGAAATTTAAGCAGTTCAAGTCCAGTGAATAACCTGAAATGGTACAAAGGTAAGCGGTAAACTGCCAGACATAAAAAAATAAATAACAAAAGGGAACAAGTAATGGGTTAACGTGGATTAACAGTCACTCTGTGCAAGTTGCCGACTCTGGATCCAGCAAAAGAGCCCCAGACCATACACGCTCCCTCCTCCATGTTTGACAGTTGGTGTCACACACTGAGGAACCATCCTTTCACCTACTCGATAGCCTACAAAAACCTTTCAAAATGTCAAGATTTAAAATTTTGATTAATCAAAAGACCTTCTTCCAGTCTTCAGTAGTCCACTGGCAGTGCTTCATGGCCCAGGCAAGCCTCTTTTTCTTATTTTGCCATCTTAGCAATGGCTTTCTTATTGCCACTCGACCTGTCAAACCTGCAGCTCAAAGTCTTCTCTTCACAGTTGAAACTGAGACTTCCTTACTTTGACCAGTGTTAAGCTGTGCTTGAAGCTGTTGTCCTGTGAGCCACCTATCACGCAAGCAGTTGACTCTCAGAAACTTGTCTTCTGATTTTGTTGTGGCTTTGGGTCTGCCAGACCTCTTCCTGTCAGAGCTTCCTCCAGTTTCCAAGTGCCTTTTGATGGTGTAGGAAACTACTCACTGCCAAAAAATTGACATTATTTTTCAGTTTTTGGTAACCTAAACTTATTTTTTTAACCTCTGGCAGTTTACCGCTTACCTTTGTACCATTTCAGATTATTCACTGGAATGGAACTGCTTAAATTTCAGTAAAAGCCGGAAAATGGGGGTGTTCTAAAACTTTTGACCGGTAGTGTACATATACAGCTTTATAAACACATTGTATGTAAAGAAATGTCAACTCTGTAAGTCTCTCTGGATAAGAGCATCTGCTAATAATGAGTCTGCCTGTAATGAGTCAGCACTGCATTGCACAAGGGAACAGATAAGCGCACTCCACCCACTGCCTGTCCCTCCTGCTAAGTCATTCTTCCATTTTACTCCATCGAAGTAAGAAGGTGTGGAAGGGCCAGTTTGGGAAACTTTGGTGGTAGAGGGAAATTGTAAATAACAACACCAATAAAGTTGCAGTTAGGTTTTGCATTGCCTTATGTCGGTCTGAAAATATGGCCCCAAGACGCAATCTTTGTCTGAGCAGACTAAGCCCTAAACCAGGGTTACTCAAATCACGGTCCTCGTGGACCGAGCACTGCTGTATTTGACATCCTCCCTTTACCTAGGAGTCAGGTGTGAAGATACTCCCAATCCTTTGTACTAATTGTTTAATTAACTACCTGAGAGAAAGGAAAAGCAGGACCAAATTGGGATTTGTGGGCCAGATTTGAGTAACCCTGCCCTAAACCAACGTAAAACACATCTGTTCAAAAGTAAGATGGAGGCAAAGATCAAGACCAATCATTAGTCTAGTCTTCGGCTTTAAAAATTGCTTGCAAGATTACATTTTCTGCTTTCCTCTGTAGCTCCTCATAACACCATCCATTTCACTTCACATCTCTTCTGATTTTAGGGCCTACCTGGAGGCTTGACCCGCATCCTGCCCATTTATGAACGGAACCTCACATTCCTCAAATTCACCTTTGCGTCATATAACTCACTCGTCTTTAAATATCAGGGTTGAATGTACCAAAAATATGAACTTTTGTTTTTTTAATATAATTTTGTTTCAGATTTTTTTCACGTTTTTCTCCCAATTTGGTAGCCAATTATACCCTCTATTTCTTTCAATTTACCCTCCCCCATGAGCCCGCCGCTCATCCTCGGAGGCAAGCCAGTTTTTCCCGTACAGGGATGCCTTTCGCACTTCTTGGTGAGCCTGTGCCGGTTCACCTTCCCCCCTCCCTCTGGGGCGGTCAGCTATTTGGCGCCCCCAACGGGGCTCTCGGCCAGAGCCGGACTGGCACAGCCAGGTTTCAAACCATGGCTGCAGTGGGCAACTTGCATTTCGGGCGAATGCTTTGACTGTTACGCTATCTGAGGCCCATATGAACATGTTTTATATGCACAGAACGGGTGGAATCTCATCTTTTCAGCAGTGGAGGCCAATGGGATGTCAAAGACAATCGCGTCCCGATTGAAGGCAGGGTACACAAAGGAACCTCTGGGAAAATGAGGAAGTCTAGAAATCCCAAAATATTACAGATTGTTGATAATGTGGGCATCCTCTGTTACTGTAAGGGCCTACTGATCAAGAGTACTGAACCGGTTTTGTCACAAGAGGAAGCCAAATCAGGACATAGTCAAGAGGGTTCCAATGTTTACTTTGCGCTTCGTATCACCAAAAACAGCAAAGATTATTCATTAGGCATGTGGCCATCACAGGTCTTGAGCTATATAAACTGTTATATGTGGGTATCTTGATCTCTCTTCCCAACACTCTAAATAGGCAGGAATTCAAAAACAACTGTGAGGTGATAAGAAGCAGGCCTAAATCCTGCAACCCTGAACATTAAACTTCCTTTAAAACTTATTCTGTAAGCGCCACATACCTTGATGAACCCTTCCAGCAGGTAATTGTTGGTAATCCACCCATAGCTGCCCTCCTCAGTTCCTAAGAGTATCCGTGCTCCCCGGAAATCAAAGGGATACTTTCTGATCGTCTTTGCCACCTCCTCCATGACCCAGTCTGCCTGTGTTACATTTTGCATCCTGCCATGAGAGAGAGACCAGTTAGATTCTGCATTCTGCAATGAGAGAGAAAGAGACCAGTTAGATTCTGTATTCTGCAATGAGAGAGAGAGAGAGACCAGTTAGATTCTGTATTCAGCAATGAGAGAGAGAGACCAATTCGATTCTGTATTCTGCAATGGGAGAGAGAGAGAGCAGTTAGATTCACAGTGGGCTCAGCTGTGCTTTATTTTTTAGTGAAATGTGAATTATAACTGTATGGCCAAACTATATGAGACAATATGTGAAATACTTTGCTAAAAACCCTTGTTTTTTGTGTAAGTATATCCTTACCCCAGTCTCATATAAAACACTGATCGTCAGCTTGACAGATTCAGGTCACCAGATATGAAATAAAGTGTTACATTTTTCCATTTCAAAGCAAGAGGCAGATGCTGCAATGATAGTAAAAGCTTTGTAAAGCTGGGGCCTCCGATAGCGTAGCAGCCTAACACGCTCTTTCACGAGTGTGAGCTGCCTATGATGGTCGCGGATCGAAACCCGACTGTACCAGACCAGCCCTGGCGAGGAGCCCCGATCGGGGGTGGCGTTTGGCTGTCTGCCCCAGGGGGAGGGGGAGGGTGAACCGGCACAAACTAGCTGAGAAGCGGGTAAGGGAGTCTCCAGAAGGTGGGTGGGCGAATTCCGTTTTGAAGGAAGTGGAGTTCTCTGCCCTCAGAGAATTAGCTTGCCTCGTAGAGACGGGGCGGCGAGTTTGTGTGGGGAGTGTAAATCGAAATAAATATAGGGTATAATTGGCCACTAAATTGGGAGAAAACAGGAAAAAAATTTAAAAAAATTTTTAAAAAAATTAAAGAAAGCTTTGTAAAGCGTCTGAAACACATTACAAGAGCATTGTGTTCATTTGAACCTGTTGAAGAACATTGCAGAATTGTTCATTCATCCACAATTTTTAAAAAATCTGATGGTTCCAAAAAGCTGTAGATTGTCCGGATGGGAATTCAAGGGTTGAGGATCAACATTGGAGCTACACAAACATGCACACCCGTAATTAAAACGTTCTCCTGCTAGCGCTGTATTCACTACAAATATTTACAAAGGTGAGATAATAACCTGACAATACAGCGTGTGGCAGGCAAAAATGGAGATGGGAGCACAAAGCCTGTCCCTGTGCAGCTGGGAGAATATACATAGAGGTTAGATTAGGTGGCAGTGTAGTATAACAGTTAGGGAACTGGGCTTGTAATACTACAACCATAAGGGGTTGAGCGGAAAGCCATGCCAGGAAAATGTAGAGCCACCAGAACCCTTCATTTACTCAAGTGTTTCCTTTATTTTGGTGGTTACCTGTACATTTTCACCCAGGTGAGCATGATTGAGACACCTCCACAGCATGGGGCCCTCAGGGAACTCACCTCAGAAGCCTCATACCAGCTGTGGCCCCCAGGTATACAGGTGTGGCCCTTTGTTGAGCAGCAGGGATGGCTGCCTGGGCATCGCGCAGGCACGCTATTAGACTGGCCCCTGCCGCAGGGGGGTCAGATGCATAGCTGGAAATCCCCGGACCTGAGGAGAGAGAGAGAGAGAGAGAGAGAGAGAGAGAGAGAGAGAGAGAGAGAGAGAGAGAGAGAGAGAGAGAGAGTACAGAGCCAGAGTTTAGACACACACACAGAGACACACAGACACACACAGACAGAGACAGAGAGAGAGAGACACAGCACAGACATACACACACACAGAGCCAGGAGTTTACACACACACACACACACACACACACACACACACACACACACACACACATACACACACAGTTTATTTTACAGTCCTGTTCCTGCAACATTAACCCATTAATTACAAATGTTTTTACCTGGTAAGACTGGATAAATACACAGTTTGAGCTTGATACTTACTTTGAACTTATTACCTTTCTGCATACATCTAAACACTCATCTGGCAGATTTTCTGTGCCAAGAGATTCTCTGTCTCATTGCTTGTAAGAAATTCTCAGACCAGAACGTGAATTAACTCAGCTGCACTGACCTTCAACATCACAGACCAGGACCTGGCTGACCACTCCTGTGTTGTTCTCTTTGTCTCCAGGCCATGTGTAGACAAAGAGGGATGTGTGAGTGGACCCAGCATCAAACACCATTCCATACTGAAGGGGCCACAGAGGAGAAAAAAATAGCATTTTTAAAGGGTTATCCAAACCACATCCAGGTGGCTTGATCCAGATTCTAGCATTGCAACACCTGTTTTGGACTGATATGAGAGCATGTAAACATGTAGTATGGTAAAACAATATGTGTGTATAGTGACCTGAAAGCTGGATAGCGGCTTCACACTGTTATGCTGGACTAGTGCGAGGATGAGAGCGATGAGGCTCATGCATCCCACGGCTGACACCAATGCTACCACCAGATGCTGTTTCACTGCCAATTTTCCCATCACACTCACTGCAGATATACCTGTGGGTAAACACAAACTTATCCACAATCTTCAGCATAGTATTCAAGTCATTCTAACACAGCCATTTAGTTATACTATATTTGTCAGACATTTTGATAAACATTTTCCTCCAGATCATTCAATGACCAATAACCACAGATAGGAACCATTTACTTACTTACATGTTCACACAAATTCTATTCTGAAAATTTCACCAAAAACAATATCAGGCCTCCTTTCGATCAACATATAGACATATTAATTATCCTGTATGTTGCCTCATAATTTACTTATTGAATCGTTTACTCTTGGGGTTAATTTTGCTCCACAATGCATCTTAATACGTGCTTCTGCCAAAATGATTTGATAACAAGAGTTATCTTTTTGATCTCAGAAACACAGTATGACTAATGTTTTTTTCTGGTGCAGATGTAGCATTTAATCACTTGCCACCTTGAAACCCAGTGGAGGTGGAGGAAGCCACAAGAGGAAACAGACCATTTGACTTATTTCCTCTCATGCCCTGTGTGAAAGGAAAGCTGAACTCAGGAAGCATGCCGTCACATTTCTCCCTAGCCTACAGTCACCGTTCCCCAGTCCCTGAAAATAACATTTATTTTGTTGGGGGGTCTGTCTAGACAATTTATATAACACTTCTGTGTCTGTGTCTGTATTGTTGACATATATATGTTATATTCAGATAAATAAATGAATCATCTTTCTAAATTTGTTTCAGATTTTTTCCCAATTTAGTCGCCAATTACACCCTGTATTTATTTTGATTGGCCCTCCCCACATGAACTCGCCACTCATCTCTACGAGGCAAGCTAATTCTCAGAGGACAGTGAACTCCGCCTCCTTTGAGATTTAATTCGCCCACCCATGTTTTGGAGTCACCCTTCCACTCCTCGGCGAACTCGGGCCAGCTCGTGCCATTTGGTTACATTCACACACAACAGCAGTGTGGGTATTATTTTTACATTTTAAATTACATGTCTATTTGAGTAGGGACAGATACAAAAAACATAAACATATTGCATTAACAACACGCTGATGCCCTGTATCATAACATGTTTGTCCCCAGTTGGGTTTTTAAAAGTGAATAAGCCAACACACAGATGTTGGCCAAGAGAATGAAAATACGATAAATGAAATAATTCTAGGACACGACAGCATGAAAAAGAATAACACTACTAACGGTATTAAAATTATACTTGGCCTACGCATGAGTGCACATCTGCATGTCTTTTAGTAACTGTTTGATATTTATTTTAGAACAAGCAAAGTCATGCTCTTGCTTAGTCTCTTTAGGTAGAGAATTCCACACATTAGTTCCTTTGATGCTAAAAGCAGTCTGGCCAAATGCAGTTCTGCGGTTTGGAACAATGCAGTTTCCCTCTACTGCCTTCCTAGTGAAAAGGCCAACACGTTGCCGGGATGTGACTAGGTCACAGCAGTGCCTGTGCATCTATTCCGGTCTATCTGGTGATAACTCCTCCTGTGAAGCTCATAAAGATTCAATTAAAGAATTTTGAAAATAATTAATGAATATTCAAAGAGCACTCTTAAGAATAAACAATTAAGAAAATTTGAGTGTAGCCAAACTCTGGTCATGCATTACGCAGTTGCTGAGAAACCCTTAACCACTATGATTAAATTATTATTCCAAATAGACTCGTAACCTTTGTAACTTGTTACAGTAGAACCCCTTTCATATGAACCTCAGAGTTACAGCCTGACTAGCTAGCTTTTGTTTGCGCTTGTATTGAACTAAATTTATAGCTAGCGGGACCTCCGATAGCATAGCGGTCTAACGCACTCGTTTAAGAGTGTGAGCTGCCTATCACGGTCACGGTTCAAAACCAAGCTGTACCAAACTGGCCCTGGTGGGGAGCCCCGATCGGGGGGCGGTATTTGGCTGTCCGCCCCAAGGGAAGGGGGAGGGTGAGCCAGCTCGAACTCATTGAGAAGTGCGTAATGATCTACTTACCATTAATAAATCATTATTCGTACATTAACAAACATTAGTAAATGCATTAATGAGCAAGAATAAATGTACTTAAATCGTTTATAAATGTATACATTACTGTTGTACTAACCATCTACATCTACATCATTAACATTAGTAAATGTCTTTATTAAGTGTTTATAAACCATATATTAATTATTGGTAAACCATTTTGCAGTATTTGTTTAAAAGTTGACTCTGTTCATTGTTTATTCACGATTACAAATGGCCTGTTACTCATTCACAGGTGTGAATGGGATCTATACGCCATTAGCAGACTCTTCTGCAGTGCCTGATTTATGTACGGTACACACATGACAATTAGCTTATTCATAATGTAAACAAATTCTGAGATTAATTAAAGAGATTAATATGAATAGCAGATTTACATGATGATTTACCTGTCCCGAATAATCTAGGGGTACCAGGGTGGGTGGTAGAACGATAGAATCGGTAGGCGTATAGTGGTATGAATTTGTGCTGTGATACAGATTTAGCCATACCTTACATACTGGTAGTGTGGTGACTAGTGTAGTAGCTAGATCGATAGCTTATAGTGTTAGCTAGCTAAGGAAGATCATTTCCAAGTTGTACACATCAAAACAGAGTAGCTAACAGTTGTGAAAGTACTCTGAGATAATTTTTCACCTTATTAAGATCAGAACAACAAGAACATATTTCCGGCTAAAGTAGACTTTAAGTATTCATACACAAATGTATATGTATTATTGTTATTCATGTATGAATACTTAAAAAATTAAATACACTGTTTGAATCTTTTTTTTTTTTCTTCTTTTTTGTTAAGGATGCACTTGTAAGTCGCTCTGGGTAAGAGCATCTGCTAAATTATGTAATTGTTGTGGTTATGGGTTCGATTCCCATTGGGACTACATGCAAAAAAATGTATACATTCACTACTGCAAGTCACTTTGGATAAAAGCATCTGCTAAATGGCATATATTAAAAACGTCACTGAAAATTTGGGGCTGCATTTCTTAGTCAGTACAGTATGTATATCAGTAACATGAGTTTTAGGAACATTACGTTACATTCGTTTTTTTTGGTCGTTTTTCTCCAAATGTAGTGCCCAATTATACCCTCTATTTATTTACATTTTCCCACCCCACACGAGTTTGCTGCTTGTCTCTACGAGGCAAGCTAATTCTCTGAGAGCAGCAAACTGAACTTCCTTTTAGATGGAATTAGCCCACCTACTCTCTAGAGACACCCTTACACACTTCTCAGCAAACTCATTCCGGCTGACCCTCTCCCTGGGGAGGACAGCCAAATGCCACCCCCAATCAGCACTCCCCACCAGGGCCGGTCTGGTACAGTCGGGTTTCGAACCAACGTTACATAGGGCCATTATGTCCATACAGCTGTTAGCTGGTTGACTTTCTTTAGCCATTTCTCCAAGCAAAAATAATACAATTCTGTTAAAATCATGTCATCCTCTCAGATTTTTGGGCCACCCTTGGTCTTTTTTAAAATATCCAGAGTTAACATTCTGTGTTGTTCTTCTTTTGGCACTTCCTTACAGTCAAATACCTCCTTCATAGTAGATAGATCTAGCAATAATTACCAACGTCAAGGGTTATGAGACAAAGCTTATAGATGCAGAGCAGAACGAACAACACGAGAAACTCACGGGGGTAATTTCTTAGACATACAAACACAGTCACGGTTATAACACTAATCCATGCAATGACTCAAAGGATGATGGGGAACTGGCACACAATGAATCATGGGAGACTGAACACTGAACAATCACAATGGCATCCCCCAAGCTTACTTAGCATACAATGTGGCTAAGCTAACATTCATTACTAGGCTTACTGAATTTATTTACACTGTTACAATATTATGGGATTCTATTTTGATGTCTGACTGGTATTTTGTTATACGGGACAAGGAACTGGCCAAAAGTGGTATGGCGTTCGACATACTGGCCATACTGGCCATACCTATGGCGGTGGCCATGCGGCAGACTCTTTACTCTTTAGCTGGGTTATCTCACCTGCTCCACTGGTTCAGTGGAGTACAATTAGGGTTGCCGGGACGTCCCGTTTTTGGGCCAAATTTGAATCATCCCATACGGGACGTCCCGGCTAATACGGGACAGTTGGCAACCCTAATTGTACTCCACTGAACCAGTGGAGCAGGTGAGATAACCCAGCTAAAGAGTAAAGAGTCTGCCGCATGGCCACCACCATAGGTATGGCCAGTATGGCCAGTATGTCGAATGCCATACCACTTTTCACTTTTCATGTTTTCACTTTTAGTTGACAGGTGATACAGTTTTGTCACACCATAACTAGTATGAAATGGTATGAAACAAAGAGTGGAGTGTGCGTGTGTTTGCATAAGAGAGAGAGAAAGAGTGACAGAGAGAGAGCGAGGTGGGGCGGTGGGTGTGACTTGACTTCTGCTTGTCATTTTATTTTGCGTTCGAATAGCAGCCGCGTTGCTGGCTCTCATTTGTTTCTACCATGCACTGCTTAGGAGTCACTACAGTTAACTTGTAGGCATAGCCAAATCTATTTTATTTAGTCCTGTTTTTTATTTAAAGTAGGCCTATAGGTTAGGCTATATCCCAACCGGGCGAGTTGTATCCTAATTAAAAATACTTGCAGTTCTACTCAAATGAAGAGAGAAGGGAAGGCGTTTTTGAAACAGAGAAATCTGAATTAGCATATATACTTTCAAGGGTTTGACGGCCTGATAGTGATAAAGGGGAGATTATCTACTTTCTAGCGATACCAGAATTATTTTTTAACTCCTTATATTGTCTAACGTCGCCCTTTATTAGCGGGGCACTGCAGAATCATGTTCACCTGCTAATTCGCGAACGTCAGAGCAGCGTGGGTTTCGGTTATGAGGCACAAATCAACTTTCCCTCATTCTCCAATGTCTTGAATTAGCTACTAACTGTACTGTCGTTGGTGAAAATAAGTGACCATTAGCTGTCCTAAAGGATTATAAATCTGAGTTAAATTAGAAAGATCTACTGCCATTTGTTCTTAATTAAACCTAAAAGTGAAAGTAAAAAAGGCATGATATTGCTCATTGATTTAATCATGTAGGCTATTGGCCTAAATATGATATATACTCAAATGTATTCTAATAGTAGCCTAATCATTTTTAGTAATGAATGGCATTCTTGGGGACAGTTGATAGCCCTACTTCATAGCAGCCTGCATAGCAGCCTATATGGTACAGTCAGTTAACTTATGGGTGTGATGCTGAATGTTGTTATTGAATGGGATGAATACATAATTTATTGGCATTCAGTTAGTTTTTTCATTGAGTCAGTTCAGTAGAATTTATTTTTAGGCCAGTAGACTTTCTGATCTAGGCTACCAACCCAACTGGGCCACTGGAGAAAAAAAGTTGAACCCTGTGCTTTCTGTGGGGGAAATGGGAACATGTTAGTGTGTAGTTATAACCTGAAAAAATAGTACTGCACATTTTCTTGCTGAGAAAATAGACAGTCAACATGTGCTGGGATCTTAACAGGGATCACCAGTAAAAGGAAGGTTATGCCAGGTTGATTCTGCATATCACATATGTAAGTGCCTTCTAAACAAAGGTATTGATGCTTCTTCAAATGAGTTGAGTTGTCATTTTCTTTGTTACTTTGGATTTAAACATAGTACAGACACAATATTGGTGTAATTTGAATCTTGATACTCTCTTAGAAAAAAAGGAAAGAACCCTATTAGAACCTTTTTTTCTAAGAGTGTGATGTACTCTCGGATATGGCTGACATTTCAATTGTCTATATTCACATAAATACAAGAATGATCATTAATACAAAATATAAATATATAAATACAAAATATGTATTTGCACTGTATTGTGTGAGCACTGAAAACTCAGAGTTGGATCTCAGGAACCTTTTGAGCATTGACACATTGTATGCAAGGGAGAATGCTGAATGCTGAGTTACTACTGGGTAAATAAGTAGCTATTTTCTATTTGTTTTGGATTTCTTTTTTGAACAAATATCTTGTGTTTAGTTTTTTGCTTCATGTAGTGTTAATTTCCATCTAAATACAAAGTGGGCAAGGGATTCTCGTTTTACACAAATACATACACCAACTGCTGTTTAGCTTCCCATATCCTATTACTTTACCCACTTTGTAGTTTGACTTTCACTTTAAATTAAAAGACAGCTTTTTTAATGTAATGTCAAGGTCAGATAAAACATGTTATTAAAGCAACATTAGAGCTGTTACGCTACTGTATGTGTATTGGAACATTTCTGTGTGGGCTTGGGGGCATGACATGATATTTTCTGCCATATCACTTTAAGACCTGTGTGATGGCACCTCTGGTTTGTCTTTCATTATTTCTTTCCCGTCCCACCCCAGGTGGCACAAACCCCTCCGTACCTGACCCAGGTGACCACATGAGTCTGATTTTATGGACAGGAGTGTTGTTGGAACCACTGCTGGTAGAATATAAAAGCAAGCACTCGCTCCACATAAATTCCGCCGTGTTAACCATAGTTAATACATAACCCTTATCTCTGTTATGCATTAACTATCTGCGCTTCTGACAGCTGCACGCAAAGGGAAATGGAAGGGTTCTGTCCCACTCACCTTCCTGTGCGCTCCTCACTCCTGTCTGCTGCGCTTTCCGTCCCAAGCTCCTCCACAAACAAGGGAGTCCAGCCTCCACACTACTTTGTGTTCTGGAAAAATCTCACAGCCCTTTTAAGTGCATTTTGGTCCTGTTACATCTTGAGCCGTGCTCTCTGACTCTTTGTGCCTCTCTCTCTCTCTCTCTCTCCCTCCCTCCCTCCCCTTGTTTTGGTCGTCCCTCTAAATGGCTACGCCCACACTGTGGCAGGTTAAGGTGACGGTAAAGTTAATGACCTCATCTCCCTCTGTTTTTAATCAAAGTCCTTTTTATTAACACGTTAAAACATCCCCCCACCCCATCCAAAATATATTTTTTTCTCCAAAAACTTGATTTGAAGGTCTGGGGCCGTATGTACAAAGATTCTAAGAGTAGGAGTGCTGATCTAGGATCAGGTTTCCCCTGTCCATATCCTAATCATGTCCATTATGAGCTAAAAGGCTAAACTGATCCTAAATCAGCACTCCTACTCTTAGATTCTTTGTACATACTGCCCCTGGTCACTATTGGTCACTATGGTGTACACATTATCTAAGTACAGGTGAAAAACCTGTATTGGTCGTATGTAAAGAAATGCAAAAATATAAGTCGCTCTGGATAAGAGCATCCGCTAAATGCCTAAAAATGCAAAAAAAGAAAAGAAAAAGAAAACAAGCTGGCTTTACATAACGGGGCTTCCTAATGTTGGACTTAATAAGTGTTGTTGGACAGAACAGTGAGCAACACTCAATACCAGAATCTGGACACAACTCTGCAGGACGTCAGCAGGCATATGTTGGGCATACCTTCTAGACAGATTCCGTGACTGCTTGCTTTTCAGGTGCTACAATGTGTGTGTTCCTGTTCCAAGTATGATGGGTGTCAATGTGTTCTGTTCTGTATCAGAGTTTGTGGATAGATCTAGCAATAATGACCAACATCAAGGGATATGAGACGAAAAGGGATCCCTTTACTGAATGAAATCGGCAATATTACATTCACTCATGTTAACTTTTGATCTTATAAAACAATAAATAAACTTGCTTGTCACTCGCATATATTAATCAAGTCCATCACCTAGATTTTTTCTGAACATAATTCTACAATCCGTTTCCGGAACAAAGCATTATGGTCCATGTAGTCTTAACCTAACTAACAGTAATGAAGCATTATACATAATGCATTGCACTTTCACATCTGCATGTAATTAAATGACAGCAAACAAATAATAATATGCTGTGCTTACAACACAAAGTGCACACCCAGTCATGCAGCCTCAGTCACCTGCTCTAACTCACTCTTCCCCAGAGTTGAAGACAATGAAGCATCTATTAGGCTCCTGAGCCACCAAACAACGCCCAATTTCATGCATTCACTTTTGAGTACATTTGTGATTCATAATATTTGTATAAACCCATTGTGATGTGCTGGTAAAGTCAGCTTGTAATCCTGTGTCAACTTGCACAAACTTTGTTGCTTTGGAGATGGTTGTGTCATCAGCATACAGTACATTTCAGTAACGCTATTTCTTACTGTAGGGCTAACTGAACTCCAGGGTCGCTCATTAAGGAAATCAGGTGGTGTAGAGCGCTGGATTGGAGCAAATACCTGCCAGACACTGTGGCACTCGTGGCCTGGGGTTGAGCAGCGCCATTTTTACTGTAAGAGGTGAAAAGCAAATCATTCATTTGCACATGGTCACTGAACTCTGGCCTTCATTGATGCTGTTCCCATTTTGATTGTGTTTGTTTGTACTTATGTATCTCTCTATGGGACAATTTATGAAATACTGCCTCAAAAGACTTATCTTGGACCCTACAAACAATTCCACATAGCCTTTTTTTTTTACCTTTGACCTTTCATTTAGGGTAACTAATCATCCATACTTGATGTTGTCCCATAAGAGACCAATTGTGTTTGGGAGGTCTGATACCTTCAGTATTTCTATGTTAACATAAATGGTCTGTTTCTTTTTTCCCTTTTAAAGATTTAGTTTAAGATTCTTCCCCAGTAAACTTATCCCACAAGTGGGAAATTAATTTGGCAGAGCTTCAAAGGTACATAAAACACAGAGGCTAAAAACAGTCAAACAGGGCACACGACAGGAAATGAAAAAGTACAAAGAAAGCAGCAGGTTAAAAATAATATATACAATGATAAAATTTGTAGGGTATCTAAAACTACTAGAGACATAAGTTATTATACTGTTCCTTTAGTAAAGTGCATAATATGCTTATTGTAGAACCTAATAGCAGTGGGAATGAAAGAATTGCCATACCTATCAGTACGGATCTACCTACACAGGCTGTCATGGAGAGGGTGGCGGGCATCCCCTAATATCTGGCTTTTATTATCAACAGGCTAATATCAACTATCCCTCCCTCATATTGTGAGCCTGCTGCTGTAGTCCTGAGACCAGCAGTGATAAAGGCAATGTACCGCCTCCTCCGAGCCGGAACTTGCCAAGTCAACTGTAACTCCGGTACACAGAGCCACTCTTATCCCATACTGGCTTCCCTCCCTCCTCCCTGGAGCAGACAGCCAATTGCAGCCCCCTAGTGGCACTCCCGGCCATAACCGAACTGGCGCGGTCGGTGGAATCGAACCCTGGTCGTAGTGGGCAACATACATTAAATGGTCTGTTTCTGTTGCATTACCCTACAGTGGGTAGCTGCATGTTGTACACTTTATTTAAAAAATCTAATAATAATAATAATAATTGTTTCTGATTCTATCCAATTTTCTCCCAATTTAGTAGCCAATTAGACCCGCTATTTTATGTCAATTCCCCTTGGTAAGTTTGCTGCCGTAGTCCTGTGACCGGTAGTGATGAAGGCGAAGCATCGTCTCCTCTGAGACGGCACTCACCAGGCCGTCGACCATAACCCGGTACTACAGGGCCACTCTTATGCGCAGTGAACGTCCTGTCGGCTTCCCTCCCCCCTCCCTGAGGCGGACAGCCAAACGCCGCCCCTGATGGCACTCCCGGCCAGAGCCAACTCTGGAATTGAACTGCGGTCTCCATGGCCAATGTTGAACGTTGTAACCACTGGACCACGCCGGAGGCCCATGCTGTACACTTTTGACCTTAGTTTGTCCTACTTCATTTCATTTTTCAACAAAAAATTGGCCTCTGCTATTTAATCTCTGGTTGATAGAGGTCACTGTTTCTGCCACAATTCATAACAAATAAATACAATGCAAAATGCCGATTCCCTTTGCTGTGACATGTTTACATTTGTCATTATTGAATTCATTTGAATTGTTACTGTTTATTACTCTGGAATAATTTTCCAATAACAAGGAACCATAATGAGCTCTTAAAAAATTATCTTTGACATTTCGCGGAGGCAATGCCTTATTTGCCCTCCTGGAGCAGCCTCCAGTAAATAAATATCCTTACTCAATTTCAATTTGTTAACATTTTTCTCCCAATTTGGTAGCCAATTATACCCTGTATTTCTTTTCGATTTTACCCTCCCCCACAAACTCGCCGCCCGCCTCCACGGAACAAGCTAGTTGCTTCCGATCGGGGCTCCCCACCAGGGCCAGCCTGGTACAGTTGGATTTCGAACCGCGACCATGATATGCAGCTCACACTCGTAAAGGACCAGCCAATACGGGTGCGTTAGACCGTTATGCTATCAGAGGCCCCTCCTTACTCATCCTTATTGTGTTCTTCATATAAAGTACACAACAGAAACCAGCATCATCTTTGCTGTCCTGTCTAAATTTCTACCCCACCTAGTTAACTAATTTCTCTTGGAATATGATTCCCCTCAGTATCCTGATATTGTCTTCAAAGTGAGCTAGCAAACTGTTCACTGCCATTCATGTTTTCTGCTATTGGAGCAAAGCTAGCTGGAACTAGCTTCATGTTGTGTTTATAAGAAGCATATTTATCAATTAGAGGTACAGTATGATAAATGATCACACAAGCACATCAAGAAGCAATCCATTCCTCCATCCCGAGTCACAGATATAAAAGGAACAATAGACTGCTATGTTTGCGCTCATTTGACCTGTGTCAAATATTACTCAAAATACAGTACCTCACATATGTGGTCCCACCTTTCTTATTTTTATTTCTCCTTTATTTAACCAGGTGAGATGTCTATCCCATTGTCTATCCTGATTCTTCCATTGAGATGTCTATCTCTTTTACAAGGGAGTGCTGGCCAAGATAACAGCAAGCAGAGCATGTTACAACATAAAATACAATACAAAACTCACAGTACAGCAAGTTACACATTATTTAACCAGGTGAGTCCCATTGGGTTTGTCTATCTCTTTTACAAAAGAGCAACAAGCAGATCATGTTGGCACATAAAAATACAATACAAAAACCACAACACAGCAAAAATACCACATACACGTTGCACATATCAATTGTGGAATACAATTCTCATTATTATTGCTATTACATATTGTTGGACACTTTGGAATCTTGACAATGAGGCAGGCAATGACAACAAAGTTATCAAATATTGGCTGCCCGGTTTGAGGGCTTCGTTCAAATATGAAATCTGCAAAATCAAACAGAGTGAAGGAAGCCTTTCTTTGAACAACTTCAACAATACAAATATTAGTCAGCTAAATCATCCCCAATGTATGAATCATCCCCAACGGGCAAACAGTCTACTTGGAAATGTGTGCACATTGGCTGCATGAATTTGGAGGAGTGGTGCACCCTGGACAGTGCTTGCAGATGGCCCATTGTGCAGGCCCAACGCACACCCTTGGTGGCTGTTGTGCTTGGAACTAAAACTGTGTTATGTGTGTATCTCCATCACAATGCCCCAAAGCCACCTGTGGGTGTGTGTCACTCTCCTGTACATCCCCTCTGCCGTGAAAACCTGCCGTGAGTTCCTGATTAGGTGTGTACAAAGGCATGTCCCTCATAAAGACAACAATCAGCAGCTGTCAATTATACATTTGTTAATCAGACTCTACGATTGTATTAACGTGGGTAAGATTTAATTCACCGGTTTATCTCATCTCATTTTGACTCATATCATGTCTCTGCTAAACACCTAATAAAGGAGCTTTGCTTCATTCCTTTGTCTCCTGTCATGTCAGGTTTGCCTCTAGAAAACAAAAAATACACACATACCGCTTTGTTCTCCAACATGTTGAGAAATTTCACATTCATTTATCAAGTTACATTACAGACAATCGAGTCCTACCGTGCCAATGCCGACTGTGGCTGGGAGTCTCACGCACTACATTGTGCAGAGAAGGAGGGCTTCAGTCGGCACGACCGCGCCTCATCACGCAATAGGGCACCTGAGGTCTGTCAGCACAAGCTCACATTTCAATTTGCCATTTTTGCCATTTAGCAGAGGGACTTGCAGTGAGTGCATTTAAAAATGGCAAGAACAATTACAGCTAGCGCAAGAGCTCAGTACAGTAACACTGATAGCAGTCCTTCAGCCAGGACTGGATCTATATCAATAATATCAATATTAATATTTTACCCATAACTCCGGGCCCCATGCAGCGTTTGAACTCTAGGTCCAGGCCTTGTTGGCCTATGTGGAGATCCGGCCCTGCCTCCAGCACAGTAACCGCACAGCTCAGCTATTGATTGCCCAGTGAAAAGAAACAGCGGTTGGCTCCACACTTTTGGAGGAAGCACATGCTGGGGTGTGCACTCCAGATTTATTGAGGAAGTTGCAGTGATTGGACTAGTCTGCAATACAATTAGGAATAAGAGAAATATAACTTTACAGACAATAATTACAATGCAATGTAATTGGTGTATAGAATCGCCCACAACTCTGTTTCACTATAAATCGTCTCAAATCAACTCAATTCAAGACATTTTTTCATAGCCTTTTTTGCTCATCTTCACCATGGGTGGCAATAATTCTGGAGGGCACTGTATATATATATATATATATATATATATATACACACACAATTGAATCCCAAAATAATATGCCACCATGTACTTTCATAAATAAATTTTTATTTTTTTATTTTTGTGTTGTGTGTCCTTCCCCTGTTGACACTACGGGCCACCGTAATCCATGATAATGATATGAATACAAATGTTACGTGGGGATAGTTTGACTACGTTTCCGAGGTCATTTCCATAGATTTCCATAGCTTGACGGCAGTGCTAAATTGCATGCGCGTGAATTACCGTATTGTCACCAGTAGCGGAATTGATATGTATAAATGAAATGATGATGTCTAAAACAAAGAGCAGAAATTAGGACATTCAGGGCTGGCGGATAGCGTAGCGGTCTAATGCACTCATATTTGGCTGGTCCTTTATGAGTGTGAGCTGCCTATCAGGGACACGGTTCGAAACCCATCTCTGCCAGACCGGCCCTGGCCATTAGCCCCAATTAGGAGTGTAATTTGGCTGTCCACTCCTGAGAGAGGGGGGAGAGGGGAGGGTGGTCGGCACAAACTCGCTGTGAAGCACGTAAGGGTGTCTCCAGAAAGGAGGTCGGTGAGTTCTGTCTCGGTGGAGGGTGGATCATTGCCGGCCTCGGAGAGTAGCTTGCCCCGTAAAGACGGGCGGTGAGTTCGTAAGGGAGGGTTAATCTAAATAAATAGAGGGAGGAATAAATAATTGGATTCCAAAAATGGTGGGAAATCTGAAACAAAATTTATATTTTTAAAAAGAAGAAAAAAAAGAGGACATTCACATTTTTTTGTAGTGCACTAAGCTTACGTGACGAGTACAGACGGCAATGTCTTATTATTTAAATCCCTTTATAAATATCCCATGATATTAATAGGTGACTAGTTTAATATTGCAGACAGTATACACAATATAACATTTTAGTTTAATATTTCGTCAACATTTAACAGCAGGACCAGCAGCAAATGCTGGTCACAGGTGCAGACAGAGAGGGGACAGTCCTAGAAAGTGGAGAGGTGAGGCGAGAAGAGAGCGGCACCTGCTGGTCCATCGGTTCACCCTGCAACCAGCCCAGCAACCATCATAACACAAATCATCCACTATCTCATGCCTAGATACTGTAGCGTTCCGGCGAGGAAGCAGAGGCAGAGACAGAGACAGAGTTAGTTGCTTGGGAATCTCCCCAGGGGAGCTTCTCTTTATTTCAGTCATCACAGCAAAAGAGTGGCACTCTCTGACCCGTTCGACCAGGCAAACAGCCTTTTTATTAGACCCTGGTTCGCCCTGATTGTGCAGGGCACAAACAAAGCAACCAATCACACAACATCACAAGCATAACCGCGTATTTGCACGAAAACTAGCGGGACAACTAACCGCTGGCTAACTACACACAGATATTTACAAGTATTTACAAGCAATTAACAACAAGCTACGATAACAGGGTTAAGATCGCCACAATACTTAAATATGTATCACATTCTTAAAATGTATCATTTAAACTAATCTTTTAATAATTAATATTGATATTTATATAATTAAATCATTAATATATTTATATAAATAACTAAAATTAGGTTTATCCTCAGTCTATCATGTGTCGATGAAAGTCGGAACTATGAAATACAGTATTAGTTTCCACGGGGAAGGTGAGCCAGTGTTGCGCACCAGCACTCGTGTGTGTCGATGGTAACTAACCTGTCTCGAGTCGCATCAATGTCGTACGATGGGGGAAATGTAACACAAGGATTTATATTGCCGTTCTAATTAGCAACCCTAGTTGAAGTATAAAGTGAGCGGAGATTTACGACAATGAGTACTCCGGCTCTTTGGCTGTTCCGTAGACTAGATGGGTTCTTTGCGGTTTACAAACCTCCCGGAGTTCATTGGAAACTGGTCCGGGACACCGTCGAGAACAACCTGCTCAAAGGTAGCTAAAACGAACTAATTAAATACAAGCCAGCTAACTAACTATGGGAAAAGTTGGTCACGCTACCTAACAGCTAGCAATTTACCAAATTACACATTTTATTATCTGTGACATGCATCCATGTATTGCTAGCCACCTAGTTCGTATTTGGTCGGATTATGAATAGCCTCTTTGACCAGCACCTACCTAGCGAGCTCCAGTAGTTTTCCTAATGCGGCATTATTGGCCAAAGCAGTACCAAAGTACCAAAGCAGTATTTTATTCCGCTTGTTAGCGCTAATATGCTCCCAATTGTGGGTTGTTGTAGTACAACAAGAATTTAACATCCACCCAGGGAGAGAGTCCCGTCACAGCCAGGGAGTAAGTCGACACGTCACTTACCTTTCAAATAAAGGTAAAATATCAGGGCTAATTGTGAATGAATGGAAGCTGAGTTATATATTTTTTTACCCTGCTTCCATGCTCATCAATCAAGGTCTGCGTAATATAAACAATATTTAAAAAATCCCGTGAGCTTATTATACGGTTGTATGGTGAAGGGTTGTTGTTATTGATTGACATAGAAAGTAAACAGGAAAAAGTAACCTTAATGTATTGTGGCGATCCGGCGGAGTCGCCTGTGAATAAATGTGTGCGCGGTGCATTCTGGGGGAGGCGCTGCTGTAATCTTAAACGTCTCCCCCGGTTAAACTGTTCAATTGTTCTGTGTTTGTGTGTATTGTTTAGCTAACTGGTCGCGGTGTGTGCCGTTTGGACCACCGCGACCGGAATACGATATGTAAATAATGTCTCCCAAGTTCCAGAGGGAGAGTGTCAATGTGCCCCGTATGGAATGGACTGTACCTTCCTGACTGGCTGTGTTTTCTGTGAAAGGCGTTTCATCGGTCTCGTGTCCTTTTAAGGCAGGGGTGTCAAACTCATTCCATCGAGGGCCGAGTGTGTGCAGGTTTCTGTTGTAACCAATGCACTACACCAGGTGATTTCAATTAGGTTCCCTCCTTAGTTGAAGAAGTGAGCTAATTAGTGAAATCACCTGGTGTAGTGCATTGGCTGCAACAAAAACCTGCACACACTCGGCCCTCGATGGAATGAGTTTGACACCTGTGTTTTAAGGACTCGGTAGGCAGGCAACAGCCTCCATTGGTTTTTAGGCTACTTCTGGGGTTGTGCGGTGTAGGGAACATGGAAGCTAGCAGCAGATATTACCCATGACTGAGCAGTGTACAGCGTATGGGTAACTATCCTTTATTTTATTAAAACGGCTGCCTGTGTAGCCAGTTTTGCATTCTACTTGGACTCTGTCTCCTTCCTTGATACACCACCCAACGCATGCTTGCCACAGTATTTTCAGGTTAAGATGCGATTTTACATGGTTTTTGTGGCTAACAATAAGACTTCCCCAGTCAGTAACATATGTTTGTAGTTTTATGCCACTGCTGCATTTTGTTTATAGCTAACTTAGTTAGTTTACGTGTTAAGTACTTTATTGATGTTACCGTAAAGCTTTTCATTTTAAGTTAGGCTAAAATAGTTTGTTGCAAAGTTCGTATTACTTGAGTAGCTTATATCGCAATAATACTCGCTCCAAAGATTGCTCTGTACGTTACATTTTGTTGTTAATGACTCCAAATGTTACCAAATGTCAACAATAAAGTCAATGGTATTTACAACATGTACTGGGTTTTATTTGTCCGTAGTAAGTCAGCTTCTTGCTTATGACACTGTTGTTGGCTTCAGTCAACTGTCATTGCCAGAACATCCCTGAAGAACATGTCCTGATCGGTCCATAAATCAACCAAATCAAACGTGTCTCTGGAATGAATGCGTATCTCCATCAGTAAAGTCAACTAGATGGCTGCCGCTAGCTAGCTAGATAGTCATTTAGTCAACTATACATACAATCTGATACATAGCAATGTTACTTGTAGTAACGTTAGCATTTCAGCTAGCTGACTATGTTAGAGAAGTTACAACTGAGGTACAGTTAGCTTGTAGGCCATAGGATATACTCCCCTGCTCAACCAATCAGCATTTGTTTGATTTCGCTATAGTTAGACCACAGTTAGCTACATAGGATATACTCCCCTGCTCAATCAATCAGCATTTGTTTGACGCATAGGACCACAGCTACGCGCGACGCTTTGTTGAAATTTTGGAGGTGTGCATGATGGCTTCTTTGCAAGCGTTTGCGAGGCTACGGTTACCCATAAACCCCTTCTGTGCGTAGCTACGCAGAGACGTTTATGTGTATCTTCAACAGAAGCATAATTCCAGCATTACTCGTTGGTACTGTAGCTAACGGAGTTACGCTTCTTACGTTCCCACCACAGGTGTAAACTCTGCGCCGCCGTCGCCGCGGCAACGGGTCAAGTTCCTCCCAGGCAGCGGAGACGGACCCAGTGGCTCCACGGAGCTGACGCTGATGGCAACGCGCCTGCCTGCGTTGGCGGATCACCCGTTAGGTTAGCATTGGGCTCAAACTGCCCTGTGTTTTTTCAGGTGTTCCTGCTGCATTCTCATCTTCCGCCTGGCAGGATTTATAAGTCCAAGGTGCTGCCTCAAACAAGTGTCATACTGACAGGGCAGAGGAGACAGGACACACTGGGTTATTCACTCTCAAGTTTAAAAAAAAACATCACAGTTCGGCCATATCCTTCATCAGATAAAATCACAAAAGACCTGGACAAGCATATTATCTCTCCCTTCCTGGGCGACACTACCGCCGATTATGTATTGCCTTGCAGGGCTGCTGAACACAGTCGGCGGTCTGGATTCGATACCAGAGCACCCACCACCCAGCAGCCCACTGAAATTATTAAATGTATAGGCTACTGGTTTTTTTTAATGATCCTGTTTGACATGTAGTGAGGGACAATGCAGAAAGGAAGGTTCTGAAGGTGGGTTTGTACACAATGTTTGCCCTTACGTTCTTGTCCACCTTTGGACGGCAGTGTAGTGTACTGCTTAGGGAACTGGGCTTGTAACTTAGAGGTTGCAAGTTCAATTCCCAGGTGGGGCACTACCGTTGTACAAGGTACTTAATTGTTTAAGTAAATATCGAGATGTTTAAAAGTATTGTATGTAAAAGCTGTGTAAGTGGCTCTGGATAAGATCTATAGAGATAAAGATTGATGCCAGATAAGAACGTCGGCTAAACGCCTAAATGTACCTTCTCTCAGTGGTAGGACCTCAGTTTCGGAAGCTCCGAGTGGCAGTGGGACACCGCCTGGATGCCTTCTCATCAGGAGTGCTAGGTGTGTAGCTCTCAGACACGGTACCCTGCTGTGTTCACGTTTTCACATTCTCCGTTTGATCTGAGCTTTTCCAATAACCTTGTATCTTTTAGTTCTGGCCATGGGCCGGGGCAACAAGGTGCTGACTGACCTACAGAATTTGCACGTCACAAGGGTAATTATTACCTGCATTTAATAGTTAACATTTAATTTAACATTAATATTTATTTATTTGTACATTTTTAGATTTGTATTGCTTGGATGCTTAGTGTCTATTGTTTTGTGTTTGTATTTTGGACTGGATGCCACTTTATTGTTTATTGTTTTGTTTTGTCTGTCTGCAATTTGCACTGCACCAACTTACTTGTATGTGTATATGTACTTGGTGACAATAAATCTGATTCTGATTCTTAATGATGCTGTGAGTGAGTGAGTGAGTGAGTGAGTGGTTGTTGGTTGGTTGGTTGGTTGGTTGATTACATTTTTCATTCTGCAGGATTACACAGTGGAAGGGGAGCTAGGGATGGCCACAGAAGATTTCTCCCACACCGGACAACTCATCGAAAGAACCACGTATGGTGAGAGGAAAATTTGAACTCATTGAGTCTTACCAATATATTTGCACTGATAACCTGGCTACAATAATTTAATGATATTGTCTTTAACTTTTTGTACTGTAAAGTACTTTGTGATCATGAAAGGCACAATATAAATGCAATCCATTATTATTATTCTTATCATTATTATTTGTGTAAATGTGTTAGCAAAGCACAAATCTCTTTTCATAGTTGCTTATTGTTCAGATTAATTAGATTTATACATAAATAAAAATGAGTTATCTGCTCTCCAGGTCACATTGCACGAGACGACCTGGAGAGAGTTCTGGCCATGATACAGGGAGCCAATCAGAAAGCCCTGCTTTCGTAAGTCCAGATGTGTATCCTATCCACATGCGTGTGCGTGTGCGTGTGCGTGTCTGTCTGTGTGTGTGTCTGCTCGATCATGTGATTGTGTTTGTCTGTCTCTGTGGGTTTGTGTCCGTGTGTCTCTGTCTGTCTGTCTGTCTGTCTGTCTGTGTGTGCGTGTGTGTGCGCGTGTGTCTGTCTGTCTGTGTGTGTGCGCGTGTTTGTCTGTCTGTGTGGGTTTGTGTCCGTGTGTGCTTGTGTGTGTGTGTGCGTGCGTGTGTGTGTGTGTGTGCTCGTGCGCGCCTGTCTGTCTGTGTGTGTATGTGGTGTGCGCATGCAAATTGGAATTTTGCAAGAGGAATACAACACCACTCTTCCATGAGAAATTAATGGAATTAAAATCATCTATCTTAAAAATAATCAAAAGTAGCAATCACGTGGAGTTTATGGAAGTGGAAAACGCTGTCTCGGGCGTCGTTTCCATAAATGCTTGATGGGTTCAGATCTGGTGACTGAGAAGGCCTTGACACATGAATGATGTCAGTGTCATGCTCCTCAAACCACTGGGCCACTACTCGTGCTCTGTGGACAGGGGCTTTGTCATCCTGAAACACACGCAGCAGAACCATGCCAGGAACATGTTTCCCACACCATTACGGAACTACCCTTCATTGTTTGAACAGTTCTGTTTAATTTTTTTGTTCACTACCTGTGTTTCAGTAGTTATATGCAAGCTTTAGTCATTTTATGCCTGAACGTCCAGTATGAGAATGTTGTCCTCTTGTTGTCAGTCTTGGTCTGGATTAGGAGACTAATTGGGCAATATAACCAGAAAATGGGCCAAAACCGAATCCCCGGTTCAAAGGCTGACATGTGTCAATATGGGCCTGCATGTTTCTGGGTATAGTTTTTTTTGTTGTTCATTATTCTTTTTTTATTCCCAGTTTTCTCCCAATTTAGTATCCAATTATACCCTCTCTTTTTCATGTCAATTATCCCCACCTTCGTATGGGGATAATTGAGGTTGCTGCCATAGTCCTGAGACCAGTAGTGGGCACTGTACCACCTTCTCCGAGCTGCCACGGTCACTGCAACACTGGACCACTCATATATGCAGCGAGCTCATATCGGCTTTTGCATAATGCACAACATCAGTGTTAGCATAATGGTTAAGGAACTGGGCTTGTAACACAAAGGTTGCAGGTTCGATCCCAGGTGGGGCACTGCCGTTGTACCCTTGAGCAAGGTACTTAACCTGAATTGCTTCAGTAAATATCCAGCTGTATAAATGGATTGTATGTAAAGAAATGGGAAACTGTAAGTCGCTCTGGATGAGAGCGTCTGCTAAATGCCTGTAATGTAATGTAATGTAATGTAATGTAATCCCTCCCCCCTCCCTGGGCAGAGAACCAGTTTCCGCCCCCTAGTGGCACTCCCGACCAGAGACGAAACTGGTGCGACCTGGTGGAATGGAACCCCAGTCGCGGTGGGCAGTGTCGGACTTTCTACCGCTACACCACCCGGAAGGCCTCTGGGTGTACAGTTTAAAGAAGGCCAATTGTTTTATTTTTGTCCTCCTCATGTGTACACTAGGGGGCAGCAGCACTTTCTACTTAACATTCTCTCCAACCTAGTGGAATTGGCAGTGAAGAAGTCGTCATGCTGTTGCAGTTTAGTTCTCATGAGTCTATCAGTCTGTCTGCTCTGTCTTTGGCTGCCCTCTCTCTTGTTGCCCCTACTCTGGCCCTAAATCCTCAGTAACACTCTGCCCCTCTCTCTGCAGGTATTCCAATGTTGACCTGCGCTCTCAACAGGCCTATGAGCTGGCAGTGCAGCGGTCACTGCACCCCCAGGGGAAATCTCCCCCCATCTTGACCGGCTTGCGCTGTCTGCGTTTCCAGCCACCCCACTTCACCCTGGGTAAGTCTTCTGGGGTCATTTACCGTGTTACTCCTGACTCCTGCCTCTGAGGTCATTTACCCTGTACTACTCTCACTCTCCCCTCCTCTCTCTCTCTCTCTCTCTCTCTCTCTCTCTCTCTCTCTCTCTCTCCCTTTCTCTCTCTCACTCTCCCCTCCTCTCTCTCTTTCTCTCTCCTCATCCCTCTCTCTCTCTCACTCTCCCCTCCTCTCTCTGACACGCTCTTTTCCTCTCCCCTCTCTCTCTCTCTCTCTTTCTCTCTGCACAGAGGTGCAGTGTGTGAACGAGACGCAGCGTTATCTGCGCAGACTGACTCATGAGGTGGGCTTGGAGCTGCGCAGTGCGGCCGTCTGCATGGGGGTGCGGCGGGTTCGAGACGGCCCCTTCACTCTGCAAGAGGCGCTGACGCACAAACACTGGACCCTCCCCGAAATCACAGAGGCTATGCAACGTGCCCGCATAGCCTGGAGACACAGGGCCATGAACACTGGACCCTCCCCGAAATCACAGAGACCATCCAGCAAGCCCGCGTAACCTGGAGACACAGGACCTCCAGAGCCCCAGAATGCTGAGGGCATGCCAGTGAAGACTGAGCCAAAATGGCATCCCCTGTCTGTTCCTTTCCCCCCTCTGTTTCCATCCATTCTCGCATGATCTTCCAGTAGAAAGTGCTCCTTCCTGAGGCAAGGCTAAGCACAGTGGCACTCTGCACCACGCACCTCTGAATGAATAACAGTTGGTGGCGCATTGACAGTTTGTGCTCTCTCAGTACCCGGCTCAGGAGGATGTGCTGGGTGATTTAGCACCAGGGACAGCACCCTCCTGTCTGTGTAACCTCCATCAATGGCCTTTCTTCTGCAAGAGCAGGCCAGTCAGGCAGGCAAGCAGTTTTTATAAAATTAGTTTTGTTTCAGATTTTTTCAGTTTTTCCTATCAATTTGGTAGCCAATTATACCCTCTATTTCTTTTTCGATTTACCCTCCCCCACGAACTTGCCGTCCACCTCTACGGGATTAGCTAATGCCTCAAGGCAACGTTTGCCTCCTCTGAGACGGAACTCGCCCAACCCTGTTTACAAGGTCGCCCTATCGCTCCTCGGTGAGCTCGTGCCAGCTCTCCCTCCCCCTTCCCCCCGGGGCGGACAGCCAAACGTCGCCTCCGGTCGGGGCTCCCCACCAGGGCCGGTCTGGTACAGTCTGGTTTCAAACCGCGGCTATGATAGGCAGCTCACATTCATAAAGGAACAGCCAATACAGGTGCGTCCTATCGGAGGCCCGAAGCAAGCAGTTTCACAAGCAGTTTCACATACCAAACGCAGTGAAGAGGCTCGTGGGGATACGAGTTCTCTAAAGCTTGTACCAAAATGTACCAAAAAGTGAATTTTTGCCAAAACCTTTTTTTTTTTTTTTTTTTTTTGTGTGCCTCACACGGTTCAAGGTGGCATTACTGCAATAAAAATAATAACTACACCAGCAAGTTGAAATGTATAATCATTTGTTAGAGGGCTTCAGTTGTCAAACAATACTGTATTATTCGCTTTTTAAATTGAAGTACTGATAGAATTACTGATTAATTTGTGTCAACATTTAGCAAATTCTTAATGTGTGTACATTTGCACCAGGTTACACAGCACCATTAGAAACAGTGTATCCTTACAACGCTGGCCACGGCGACCGGGGTTCGATTCCCCATCGCGCCAGAGTCGGCTCTGGTCAGGAGTGCCATCGCGGCGGCAATTGGCTGTCCGGCCCAGGGAGGGGGGAGGGAAGCCGACACACACAGTTCGCTGCACACAGGAGTGGTTCTGGGGTACCGGAATGACAGTCGACGGCACGACAAGTGTTGTCTCGGAAGAGGCAGCGCTTCGCCCTTGTCACTGCCGGTCACAGGACTACAGCAGCGAACTATGAGGGTAGGGGGATTGAACTAAGCACAGCGGGTAATTGGCTACCAAATTGGGAGAAAAACGGGGTAAAATCGGAAAAATACAATTATAGAAAAGAAAGAAATAGTGTATCCTGTACCGGCCAAAATACTATAGAGTGCAAGACAAAACAAGGTATTTACCAAGTACTTCACATTATTTACCGTGTTAAACCTATACAGGCTGTGAAACAACAACATACCAGCTGACATCGAGGTAAGAAGTTAATTTAATGTAAAGAATTGACATTTTTATACAGATTGTTGGAACTAAAAATAATTCCAGTCACTTGATTTCTTTACAACCGGGAACTCCTCGATATATTGCTGAACAAACGAAATATTTAAAATCTTCCTTGTGGGATTTTTTAGTTTGTTGCGTTTTTTAAGTACGTGAGGCAGGAAATCACCCTTCACCCAACTGCATTCCACACATACACTACCGGTCAAATGTTTTAGAACACCCCCATTTTCCAGTTTTTACTGACATTTAAGCAGTTCAAGTCCAGTGAATAACCTGAAATGGTACAAAGGTAAGCAGTAAACTGCCAGAGGTTAAAAGAAAAAAAGTTTAGGTTACCAAAAACTGAAAAAGAATGTACATTTCAGAGTTATTAAAAAAGGCCCTTTTAAGTAATGGGTTAACGTGGATTAACAGTCACTCTGTGCAAGTCGCCGCAGAAGAGCCCCAGACCAACACACTTCCTCCTCCATGTTTGACATTTCAGTAAAAACTGGAAAATGGGGGTGTATTTGTAAGATGTAAAACAATGTATTATCTGTTAGATAATAATAAAAAGTTGCTTTGGAAAACTGATCACATTCAGAAGGAAAAATATTCTTGTGTGCATATTTTATAGCACAAAGCAAGAAAGAAGCAAGAATGCCCTTCACCCATTGTGACTGACTTTCTGCAAGTGTCTTATTCAAATTAAACAGCCCAGTTCTCTTCCCACTTAATTCTGAAAGTTTTTTGTTGTTGTTGCTTTTATGACTTCTCTTGTACTTGTACGTGACATCCCTGTTTTGAATTACGAGTGCTCAATCTGGACGAGGCTCCATCCTCACCATTATATATTTATTTAACAAATTGTTAAAGCAATCTGGGCTGGCGTATAGCATAGCGGTCTAACCCGTACCTGGTTGGTCCTGTATGAGGGCAAGCTTCCTATCAGGGATGCGGTTCGAAACCCATCTCTGCCAGGCTGTTAGCCCCGATCGGGGGTGGCATTTGATAAATAAGTCACCGCTCTACCAGGTACGCTGGAAGAGTAAATGCAAATGCAAATGCAAATGCAAATGGGGAAAAGGATGAGACAGAAAATTGAATTGTGTTGTTTAATTATGACTCAAACGGAACCCACCATATCAGAACTGATAATCCCCTACCTTTCCAAGGCCACAAATACTCAATCTGTGCTGTCGATCAATCCAGATATATTTAGATGTATATATTCTTTGTGAATATTTCTGCGTATTCACAAATGACTATTTATGTTTCAACGCAAAAAATAGGATGAAAAAACAGTCTGCAGTGGATGACTAAATCTTTACGGGAGGCAAAAGAAGTGACTGTACAGAGTATATAGAGCTTAGAGCTTTACTAGAGAAGAGATTATAAATATGCCTAAATGTATAGTCAATGTACAGAATGTTTTAGAGGACTTTGATATAAGGGATGTAGAAGTACTACAAAAACTACAAAAACTTAAGACAAATAAGGCAGCAGGCCCTGGTGGCATATATCCCAGAGTACTCAAAGAACTTGGGGAAATTATATATAAACCATTGACAGATATTTTTATGCAATCCTAAATATTGGAGAAATACCAGATGACTGGAAGTCTAACTTGCATTCTCATGTAAAATACTGGAATGTATTATTAGGGACAAGTTGGAATCATTCTTGAAAATTAATAGTATTTTAAGGGAGAGCCAGCAAGACTTTGGAATTGTAGTTGATCAAAGTCTATTCATGAAAGCAGCGAAGAAGGCCAACAGGATGCTGGGATACATAGCAAAATGTATTGAGTATAAATCAAAGGAGGTTATATTAACTAGGGAAGGAAAGGGATAAAAGCTGAATGAGCTTTTTTTTTTTTTTTTTAGTGTATATGAGTGGTCCTGTGTGTTACAGTGATAGGCTTCAGCTTAGGCAGGTGCCAGCTTGGAGGAGGTGGTGCAGCGCTCACTACATTTTACATTTACATTTTAGGCATTTAGCAGATGCTCTTATCCAGAGCGACTTACACGGTTTACATTTATTTTCATACAATCCATTTATACAGCTGAATATTTTTACTGAAGCAATTCAGGTTAAGTACCTTGCTCAAATGAACCAACAACCTCTGAGTTACAAAGTCAACCATTACACTGCACTGCCGCCGCTCACTACCGGTCTCAGGACTATGGCAGCGAGTTCTCATACGAGGGAGGGGATCATTAACATGAAAAAGAGAGGGTATAATCGGATACTAAATTGGGAGAAAAAATGGGAAATAAACAGCAAAAATAGAAAATTAAAAATTAAAAAACATAAATAAAGAAAGAAATGTGTACTTGGAAAAAGGTAAAATGGTACCTGAGTTTGTAACACAACACTTATTGCCCCACTGAAGATTGCTTCCCTGTCCTGATAGCAGAATCAAAACTTTGCGTTAAAAACAAATTTACAACATTGAGTAAACACAATTTCCCCAGCAATGGATTTCCCCCATTTGTCAAATCCACAGTGCTTTTTCAGAAATCACTCCGTATTTGACACAAATGCAAAGTATTTCTGGTAAGTGTGAGAGCTCAACTTATATAGTCCCGTGGGCATTTCCAGTGGCATGCTCTACCACTGAGCTACGGGAACTACTATTCGTGTTTTGATTTGTGTGTTTTTTTTAAATGTCCCTGTTCACAGGACACCCAAATATTATATTATTATTACAGGACACTTTTATATTATCTATGCTTGGTTACAGAGCAACCGAACACAATACCAATATTTCAAGGCAATATTAATTTCAAAGTCTTTGAAAGTCTTTGTGACCGCCCCCAGAGGGAGGGGAGAGGGGCGGGTTCAGACCAGGGACAAGTGTTTTTATTGGAGTTGACTGCAATATCGTATACATGAGAGAGCAGCATTTTCTGGTGAGTACATGACTTAACTGATTTAATACTGATCTAATACTACAGTATGTACGTTCTGTAGCTGCAAGTTGAAAGTGAACTTCAAGCAAGTTGGACACCCCATTTAGGCTAAGTGACAGACAACACTGTTGAATTTTAGACAGGCAAAACGCACAACAGCTGCTTGATGTTTATTTTGGATTTCTGCCAGAAGTTTTGTGCTCCATTACATTTTTTCCAGTATTGCAGTTTTTGTCAGGTACGCGAATCCTTTCTATACTTGGGGGAAAAAATCAACAAAGAACCCGGTTGTGGTTCTAATGCAAGAAATTTCAGATCTGCTCGTAGTTGTAGCCTGAAGAGCTACGTCAACAACACTCGGTTGCTATTTTTAAGGTTAAAAATGTAGCCTTGGATAGCCTATGTCGATATTTTTCTGTATGGTAGATATTCTTTTTTGCTACAATAGCAATTGTAGAAAACGTAAGTAATGTGTTTTAGCAGTCTGGTCGCCAGAACAATACTCAAGTGTTCAGATGTAACAAACGGAACAAACGTGAAAATGAGGAATTGGAATGATTTTTTTATTTTTATTGTGCATGTGATCGCACCTTTCTGCTACGTGTATTCATATAACACTGAAAGTACTGTATAATTGTTGTACCAGTATGCCAAAGCAGTCCACGGTACAGCAGTTTCCAAATACTATACTTTGCGAACCTTTTGACCAGCACAGCTTGACAGATATTTTTATGCAAATCATAATCACTGGAGAAATACCTGATGACTGGAAGCAGGGTAGTATAATTCCAATATATAAGAACAGGGACCGTACTGACCCAGGGAACTATAGGCCTGTCAGCTTAACACATTTATGTAAAATGCTGGAATGTATTATTAGGGATAAGTTGGAATCATTCTTGAAAATTAATAGTATTTTAAGGGAGAGCCAACGTGCTTTTCTCATGCCTAACAAACCTGGACTTTTTTGAAGAGGCTACAAAGTGTGTTGACCTGAACCAGGCTTAATATCTTATGATATTATATATTTGGACTTTCAGAAAGCATTTAACAAGGTACCACATGAGAGGCTCATTGCTAAAATGGATTCAGTAGGAATTTGAGGAGTTGTTTCAGAGTGGGTTCGTAATTGGCTGTATCTGACCTTGGTGCTGTGGGCAGTGGTGTCCCGCAGAGATCGGTGCTGGGACCTCTGCTCTTCCTTATTTACATAAATGATCTTGATAAGGACGTTAGTAACAAAATAGTTAAATTTGCAGATGATATTAAACTCGGGGGTTTGGCAAACAGTTTGGAATCAACTAAAGTAATCCAAGATAATTTAAACAAAATCCAAGAATGGACAGACATGTGGCAGATGACATTCAATATTGCTAAATGTAAAGTTATGCATGTGGGAAATAAAAACATTAGACAGGAGTATTTTATGGGAGGAGAAAAGTTAGTAGGTGTTCAATTTGAAAAAGACTTAGGAATAGTAGTTGATCAAAGTCTATCTGCATCAAAGCAGTGTGTCTTACAGCAGTGAAAAAGCCAACAGGATGCTGGGATACATAGCAAAAAGTATTGAGTATAAATCAAAAGAGGTTATATTAATGTCATATAATGCCTTTGTCAGACCTCACTTAGAATACTGTGTGCAGTTCTGGGCACCGCACTACAAGAAAGATCTTGAAAAAAGAAGGGCAACTAAACTGATACCTGGTATGAAAGGTAAAAGTTATGAGGATAGACTTAAGGCACTCTATTTAAGCTTAGCAAACGGAGACTTAGGGGGGATTTGATTGAGGTTTTCAAATTCCTAAAAGGAATTAACAAAGTGAACTACCAAAGATTTGTTAAGATAAATGGGGTCAGCAGAACAAGAGGTCACAGGTGGAAATTAGTTAAAGGCAAATTCCACACAGATATTAGGAAGTTTTTCTTTACACAGAGAGTTGTCAATGCCTGGAACAATTACCAGGTCAGGTAGTAGAGGCAAACACTTGGGATATTCAAGTCCAGGGTAGATGCAGTACTAGATATGCTTTAGATTAGGACATGACGAGCCTAGATGGGCTGAACGGCCCGTTCTCGTCAATATGCATTCTTGTGGGGGGGGAAAACCACCACAGAAAGAGCATATGGAGGTGGAATGTACAACAGATGTGGGGCCAAAGATGGGCAAATAAGGACCACTCATAGAAAGTCCCCCAATCAGGACATCTAGCCTGGCCTAACGCCAGCTAAAATGGCTAGAACCAATCAGGCTGGACAGAACCAATCTCGCAAACCATAACTTACCCTTCCAGACTACTCTCGAGGTCGAGTGAGGGAGTCACGACTACATGCTTACAATTCCTAGTCATGAAGGCAGTCTTGCGCAAAGATGCACTCAGCGGTCACAAGGCATTCATCATGCACAGCAACATAGGCATGTGCTCCCAAGCTGAGTGATCCAGAGGGAAGGACCTTGAGTCATCGGAGAGCAAAAAAGCCAGCACTGTCATTAGCCATACACCAGAAACTAGCACTGTCATTAACCAGACCCCAGAAAATTGTAAGCGCTCAATGTTGATGCTCGATAAGATTTTGTTTGTAGGGTCACTAGTTTATAATAAATGTTTAATGCTTAAACTTACAGGTCAAAAGGGAACATTTTTAAATCCCCCTATTGCATTCCACTGACAGTTTCAAACTCCCATTTTCATCAACTCATCAAAGGCAATAAGTGTCAGTACCCAAAAATTCACACCAAAAAAAAAACCCTCACCTCTTCCTGATGCTAAACGCCCTCCGAGCTTCGCACTCGCAAGTTTTTTCCCCTGTGTGGGGGGAAAACCACCACAGAAAGAGCATATGGAGGTGGAATGTACAACAGATGGGGGCCAAAGATGGGCAAATAAGGACCACTCATAGAAAGTCCCCCAATCAGAACATCTAGCCTGGAGGGTCGCAGTAACCAGAGATGGCAGTTTCTTTCTCAGTGTCTCGGGGGTGAAATTCAAACGTGGATGACAAAAAAGTTTCATCAACGCTGCAGGAAACTACCTTGGTTTACACCCCCAGCCCATTTGGTTAACATCTCTGATCATATATTTTAGTTCCTTTTTGTGTGTTCTGTACAGTATGACTGTGGCACTTACTGTGAGTATAAATATTTTTATATTAATACACACCATTTTTTTTTCTACTTTCTATTTCTGCTGTTTTTTCTTCGGTGCACTGCCTCCTCCGATCCGAAACCTGGCAAGCCGTCACCGTAACTCCGGTGTGCACACAGGGCCACTACTATACGCAGCAAACTTGCATCGGATGTAAAGCGCCCTGAGATATTTGCATGAAGGGCTCTACATAAATACATTTGTACTTTATTATTGTGTTGTATCCTTCATCTTTCAGTTTCATTTCTCCATGTCCATCCAGTCTCTGTGTTTGCCTAATGGGCCTACAGTTTGGGGCTCACCATCTGTTCTCTGTGTTTGCCTAATGGGTCTACAGTTGGAAGGGCAGTTGTGCTGAGACACTCAGATGTGTAACCAACAGTGGTACACAAAATAGAAGTACTTTGACTTTACTTTTACTTATTACTGTACTTTTCTCTGTATTTTTCAAGTATCTGTGCTTAGTTAAGTATTTCCATTTACTTACTTTTACTTTCAACAACAAATATTCCCTCCCAACATGGGAAGCAATGTAGGACTTTTTACTTTTACTTGAGTAATATTTTATCAGGATATTTGTACTTTTACTCAAGTGAAGGGTTGTGTACTTTGTCCACCACTGGTAACCAATACCATTGAATTAATCAATGCAACTTACCCAACCAGTTCCAATGCGGAGTGTCCACCCGAGTGAGGCGATGGAGAGATATGTCAGGACCACTACTTGTCGAGTTGTCTTGTGAAGACAACAGTGAGTCTGAACCACAGTTTAGCTGTAAAACATTTACAACTTTTCAGTGCCAACCGAACCACAGTTCATAGCTATAAACATAATTACACCCTTTCGATGCCAGTGGCATGTTTTTGGCATTGTGCAAGTTTAGTGTCTGATTAATGTATCTTCGTTCACGCAGACCAACTCTGAACTCCAAAACGCAACTCAGGGATCGGCAGTGACGAAGACGACATTGAAACATCAGTCTTGTTCGTTAGATTTTCCAAACGCAGGAAGTCGGTTGTGTTCCGTCTCTTAACTACGAGTAGCCTTTTCTAAGAAGTTCCCGATAGTCATTGATTGCATCTTGATGTATGAGCTGATATGAGCTTGTTGCATATAGGAGTGGCCCTGTGTGCATACTGGAGTTATGGTGACTGCTAGTTTCAGGACTACGGCAGCGAGCTCTCAATATGAGGGAGGGAATAATTGACATGAAAAAGAGGGTATAATTGGCTACTAAATTGGGAGGAAAATGGGCAAAAAGCAGAAACAGAAAATCTAAAAAAATGATACTGACAGATCAGGACATGCAAGTACAGGGGTTGTGTTCTGTAATGCTCTTAACTGCTCAAAGCCTGCCTGACAGTGCTACTTGGAAAAAGTTACTTTACAAAAAACATAGCTCTGCTACATGAAAGCTATTGATAGCTGTGATAGCTATCCCACTATTTGATTTAGGAAATAGTGATGCTACCACCACGCTACTGGTAAATGTAGTTAAGCTAGTAGCTTCGCTACTTGTAGTGACGCTACTGCCCATCACTGCTGCCTGAAATGGTTTGCTCCAATGTGGCACCGCTCCTGTTATTTTATATAGTTCAGAGGGGCTACCATGTCAGGAACATTTAGGGATAAGCTTGTGGTACCAGCCCACCAATCCTGCACGTGCGCAGTCTTCAGATCATCGGGGAGTTGGGTAACTGGCTACCTCATTAGCTTTCTGTGTCCGGTTCCTTGTCTTGACACAATGTGCTCTGCTTAATTGTAAAAAATAGTGGGATGCTACAATGTTCAAGCTCATGATCCCTCAAGTAAGCAGCATAAACAACACAAGTGCTAAAGGAAATTACAATTTATTTTTAAAAAAATATATATAGGGATGGGTGGGTTAAGGTCTAAGGTGCAGTATAAGAGGTGTGTTTTCAGCCTGTTGCGGAAGAGGGGCAGTGATTCGGCGTTCCTGACGTCAATTTACTTACTGGAAAAACGTGTGTATTTACAGTCAGTATAAAACAAGGAACATCAGGGTGGGACTGGTTTGTGGGGTGGTAGCACACGAATGGAAAAAGAGATCTACAATTTCCCATAATGGCAGTATGCCTTGTGCCGTGTGAATGGACTCCTATGTGTTGGTCACCTTTACGTGGTATAGGAGACAAGTTGCATACAATGTAATTGTCGATGCGACTTCCAAGAATCAACCATTGAGTGAATTTTGTGTGTGTGTGTGTGGTAAGCATGATCAATGCTTGAATTGTCTGTATGCCATTGCCATTTTGCCATTCCGAGAGTGCCCAACTGAACTTTAGCGAACATAAGCATGATGTGTCGCTGCATGTATACAAATCTGAAGCTACGCTACAAAGCAGATACTCTCTCTGTACACCTGTACAATACAATTCCTAAACTGGGTCTGTGAATTAGCCAACAGCAGTCACAATTTAAATGTACCATGGACCATGTTGTTCATTTGTAAACGGGTCATTAAAATAATATAAATGTATAATATAAATTGTGACCTGGGGCTGGGGAGAGGGCTATGTGCTGACTTAATTGGTTCTGTGTGGCTCAGTAAGTAGAATGTGGCACTGTCAACGCTTAGGTTGTGGGTTCAATTCCAGTTGGGGCCACATATACTGGAAAATGTATGCATTCACTACCGCAAGTTGCTTTGGATAAAAGCGTCTGCTAAATGGCCTACGTTATGCATTATATTAAAAGATGAATCCTGAGATGGATGTGGAATGGGAGGGACCACCAGGCCAGGTGGTGAATGGATCAATAAAAAGACAATGGTTGAAGACCGGCCATGCCCATCGTGCCAGCAAGCTCATGCTGGAGGTGGGAGAGGGGGCAGCATTGTGCCCCCCCGCTGGACCCACGTGGCAGGGTGGCGGGGCAGACGAGGGAAGGTCTGCAGCAGCAGTGAGGAGCCCTCGGTTGGCGTGATGGGACAGAACAGCAAGGGGCCCTCAGGAAGGCCACCCGCAGCAGTTGATGAGGGGCCCTCAGGCAGCAGCAAGCAATGAGGGGACCCAGGAAGGCCGACAGCAGCAGGCAATGAGGGGCCCTCAGGAAGGCCAGCTACAGCAGGCAGCTTGGTGCCCTCGGTTAGCTCAACCTGACAGCATAGCAAGGGGCCCTCACAAAGAGGCCAGCTGGTGAGGTACTGGAGACCCAGGAGGGGCCAGTGTCCTGGAGAGCATTGGAGACCAGCGCAGTGCTGCAAGCCTGGAGAGACCTTGTTGCCTGGGCATCAGGATCTGGCTGAGGCTGTGGATTGCGGTAGTCTGTTGGCGTGTGCTGGCTGGCCTAAGTGACTTCCTCTCCTCCTCCTGTGAAGGACAGCAGGAGGAGCTGATGGACAGGAACACACACTGGCTCGGGGGCAGTTGCTCCAGTGGTTGCCCCTGGCGTTCACGGCTCCCACACCAGTCCTTGTTCCCTTAGCAGGCAGCCAGACCGGTGATGGTTGGGGAACTCACACAAGTCACACCACACAAAGTCACAGGCCTCGAGGTCCTCGGGTTCCCTCAGCGCGCAGTGTTGTGGCCCCTTCTTGCCCCTGGGGGTACACTTCTTGACCTTACATCTCCCAGTGTCACATGCAGGGCCGGATCTTCACATAGGCCGACAAGGCCTGGGCCTAGGGCCCAAATGTCGCATGGGGCCCGGGATTATGGGGAAAATATTAATATTGATATTATTTTTCAATATATTGCGTATGTTCTGTGTGTTTGATAGGAAGATCACATTACCCATTGATGGAACAGCATGGCTCAGCCTTCCCTGCCCCCCTCTCTGGACCCCTCCCAGCCGGGGATCTCTCAGGGGGTGCTGACGGTCCCTATGGAGCTCAAGTACCTGTGCCAGCAGTGTCATGGGGTGCTGAGGAAGCCCTTCCAGGCCCAGTGTGGACACCGCTTCTGTGTGCACTGCCTCAAACAGCTCACCAGGTACCCTTCTCACCCCCCCTGTTAGGTACCCCTCTGCCCTTCTCACCCCCCCTGCTATTTACCCTCCTGCCCCTCTCACCCCCCCTGCCAGTTACCCTCCTGCCCCTCTCACCTCCCTCTCAGGTGCCCCTCTGCCCCTCTCACCCCCACCTATTAGGTACCTCTCTGCCCCTTGCATCTTCTCCCTGCCCAGCTCTTGTGTCCTCTGCACACCCAATCCTGGCACAACATTTCTTATGATATCCACACACCAACAGTGCAATATTCTGGCCTCAAGCAGCCAATGGATTTTCCCACCTGTCTTCAGGGGTACCTCCAAAACAGCAATGACTCACCACCAACAACCATTATTATTTTTATTATCAATAAACTGACCAAAGATTATCAACACACAACCAGGATTTTTTAAATGCATAAAGTCAAACTCACACACACATTATTTTCTGAGGGCTTAACACAGTAAGCAACTTAACTTAAGACAATCAGTCTTGTTTCAAAAACGATTAAAGCACGTTAAAGAAGCCAACTACAGTTGAAACTCAAACAAGGATATGAATGCGTCAGAAATTGATTTATTGATGGGAATCATATATATGAATGTTGTGGCTACAGTGGAGATGACACTTCTTTTGACTCTACCTAAGTATAAGATCACTAATGTTGGCAACTAGCAGACAGAATAGTTGGCGAGCTAGCTGGCTAGCACACTTGTTAATATAGCTAGCTACTCTACTACCCGACTATTTGACTGCTTTCAAAATCTGTTTAATCTCTAATGTTGCTTTAGAAACTCATGAAAGTGCTGCTTTTAAAACATTTTTTATAGCAGAAACGTAATTGGTAATTTATATTAATATGAAACCCATGCGTTAGACTTCTTTTTTCATTAACGATTAAGTCACTTTAAGTCACTTTCGAGTGCTTTTAAAAAAAATTATTTGGTGTTTCCATTATTTTGCCTACTCCATTGTATGTTCCAGCAATGCTCAATTTTACAGACCACACTGCACCTTTTAAAGAACAAGATCTTTCTATGTGTATTGTTGATTGTTGTATTGCCTGCAACTATTGTGTAGGCCTACTGCTGCTACCCTGGCCAGGTCTCTCTTGAGATTTTAATCTCAATGACACTTCATGGTTAAATAAAGGTTAAATAATAATTGAAAAAAGAATAATAATAAAATAACTAAAATCTGAGCCTGGTGTTAAAAGCCTGTTCTTTGTATTCCTGCTCAGATCAGGACCACAACCATGCGGGGCATGTCAACAGGAGGGAATATATGAGGAGCCTCAATCCATCCTCAATACTAATGACGTAAGTTTACCTGCAAACTTGGGAACAAAAAAAACACTAGTTTCAAGAATTCTGTCCACTTTGCGATTCTTTACAGTGGTAATTAAAGCATGTGAACCATGACTTATTGAAACAAAATGATTGGTTGATGGCTACCGACTGTTAATGCCTGCTTCGCTGATAGGCTTTTCCAGACAATGCTGCCCGGAGAGAAATTGAAATCCTTCCTGCCGGCTGTCCCAACAAAGGTTGCACTTGGAAAGGAATCATTAAAGACTATGAGGTACAGTTACAGTGTGTGTGTGTGTGTGTGTGTGTGTGTGTGTGTGTGTGTGTGTGTGTGTGTGTGTGTGTGTGTGTGTGTGTGTGTGTGTGTGTGTGTGTGAATTTGTGGGTGTGTGAACTTGTGAAATTTTCTCAAAATGAATTGCATTCAGAGAATGTGGATCTGAGAGTAGGGCAGTATCACATAGACCTGCCAAACTTTACAGATGTGTGCACATTGCAACAACCATTGAAACTGCAAACAGAAACTGCCTTAACTGACAAAACCATCCACCACAACCGCCTCCTCTCATGACTCATATGGCTTGCACAATCATTCCATCTGTGGAATCTTTAGTCTTTCTATGACATACTCCAGTTTTTACTGATGGCACTACGTATGTATGTATGTATGTATGTAGGTATGTTTGTTTGTTTGTTTGTTTGTTTGTATTTATGTATGATGTGATACATGTTCATGGATTTTGTAAAGCAGCAACACTGTGTCTAAGACTAGTTTCCCTACGGGGACAATAAAAGTATATCTTATCTTATCTCATCTTATTGGAAGCCGAACAACGTATGAATATTTATTGATTGATAAGGAGTCAGGCCGCCCCCTTGGCCACCAAAACACCTTGTTCTTTTTTTATCTTTGTTCTGCATATGCTGGAAAGTCCCAACTGTGGTTATAAACATTTTGATTTCTGGCAAGATAACAAGCCTGACCTGTTTTTGGGGGGGGTTTTGCACCTTAGAATAAAAATAAAAAAAACTTTATAAATATTAACAGAGGGCGACAAAACACAGAGCATCCTTATGACACAAAAACAGATTCTTCATTACATGTAGATAAAAAAATGAAGAAATACTGGCTAGTTATAAATGGCAACAGGCAAATACTGCAATTGTATGTGCTATGGATCTGACTGTACGTGTTTTTTAATTCTGCTTTAGTTTATTATAAAGAAGAAGTAGAATGGAGTGTGTTCCTGTTAAAGAAACCATTTCCTGCTTTGAAAGTGGTAGGGCATGATCAAACACAGTTTGTAGAGAACGTGTAAAGAGACGCATTGAGCCAGCCTGCACATTAACGGTCTGATGAAAAGATGACTCTTCATTTAGTTTCTGATTCTGTCCAATCCGTAGGCACAGACGGACCTGTTTTAGGGGGTAGACAAAATAATGGAAACACCAAATGTATTAAAATAAAAATTCGTATTTTGAAGTAACTACATCAGAATTAAAAAGGAGTCTACACGTTCTTCATATTAATGTAAAAACTAAATACCGACATGTTTCTGCTATAAGACGCATTAAAATCAACCCTTTAATATGTGATTTTCTAAAGCAACATTTAGAGAGATTTAACATATTTTGAAAGAGGTCAAGTAGTTGGTGTCCCGAATTGCAGGTGAATTAGTCAGAAACGGCAAACAATCATTAAATGTGTCAAACGCAGAGAATTATACCCACAGAGATATACTCCATCACAGATGAGTCATGAATTGTCTGGTTGTGAGATTATAAAGCACAGTGTATAATAAGCATATTGGCTATTCTAGTTTTTAATTTTTTTATACTTGTATGTTAAATGGACGGTTCTGCAAAAAGTTTATATATAAACACGTTACAAAAAAAAATATATATAATATATATTGGAGAAAAAAAAAAGGTATAAATATAAAACAAACCACTGTTTCCACAAAACAAACCACCTTCCAATGCGGTTATTCAACTCCATAACTTGTATTATTGGTTATTATTGGTATGATCAGTTATACAGCATATTCTGTTTTTAATCATATTTATATTTGCTCATGGCATGTTGCTGTATGAAAAAAAATTAATAAAAATGCTTTCAAGAAACAAATAAATTTAAGCTTCTTGGAAAACCGTACTTTGTAAAAAATATTCATACCCTTCATATTTTGTTGAGCTTGAAATAATGATTATTATTTTTATTTTTTTGCTTTTTCCCCATTTCTTTCTCCCAATTTGGAATGCCCAATCCTATACTTAAGCTACGCTAGCTGCAGCCCCCTCTGTCAATTCGGGAGAGTGGAGACGAGCACGTATTCTTCTGTGAAACGCATGACGCCAGCCATCGGTACGTTTCACACCGGGGTTCCCAAGTTAAGCTCGCACAGGTTGGTCCTTTACTGAGAAACGAGTAAGGGTATCTCCAGAACGTGGGTCGGTGAATTCCATCTCCAAGGAAGCAGAGTTTGCTGCCCTCAGATAATTGACTTCCCTCATAGAGACGAGCGGTGAACTCTGTGTGCACAGCTTCATACAGCCGAACTGCGGGTACACGACTGACCAGCAGGGGTCGCCAATGGAAACTCTGAAAGAACTGCAGAGCATTTGGCGCACATACGTACATCACGTATTTCTGAGAGTAAACATGCGCTTGTATATCTTGAAAACCCCCTTTCTTAAAAAAATTATATATATATATTTTATGTTTGTAAGACACTGAAAACATGTAATTGTGTGTGCATAATATATCAAGTTAAGTAAGCAAACTTTGTTCTGAAAGCCTGTCTTACCTTGAACCAGTAGACAGAACACCATTGGAGAAACAAACAAAAAAAGTGTTTAATTAGATTGTACGTTACATTTTAGAAGATGGTTTAGGCACAGAGGGGAGGGGGAGGGAAAAAGACAGAAAGCAGTGGTCAGATACGTGCAGAGGAGATATCGCAATGTTGGGTGAGGTTCCTAGCAGACCAGGTCCAGTTGGTTACCGGCCTTGTGGGTGGATGGGGATTCAGCCATGGTGAAGTCGAAGGACTGAAGCAGGGAGAGAAATGCGGAGGACTGAGGAGTGTCCAGCAGCAGGTTGAAGTCACCGAGGAGTAAGACGGGAGTGCCATCCTCAGGGAAGGAGCTGAGTAGGGCATCCATCTCATCTAGGAAACTCCCCAGTAGACCTGGTGGGCGATAGACAACAATGATGTGTAGTTTGCATGGAACAGTGACAGTGATGGCATGAAATTTAAAGGAGGAGGGTGAGAAGTGAGGAAGAGGAACAATACCAAATCTCCACAGGGGGGAGAACAGTATACCTGTCCCTCTACCTCTACCTGTGGGTCGTGGAGTGTGGGAGAAGGTGTAGGCAGTGTGGTTTCATCCAATCATATTGACTATGTAAATGAGGCAGAGATGATGTGGACCCTTCTAGCAGATCTAACCATAATGCCCTTTGAAGAAGGGCTTGTCCCCATCTCATCGCACATTTAGTAAGCGCTGGTTGGGTTTTTCCCCATTTCTTTCTCCCCCTCTCTTTTTCGTGCCAAAAATTCCCCTCCCTCGTATGAGAACTTGCTGCCATAGTCCAGCCGGTAGTGAGCGCTGTACTGCCTCCTCCGAGCCAGTACCCGCCTAATCCAAAGCCTGTCACCGACGCACAGGACCACTCATATGTGCAGTGAGCTCATTCAGCTTTTATTCCTCTGGACAGCCAATTGCCGCCCCCAGAGCCGAAACTGGCGCGACCGGTGGAGTTGAACGCTCTTACCACTAAACCACACGGGAGGCCCTTATGGGTGTGTATTCTGTACGCATAACCAATAAAAAGGAATTGAATCTATATACCGCAATGACCTTGACTGGTGAGCCAGCAGATGGCCAGTCTTCTCGCCCTGCTCAGGGAATGAACACTTCCTCTATTCCTTGAACACTTCCACAATTCCAGTCCAGATGTCTGTACTGTTTGCCTTGTCTGTAATGCACTATTGGTTTGATTGGTTTGTTGTTGCTGTTGTTGTTTGATGGTTTTATGTTTTACTATGCTGCCTTCATAATTGCCCTTCGGGGATAAATGTTCAAGTTTTTTAATTGAATTGAACATGAACATGAACACTTCCTTAAGGAGGTTGAATTCTGCCTTTAAGCTTCACACTCCATAACATCTGGGGGGAGAGAGCTGGCACATTATTCATCCAAGTGGAGAGTCTGATTTGATGACTCTTAGTTGCCGCTTTCTGGAGCACTTCCTATTCCTATGCACAGTGCAAGAGGCCAGTTGACCCCGTATATATAGATATGCGTTTGGCACTTCCGAGCAATTGCAGTCGTTGCTATGTTTAACCTTGTGTCCAGGTTCTTCCACTGGACAGTGTCCCTAAGCGTGTGGTGTAGGTGCAGCTAAGCATGTGAGCCTACCTGTGCCTCATGAGGAAAGGTCAGGTAGCAGATTGTCACCCATGTGTGAAGGAGACTTGAGTTCTGTGGGGGTTAGACTTTGTTCGTACCGGTATCCCTGTGTAACCGTGTGTAACCTGTTACTTCATGTAATCTGTGTGTCCCAGCATGCAACCCTTGAATGTACAGGTTACTACAGGGTACGAAAGCAACATGACACATCAAACAGATTTTTAAAGTGGTCAAGCAGTTGGTGCCCAGATTGTATGTAATCCCTGTAGGCTTGTCTTGAAACCCTGGCAAAAGTACTTTGCCAAAATGCATTGGCTTTAAACAATAAACAATTATTTTCTCCCATTGTACTTCAAGTGTAGCTTTTTATGTTCATTGCTGCTGTTTCCTGTTCCTGTGCGACCTTTGTCAGTTCGACGAAGTGGCACCAGAACTCTCCCTCATCTTTATGCATTGTCTCCAGGCTCAGCACGAGGGAGCTTGCAGGTTCGAGCGCATGCAGTGCGAGGTGTGTCACAACTTGATTCCACGCGGAGAGCTGGACAAACACGCGGAGAGAGAATGCCAGGAGAGGCGCCTCAACTGCAAATACTGCAAAGTCACCTTCGACTTCAGAGACATCAAGGTGAGAGCCACCGACACCCCCCCCCCCGCTGCTGCTCGTGCTCCGATCAGCTACACCATCAAAAGGCACTTGGAAACTGAAACTCTGACAGGAAGAGGTCCATCTTGGCAGACCCAAAGCCACAACAAAATCAGAAGACAAGTTTCTGAGAGTCAACAACTTGCTTGATAGGCGGCTCACAGGACAACAGCTTCAAGCACAGCTTAACACTGGTCAAAGTAAGGATGTCTCAGTTTCAACTGTGAAGAGAAGACTTCGAGCTGCAAGTTTGACAGGTCGCGTGGCAGTAAATAAGCCATTGCTAAGATGGCAAAATAAGAAAAAGAGGCTTGCCTGGGCCATGAAGCACCGCCAGTGGACTACTGAAGACTGGTCTTATGGACCGATGAATCAAAATTTGAAATCTTGAAATTTTGAAAGGTTTTTGTAGGCCGTCGAGTAGGCGAAAGGATGGTTCCTCAGTGTGTGACACCAACTGTCAAACATGGAGGAGGAAGCGTGATGGTCTGGGGCTCTTTTGTTGGATCCAGAGTCGGCGACTTGCACAAAGTGACTGTTAATCCACGTTAACCCATTACTTGTTCCCTGAAAAGGCCCTTTTTTAAAAATAACTCTGAAATGTACATTATTTTTCAGTTTTTGGTAACCTAAACTTTTTTTTTTATTTTTTATTGTACATTTTTTTTACATCTCAGGCAGTTTACCGCTTACCTTTGTACCATTTCAGGTTATTCACTGGACTAAACTGCTTAAATTTAAGTAAAAACTGGAAAATGGGGGTGTTCTAAAACTTTTGACCGATAGTATATACAGTATATATATATATATCCAAAGCGACTTACAGTAGTGAATGCATACATTTTTCAGTATATGTGGTCCCAATGGCAATCAAACCCACAACCTAAGTGTTGTCAGCGCCATGCTGTTCATGAGCCACACAGAATCACGCTCTACCTACTGAGCCACACAGAACCACGCTCTACCTACTGAGCCACACAGAACCACGCTCTACCTACTGAGCCACACGGAACCACGCTCTACCTACTGAGCCACACAGAACCATGCTCTACCTACTGAGCCACACAGAACCACACAGAATTCCCTGGAACTCGATGTGTTCCAAGGGAGCAGAAGCTGGGGGTCTGAGTGCATATCGTAAATTAATTACATATTCTCATGTTTGAATATCTCATGTTGTCCGATATTCTACACTGTGGAATAATGGTGGTTTATTTCTGGACTAATGTGTACTTCATTGTTCCCCAGGCACATGATGAAATTTGCCAGAAGTTTCCTTTACCGTGCAATGGCTGTGGGAAAAAGAAGATCCCGCGAGAAAAGGTATTTAACTCCCCACCTTGCTGAACACTGACGGCGTTGAACAAACTAACTATTTTATTAAAAACACATATACAGCCACACACAAAAGCCAATAGTTGTACCTGCATTAAAAATGATTGATGTTAGCACAAAAAAAATAAAAGGTAAGGTGACTTATTTTTTGTTGTGGCCCATATTTTACTTGCCTCCCTTCCCCCTCCCCAAATGGAAATCTTTCACCCTGATGTATGAAATGGAAAACACTGATACAATTTTTTTTCAGCTGCTAAAGATGAACCAAAGATAAGCATTATCAAGATGAACTTTGCACACATCCTCTCAGCTGTAGGGCCTCTCAAATCTGCTGCTGTCTCGCCATAATGATGATTGAGTGCTGTTCAGTCCATCTAGGCTCAGCATGTCCTAATCTAACAAGTATCTAATACTAGACACCTTTTCCTGTCCAAGAAAAAGTCATGCTGGGTCGCTGTCCCTGAGACTAAGTTCTTAATTGGGAATTGAACCCGTTAGAATCAGGAGCTCGCTCCTTCCTCGCACACACTTTACACACTTTACTGTTTAAATGTTTCATAATACGATGCATTTTAAATGCCATGAATGTAATTAATCATAAATTGAAGTAAGGTTCTAAGTGTGCTTAACAGACCATCCAGGGCGACCGGCCCACACTCATACGTTTACATCCACGTTATTCAGCTTTTCGTCTCAGTGGGACAGTAGAGGTGAATGACACTTTGCTGGGCCTTCAACGTCAGTAATCCCCACTCAAATCTGTATTGTCCATAGTATTGTGCTCTAACACCTACACATCTTGGTGTCACCCAGCATTAAGTGAGTCCCTCCATCCGTAACACTTCTCTCCTCTGTCCCCTCCCCGTAGTTCTCCGATCACGTCAAGTCCTGTGGGAAGTTCAGGAGTCCCTGTTCCTTCAGTGTGTTCGGCTGTGACGCAGTGGTGAGAACCTCCTCCCTCCCTCCCTCCCTCCCTCACACGTTCTTGCCAGTTTGGTGAGCGCCGTGCTCTTGTTTATTCTCACTGTTGTCTTGTGGCAGTGCATCGTTTAACATTTTAACATTTTAGGCGTTTAACACATGCACTTATCCAGAGCGACTTAAAAAAAAATTTTTTACAACAATTTGTTTCAGATTTGTGTCTGTTTTTCTCCAATTTAGTGGCTAATTGTACCCTGCTAATCGTAGCTGCAGTAGGCAACTTGCATTCCCAAGCAAATGCTTAAACCGCTACACCACCCGAGGCCCTATCCAGAGCGACTTACAGTTTTTACATTTCTTTACATACAATACATTTACACAGATGGAAGCAATTCAGGTTAAGTACCTTTGCTCAGGGGTACAACGGCCGTGGAGCTCTTGGCAGACCACTTTTGGTGAAACGGCCTGCTCTTGCCCCAGGCAGAAATTTGCATATAGTGGCCTCCCGCATGGTCTAGTGGTTTCAACGTCCGATGCTGGCCACGGCAACCGGGGTTGGATTCCCCGTCGCGCCAGAGTCGGCTCTGGTCGGGAGTGCCATCAGGGCGGCAATTGGCTGTCCGCCCCAGGGAGGGGGGAGGGAAGCCGACACACACAGTTCGCTGCGCATAGGAGTGGTTCTGGGGTAAGTGTTGTCTCGGAGGAAGTGTTGTCTCGGAGGAGGCCTTGTCACTGCCGGTCACAGGGCTATGGCAGCAAACTATGAGGGAAGGGGGACTGAACTAAGCACACGGGTAATTGGCTATTGGGAGAAAAAACGGGGTAAAAATAAATAAATAAAAATTTTAAAAGACATTTGCATATAGTAAAACAAGCTCACGTTGATTCTATCTCAGCCCCACAGACACTTCTCCACTTACCCTGGTTAACATATTTCCAAGCTGGATGTGGTAAAGGTGGTAATTTTCAACCTTTAGCTCACAAAGCTCACCTTTAAAAAGAGAGCCATGATTCAAAGTAACCAAATATAGACGCCCACTCACAAAGACACGTAAGTCCCCCCCCATTTTTTTTTCCAGACACACTGTTCAGTCTTATTTTAGACATTATAAGGCCTTTGAAATGTTTCTAAGAAGTACTGTGCACCGGTAGTGGAGGCAGGAGGTATTTTCAGAAATAAAGAAGGTACAATACAGGAGGTACAAACTTTGTTACACCAGAATAATCAATATGTACCAATATATTATAAAATAGTCAATCAAATGTAGCAGTTATATTAAATAATTGGCTAATAATCAAAATATGGGTCATTTTGGTATTTTGCCATTATAATGGCTTATATTTAGAAATTATTACCACTCCTAGATTTAAATAGCTGTACTTAGTATTTCATTTGACAATATTTTATAAAGTGTATTATTATTAAAGGCATTAGGATCAGTACAAAAGGGCCGAAACCAGAAACGGTGTGTTCAGGGGCCTCGCATAGTGTAGCAGTCTAACGCACTCGCCTTGACTGGTGCTTTGCGAGTGTGAGCTTCCTATTGCGATCGCGGTTCGAAACCCGACTGTGCTAGAACTGAAATAAATAGAGGGTATAATTGGACACTACATTGGGAGAAAAACAGGAACAAATTTAAAATAAAATTTAAAAAAAAGAAACGGTGTGTTCTGTATGGGTCCTGTAATCGTGTGTTGTGTGTTGTAGCTGGAGAATGAAAGACAGAGTTACCACGAAGAGTCCAGCAGCGTGGAACACTTGCGCCTCCTGCTGGCAGAGCTGTGCAAGCTCCGGATGCAGGGGGAAGAGGCGGGGGACTGGCATGAGGAGTCTGCGCTGGGGCTGTACCGCGCACCTGAGGATGGGTGTCCGTCCATGGGCCAGCGGGGGAAAACCGAGGAGCTGGTGGGGAAGGTCGCAGCTCTGGAGAATATAGTGTGTGTGCTGAACAGAGAGGTGGAACGGAACAGCTTCACCATGGAGGCCCTCTCCCGGCAGAACCGCATCGACCAGGAAAACACAGCGAACCTCAGCAACAAGGTGCAGACTCCACGCATAGACAAACATGTTACACACACACACACGTTTACACACACACTCTCCCTCTCGCCTTGTCACACACACACACACACACACACACACACACACACAGGTGATTAACAGGCCCTGCCCTCCCTGTGCAAGTGGAGCGCTCTCTGGCCCTGTCTCTCTCTCTCTCTCTCTCTCACACACACACACACACACACACACACACACACACACACACACACACACACACACAGGTGATTAACAGGCCATCCCCCACCCTGTCCCAGGTGAGGCAGGTGGAGCGCTCTCTGGCCCTGAGGGACCTCCAGGTGGCGGAGATGGACCAGGTGCTCCGGGAGCAGGAGTACTGCACCTATGATGGAGTCTTTGTCTGGAAGATCACAGAGTTCTCCCGCCGCCGGCGCGACGCTATGGCTGGACAATCACCCGCCATGTTCTCACCAGGTCAGCCTCTCTCTCTCTGTCACTCTCTCTCTCGCAGTCATGTAGTGGGACAGGACTGTGGGGGGGTTGGAAAAACGCAGTTTGTCCTTCATTGTGCTTTGGGGTCGGGTTGAGGTTGGGTTGGGTTGGGGTTTGGGTCGGGCTGGGGTCAGGTGTCGTCCCGTGTGGGTCATGAAAGTACCCCTCTCTCTCTCCCTTCCCCCTACAGCGTTCTGTTCCAGCAAGTACGGCTACAGGATGTGCCTGCGTCTGTACCTGAATGGGGACGGGACGGGGCGCGGGACGCACCTCTCCCTCTTCTTCGTGGTGATGAGGGGCAAATACGACGCCCTGCTCAAGTGGCCCTTCTGCCAGAAGGTAACGGACGTCCATCTGTCACCATTATGCTCCACCTGTGCATGGGGGAAGGGGGCACTCCTCATCCGCCTGTCTCTTCATTTGATTGGATAAAGTGAAGAGAGGTGGAAATGTGGGGGTAAAGTGAATACATGCATGTCCCTGCCCTATTCAATTAATCAACCAATCACCAAAAACAACACCCCGGTCAATCAAACTATTTCGATTTGCTCTCAGTCCCTTTTCATGCCAGGGAAAAAGACAGTGAAAACTAGTGTGTGTGTCTAAGATGTGTGTCTTTTTGTGTTTAATGCTCCGTTTATTCCCCCAGGTGACTCTGATGCTGCTGGACCAGAATAACAGGGAGCACATCATCGACGCCTTCCGGCCTGACGTCTCCTCCACGTCCTTCCACAGGCCCATCAGCGAGATGAACATCGCCAGCGGCTGCCCGCTCTTCTGCCCGCTGGCCAAGCTCGGCGGCAAGAGCTCCTATCTGAGGGACGACACCATCTTCATCAAAGCCATCGTCGACCTCAGCGGCCTGTAGAGGAGTGGAATGTTGCCAAAAATAGAACGTAATTTTTTAAATAAGGTTTAAAATACTGTATTTAATGGGGATTTTTGGGGTGGATTTTACCAGTTGTATTGTGTTTTTGGTTAGTAGTGCAGCGGCGTACTGGTACAGACACAGAATATATAAGGAATAATGAAACCTTATTGGTCCTCTGTGTACTGTGAACTTACACCACCGTGGGGGAAGTCACACACAGCTTATGAGCAATGATAATGATAAAAACATTTTAAAACACCCTACAGAGGTGGAAATAAATATATACATATTAGAATGTGCATGTGGAACAAAAACAAGGATCTACGATTAGTAACGCAGAGAAATGAGACCGCTGGCAAAGTGTAACGATCTATTCAAAAGTTGTTTTCGGAAAAAAGCCCACAATGATGAGGTGTGAGAGGCCCAGAAGGTAGTGTAGTGCTGGTATAACGGTGCGGGGGTTTGGTTCACACCTCCAGCCCAGCTCTCTTCACCGCTAACATGCGTCACAAATAGGACTAGTGTCACACTTCTATGTTAAGAGAAGCATGAATAGCTTTCTGATAATCGCAGGGTTTTGAAGACGGGGATTAACTAGAAATTGATGCACGACGCAAAAAAAGCACCAGAGCTAACCAAAAGGACGGTGGTATCGCTTTTTGAAATGTTTTAATCAAAAGCCAACCAATGGATCTGAGCAGCTGCTAACAATGTTTTTGGAGCCATTATTGTTACCATTATTGAGATTTCTTCCTCCTTTTCTCCTGCATTTAAGCCATGTCCTGTGTTGGCCTGGGTGTAGACTTTGGAGGAGGAGCAGGGACGTGTATAGTGATAGTAATGATGATGAAAGCATCAACTTGTTCTTATGATTATTTTCTTTGTGCTTTACGTGTTTTTTTTGTGGGGTTTTCTTTTTTCTCCCAATTTGGTAGTCAATTATACCCTCTAATTATTTCATGTCTCTCCGTGACAAGCTAATTATCCGAGGGCAGCGAACTCCGCTTCCTTCGAGACGGAATTCGCCCACCCACATTCTGGAGACTCCTTAAGTGCTTCACAGCGGACTCGGGCCGGCTCACCCTCCCCACTCCCCCTGGGACGGACAGCCAAACACCACCCCTGATCGGGGCTGACGACTAGGGCGAGTCTGGTAGAGACGAGTTTTGAACCGTGTCCCTGACAGGCAGCACACACCTTATCGGACTATCCGCCGCCCCTATTTTAAATGGTTTTTGCACATTGAACAGTGACATACGATACAGCCGATTAATAATATAAAGACTAATCTAAGATGTTTTCATATCTGTAAGTTTTCTGTGTTGGTGACACAAGGGCCCTAAAGCTCTCGCCATGCCAAATCACAACCACCAGAAACAGAAATGGTTCCAACAGCCTGGAGCTTTGTAGTGAGGATATGCAAATTGCAACCCTTGCAAAATTACACAGTGCACAACAAGTATACTGACAAGGAAATGACTGCATACTATATTATTTTTTTATGTTGTTTAAAAAACATAACATAATTGTATTTGGCTGAACTTTGGCAAACATGCAGGTGATATAAGATTAATATTAGATACAGTGTGACTAACGTAGCAGAGCTCCGAGATGTGAGTAAAGCACGTGAGCGTCCCCTGCAGAGTGTGACGGCAATAAGAGTACGATTAGTTCCCAGGGCTAGGGACCCGGGTCTAATCGTGTCTCTTGTTGTGTTGGGGGCCTCGGTTCAAAACTCAGGCAGAAGCAACTCTGTTACACTAACTTGTCAGCAAACATACAGTTAATACAAGATTATTAGATATAAGTGGTTCTGTGTGGCTCAGTAGGTGGAGCATGGTTCTGTGTGGTTCAGTAGGTAGAGCGTGGTTCTGTGTGGCTTAGTAGATAGAGCGTGGTTCTGCGTGGCTCAGTAGGTAGAGCACGGCGCTGGACCATGTTGGTTATTTGTAAACGGGTCATTAAAATAATATACATTTATAATATAAATTGTGACCTGGGGCTGTAGAGAGGGCTATGTGCTGACTTGATTGGTTCTGTGTGGCTAAGTAGAATGTGGCACTGACAACGCTTAGGTTGTGGGTTCGATTCCCATTGGGACCACATATACTGAAAAATGTATGCATTCACTACTGTAAGTCACTTCGGATAAAAGCGTTTGCTAAACGGCATATATATTAGTGTGACTAATTTGTCAGCAAACATATATAGTTAATATAAGATCAATGTTAGATACAGTGTGACTAACTTATCAGCAAACAGTTAATATAAGATTAACATTAGGTACAATTTGTTACCGACATCTAGCTGGCTATCTACACGGGATATTCTCTCTCTCTCTCTCTCTCTCTATATATATATATATATATATATATATATATATAAAACCATAACCTCCATAACCTGTTCCTACACACGGAGGAGATACTTTGCATATCGACTACATTATTTCATCTGTCCACAAATATTTAATAATGGATATTATTTATATAACAAATAACTTGTATAAATAATATAAAACAACCACAGTTGGGTGGGTGACTACCTTTCTCTTGACGTCGGTTTATAAAATAAAAAAATTTAAAAATTTGTGGGACATTCAGTGAATGAGTGGCGCCACGGAAATCTGTAAAACACAGTACACAACCCTGCATGCGGTTTGCTATATTGTATTTCTTATATACAGTATCTATATATTATTTAGATCATTATTTATACAACATAAACTATACTATTGTGCAATGTACAGTACAAATAGGATGGTAGAGGTCTGTACTTTGTATTAATTATAATGATAAGAAATGTCATTATTATCAGGTGGTGGTTACAATAAAATTGGTTGTATAGCACTTGGAATGACTTACCTGTTCTCATGTGTCTATTCTTACTATTTTGGACTTCTTATTCATATTTATTTTTATTTTATTGTAAAGCGCCCTGGGTTGTTCGGAAGAGCGCTACATAAGAGCTTTTTGTATTGTATTGATGTACCACTTGCTTATTGCCATTACTCAGCTTATGATACTTGCAGGATCTGATTGAATCTCATGTTCCCAACTACAATCTTCGCTCAGCAAATTCTGATCTCTTGGTGATACCTGTCATTTAAAAACAGTTGGGGAAAGAGCTTTTAGCTGTTCTGCACCTCTTCACTGGAACTCTTATCTTGCTGGGCTGGCAGTGTGGTATAATGGTTAGAGAACTGGGCTTGTAATGTTAAGGTTGCAGGTTCAATCCCCAGGTGGGGCACTGCTGTTGTACCCTTGAGCAAGGTACTTAACCTGAATTGCTTCAGTTAATATCCAGCTGTATAAATGGATTGTATGTAAAGAAATGTAAACTGTAAGTCGCTCTGGATAAGAGCGTCTGCTAAACGCCTGTAATGTAATGTAATATGTTCCCCTGTGCCTATTCCTCCTAGTTTGGACTTTTAGCCGATTTAGATTTTAATTTCAATTTGAAAATGTATTGTAAAGCGCTTGGAATGACTTACCTCTTCTCATGTGTCTGTTCTTCCTAGTTTGATTTTAGCTGATTTAGATTTATTTTATTTACTTTTTTCAACTGGGTTGTTCGCAAGAAGAGTGCTATATAAGATCTTTTTGTATTGTATTGTATTGATGCACTTCTTAATTGTTGCCATTACTTACCTGATGTACCACTTGTACACAAGATAGTCTCTTGCATAATCACAGCATAATCATCCAATTGTTTCTTAGTTTAAAATAAAATAATATATGAATGGTATATAATCATATACATTTTATTAGAGCGAAAGTATATTTTAATCTGTCAAATGTGCAAAGATTATCCCCCATCTCAACCCCTTACAAAATAAATTGGGCCCCCCAAGGTTTGTTTTCTTGTGTGTTCTATTGGCTGATATAGCATAACATGTGCACATGAGCTTCCTGTAATCTGATTGGGGCCAGCAGATTTCCGATGGTAGGCTTAGGCGGTTTAGCATTTCACACACTGACGGTTTATTATCAAAAGCACACCCCTGGAAATTGTGCAAAGTATTGCCACATTGAAGAGAGACGTTTAGTCAGGCTCACAGTTATGAAACTGACCAGTGAGGTGTTGCAATCGGTTACTATACAGATATTAATCATTTGAGGGACTGGAGCATCTCTGATGTAATTGACGGGAAAATTAAAGAGGAGGAAAAAAATCTGAAGACGAGGAAGAAACAACAAAATAATATAAAAAGAGGAAATTCGTTTGGGGCTAAATTGTGTGGCCATGTGACGTTGTACAGGTCAGAATGTAAGAATGTTTAAAGGACCGAGTCCGGTCACTGTAGTTATTTCTGTGGGAAACCCTGAAAAGTGCCAAACTCTCGGGTGTAAAAGGCATGGGTTATGCCCCGCCAAACCCAGCTTAGCAGACAGCATACCAGCCATCACAATTTTCTGCAGTCAAAATCTATTTTACTTACCATTTTGTTGCCCCCTCCCATTCATTATTACAAATATATAATTGTATACATATCACATTTCCCAAGTTTTTGGAAAAGTACATTTTTTAATTCCTTTATCCTTAAATTACTGCATAAAGTCCTCAATTAAATAACATATTTTACAACTTTGCCTTATAATTTATTGGTTGTAGGAAAACCTGGCCTCCTCAGCCCTTAGTGTCCTGAGAGAGTTGTTGCCCTTGAGGAACAGTTCCAGCTGCAGCCACTGTACAATCACAGCGATGGCCCTCTTCTGGAGTGCCTTCACTTATCGTCTTGCTCTTGCTGGTTGGCAGGTCAGGGCGGTAGCCTTCCTCTATCCAATCAGAGAGGCCCGATGGCAGTAAGCACCTCACCACAACGGCCACTCACTCGCAGGCTGGACAGGTGGTCTGCCCTTGTAGGCCCAATGTTCACGATGGCAACGGGAATTCTTCCTTCACTGGCTGCCAGAAGAAACCTGTACCCAGAATACACCTGTAAACACAGTCGTGGTTGTAACTGTACTGAAGAGGTGCACGCAAGACTCTCCAAAGCCTGGTGCAGAGTAGCACAGTTACAGTCGCTAGATCTGAAGTGTGCACCACAGTCCAGGTCCGGGAGCATGGGCTCCATTTTCTTTTTTTATTTGTTTCAGATTTTTTCCAGTTTTTGTCCCAGTTTAGTGGCCAATTATACCCTCTATTTATTGCGATTTGCCTCCCCCACAAACTCTGCTTCCTTCGAGACGGAATTCGCCACCCACGTACTGCAGACACCCTTCTGTCTGCAGTACGTGGTACTGCTTCTCAGCAAATTCATGCCAGATCACCCATCCCCCTCCCCTGGGGTGGACAGCCAAACGCTGCCCCCGATCGGGGCTCCCCACCAGGGCACATCCTGCAAGACACATGATGCTACTGGCAAACTTATGAATCACTACGAAACTGCCACACTGAATACAATGGTTCTGTTTAAAATCATGATGGGATAAGAACATTTGACGCTGCCCACTGTGACCGAGGTTCAATTCCACCAGGTCACGCCAGTTTGGCTCTGGCCGGGAGTGCCACTAGGGGGCGGCAATTGGCTGTCTGCCCCAGGGAGGGGGGAGGCCGATATGAGTTCACTGCATATATGAGTTGTCCCGTGGTGATGCCGGCTCGGAGGAGGCGGTACAGCGCCCGCTGCGGGTCTCAGGACTACGGCAGCGAGCTCTCATAGGAAGGGGGGGATAATTGACATGAAAAAGAGCGAGGGTATAATTGGCAACTAAAAATAGGGAGAAAAATGGGTAATGAAAGCATAAACAGAAATATATACAGTCAAGCCGGAAAGTCTGCACACCCCTTACACCCTCTCCACGTTTCATTACAGACTTATTCTACAATAGATTGAGTTCATTTTTTGTCTCAAAATTCTACACAAAATAGCCCATAATGACAAAGTGAAAACATGTTTTTAGATATTTGTGCTAATTTATTAAAAATCAAAATGTAAAATATCATATGTACACAAGTGTGCATACCCTAATCTATTGTAGAATAAGTCTGTAACGCAATGAAACGTGGAGAGGGTGAAAGGGGTGTGCAGACTTTCCGGCTTGACTGTATATATATTTTAAATCATGATGGGAGCTTGCTCCCTCACGCACCTGCAGCGAGGAGCCGGCCACCAGCACTCTGTCTGATTCGGCCAGCCTCTGCATCACCAGATGCACTGTTTCCCGGCTCACTGTGTCGCCGAAAAACGTGACCTCGGGCTTCAGTATGCCCCCACAGCGGTCACAGGGCGCGACCCGAAAGTGCTGCACCTGCTCGTCTGAGAGGAAGACGTCCCCATCCGGGGCCAGGCCCCCCGCCTCCACCTCCGCCCCCCACCCAGGGTTCATCGCTGTGAAGTGGCCCTGCAGTGTCTCCCGGGCAGACCAGAGAACCGCACCCCAGACACACCACCCTGCGGGAGGCAAAGCTTGCCTTAGCGGGATTCGGTTAATAACAAACCACGCAGGAGTTCTCGATCAACTGTTCTAGACCAGGGGTGTGCAATTCTGGTCGTGGAGGGCCGGTGTGTACGCAGGTTCTTGTTTCTACCAATTACCCTGGCTCAATTAACTAATTGGATACGCCAATGCTGGTTCACTTGTAGATTAGACCACAGTAACGTGTTTCACATGGGAACACAGGAACAGTCTTCAGCGGTCATTCATGGGCTTATCGAGAAACTTAGCTGAAATGTCATATCAAGTAAATGATCTCCATGAAATACTCCCCCTCCCCCCCTGATCTAGGAGGCAGAATGACAGCCAAATGCCGCCTCCGATCGGCCCACTTTTAGCTCCGCCTCACCCACGATGGTAACCAGGCTCTTGTAGAGTTGTGTGCCACAGTGCTGTGGACATGACGACCAGGGCCGGTCTGGAGCCACAATAGAAAAATGCCTAATGCAGAAACAGTTATAAACAAATCATGAATTTATAGTTCACAAAGGAATCGGTAGCATAATCATTCATCTGAATTTTTGGATCAAGCTTGCTTCAGTGTGCCTGTAAACAATACAAATATTAATAAGTAAGAACTAAATAATGTGGCACAAAAATATCTGCGCTGGTGCACTCAGAATATCTTATAGCTGGGCCATCCGCCAGCCCCCAATCTGCATTGTTAAATTAACCATTACACATTATTTTTTTGAGGAATCTATATATATACTTTTTTTTATTTTTATGTTTTCCCCCATTTTTCTCCCAATTTGGTAGCCAATTATACCCTCCCCCACGAACTCGTCGCTCGCCTCCACGGAACTTGCCAATACGGGTGCGTTAGACCGCTACGCTATCTGCAGCCCCCCAACGCTGTGTTCTAATGAAGACCCAACGGTCTAAACGTTAACCAACCTGCATTGTTAAAAACACATTATTTTCTTGGAGCATCCAATTAAGAGTGCGAGTCTTCATTTTTTCGACTGTTCTAAGCGACCCCGGGCCCATCAAGCCAGACTCCCACCTGTGTGCGCAGCCGTGGAGCTCGGTGAGCCGCTGTTGTCCGGCCTTGGAGTGCAGGGCGTCCACGTTCTGGGTCACCAGCCAGTGCACCTTCCCCACGGCCTCCCAGCTGCGCAGCGTCAGGTGTGCCGAGTTGGGCAGGCGAGAGGAGAACCGGGGCCACCCGACGTAGTTCCGGGCCCAATAGCGCTGCCGGGCCCTGGCGCTGTGCAGGAACTCTGCGTGCTGGACAGGCCGTCTCTCGGTACGGGCGTACAACCCCACGCCCTCCGAGCGGTAGTCCGGGATCCCAGACTCAGTGGAGAGGCCGGCGCCGGTGATAACGAAGAGCCGCTTCGCCCTGCGCACAAACCTCTGAAGCTGCTCCAGCGCCTGCGACGCTACGGGCCCGCTGGGCGGGATGAAGTCCAGGGCGCTAGCGGGGGCAAGAGAGCGGTGCCTTCTGGGAACCACAGGCCACAGCGGGGATCTCCAAGATAACCGCATCTGCACAGAGACAGCTCATGAACTCCTGAACAATTATGCTGATTATACAGCACATAGAGCCTGTATCAGAGTGGGAAGTGAGGTGCACACAACCAGTTCAGCCTGTCAATAAAGTACATGACTGTAGAAAACATTCACAGAGTAGTGTTAGTAAGCAGTGAGCACTATGCTTATTTTGAAGAAGAAAAAATATAATTTATTTTAGTTGTTTCTCTTTTTTTTCTCTCACAATTTAGTAGCCAATTCAACCCTTTATTTCGATTCTCCCTCCTCTCACGAGCCCGCCACCCATCCTCCGGGTCAAGCCAATATCCCGAGGCCTACACCTACAGCCGAGGTTGTGTCCTATCCGTTATGTGTCTTCGTAGTCCGATACAGTTGTATTCAACCAAAACATTACCCTGGCTCAACCAATAAGGCGTAAACATTTCTATTAGATGATCTGTTCACCATATATCCTTATATGCATATACCATTTTATTACAGGTAACTTAAGTTAAATGAGGGATAGTATATGAAGTATGAAGTATATTGAAAGCAGGTGCTTCCAAACAGGTGTGATTCCTGAGTTAATTAAGCAATTAACATGCCATCATACTTAAGAGTCATGTATAAAAATGCTGGGCAGGTCCAGTTGCTCGTTATTTTGGCTGTCATGGCTAGAAAAAGATCTCAGTGACTTTGAAAGAGGGGTCATTGTCCAGGGACGTTTGGTAGTAACTTAAGTGACGAAGAAAGCTCAACTTGCTGATGTTTCACTAGCTAACATGGCATGACATGTTAGTGTTCTACCAAATATAAACGTCTATTAGAGAGATCGTAAAGTAAGTAAGTAAGTAAGTAAGACTTTATTTATATAGCACCTTTCATACAAGAATTGCAGTTCAAAGTGCTTTACACAGAATGCATAATCAGAGAAGATTAAAATATATATAGTGCAAGATCAATTTAGTAGTGCAAGTCAGAGTTAATCAAAAGCTTTGGTAAAAGATAGGTTTTAAGTTGTCTTTTGAAAATGTCTAGTGTGTTGGCTTCCCTGATATTTATGGGTAATGTGTTCCATAATTTTTGGGCGTAGTTGACAAGGCCGCATCACCAACCTTCTTATGACAGTTTCTGGTGATCTCTAATAGACCTGCATCTGATGATCTCAGTGTTCTAGCTGGTGTGTAATTTGTAAGAGATTTAGCTATGTAGTTAGGTCCTTGTCCATTTAGAGCTTTGTAAGTGAGAAGGAGGACCTTAAAGTCTATTCTAAAGGTTACAGGAAGCCAGTGTAGAGCAGCTAGGACAGGACTAATGTGTTCTGTAATCTCTGCCACGGCTTATCTTACCATTGTTATGCTGATGACACTCAACTCTTTCTCTCCTTCTCCCCATCAGACACTCAGGTCTCTACCCGCATCGCTGCTTGCCTGGGGGACATTCAGAGCTGGATGGACAGTCACCACCTAAAGCTCAACCCAGGCAAAACAGAGCTAATCTTCATTCCTGCCCTAAACTCTCCCACCTTGATTTCTCCATTTCTCTAGGTGACACCCTGGTGACATCATCACCCCGCGAAGAATCTCGGTGTGGTGATGGACAACAGGCTGTCCCTATCAATGAACATTGCAGCGGTAAGCCGGGCGTGCAGATTCTTCCTGTATAACATCAGGAGGATCCGTCCCTTCCTTACCACGACTCTACCCAGCTCCTGGTCAATGGTACTGTCCCGCTTGGACTACTGCAACTCGCTCCTGGCTGGCCTTCCCGCATCTGCCATCAGACCCCTGCAACTCATCCAGAACGCTGCGGCCCGTCTGATCTACAACCTTCCTCGACACTCCCATGTCACCCCCTGCTCACTACCCTCCACTGGCTGCCTGTTATAGCTCGCATCAAATTCAAGACATTGGTCCTAGCATACCAGGCAGTCAAGGGATCAGCCCCAACATACCTCACCAAGATCTTCAAACCCTACACACCTGCCAGACCTCTCCGTTCTGCTACCTCAGGACGCCTAGCACCTCCCCCTCCGCACCTGTGCTTCCCGGTCACGTCTCCTGTCGGTTCTGGCTCCACGATGGTGGAATGACCTTCCGGTGGAAGTCAGAACAGCTGAGACCCTGGCCACCTTCAAGCGTCGACTGAAGACTCACCTCTTCAGGGTGCACCTCTCCCCGTAGTCCGGTTTTTGTTAATTTAGGGACATAGTCACTTAGTTTACCACGTCTACTTGTTTATGTATTGTATTAGGCTTAGGCATTATTTCCTGCATTGAGTGCTTTACTGCTACCTCTGAATTGTGGCTACAGATTTACCTACAGGGTCCTAGTTTAACTATGTGGTTGCTCCTAGCACCCAGGAATTGTACTTCCCACTAGGGTGGCTTTCAGCTAAACTGTTCTTGACTACGGTTAACACTTTGTTGTACGTCGCTCTGGATAAGAGCGTCTGCCAAATGCCTATAATGTAATGTAATGTTCTCTCCTTTTAGTTTTTTTAAAAACTTTATTTTAGTAAAGTGTGTGTAGTGAAGGACATTTTTTTCAATTGAAGTAAAATAAGTATATCAATTCAGTTAAAAAATTATTATTTAAACCACACACATTAATGGCTGAGAAGACGATTGTTCTACTTAGCTAGTGTTGCCATTTCTGTAGTTCATGCATGACCACCGTTACAATAAATAGAAAATATACGGAATTCTAATTCAAGACGGTAGGTGGGAGCGAGGTAACTTCAAATCTTTGGCTTTGGCTTGGTTCACCGACTGTGATACGAACGGAAAACTGCAACGGTTCAGTTTACACTAAATACTAATTTAACTCGTACCAGCGTGTCAGTGGAAAACTTCGAGAGGGCTCAATTGCAATTACCAACTGAATGACAAATACTGTAAGCACGCTTGTTAAAGTAGCCTGTATGTAGCCTACACAAACTTACCATTACAACAAAAATCGGTGACGTACGATCCACCCCGTGAGTTAATACAACGTCATCGGGAATTTACAAGATGCAACATATCTGGACCAAAGAAGACCGATAACCTTCAAATGACGAATTCAAGAGTTGAAAGCAACCGGCTGTACTATGCTCGTTCGGCGACATATGGGTGCCAATGGGAAGTAGTAGGAGAAGAGTGCGAAGGTGGAAGTTGTCCTTAGGCGCTGGTCTGGAGTCTGTTTTGCGTTTCTTTCCCCTAATGGTTACGGTCAGGATTTGCAAAGAGTTATTTGGTCTTGTATCAGTAATTTATATCTCGAGAAAGTGTGTGAACCTAGCCACAATGAACGTCAGAAGGAAATTACTTCCGGTAACCGCCGGGGCGTACAATTTCAAAATAAAAGCAATAATTTATTCTATACATTTTTTTTACATCAAATTTTTTTTTACTACATCAAATTTACGGGATCGTGACATCATATTATCACAACATATATGGTAATTGAACAGTGGGTATTTCACGAGGGAGAAGGAGCCAGTAGCATTCGTAAATATTTTATAAGCAGTTTCTTTCACAATTTTTACCACAGTTACATGGAACCTTAATCCCTGCATCTCCTGCAAAAGCAAAAGATTGTAACTTAATAAAAGCAGTGGTGTAGTCTACATCAGTGTTTTTCAACCACTGTGCCGCGGCACACTAGTGTGCCGTGAGAGAACGTCAGGTGTGCCGTGGGAAATTATCAAATTTCAATTAATTGGTCTAAAAAAATTCCATTGTCGAGTGTCTGTGCTGTAATCAAGATTCTAGTGACTGGCAGAGTAATGTAATACTCTTCCATATCACTGGGTGGCAGCAGGTAGTTAATTGCCCTGTCACTTTGAGACAAGAGAATTAGTGATGCATACGACAGGTGGCGGTGACAGTGATGGAGAAGTTTTTCAAAAGGAAAAATGCTAACTCCGAACTGGGCCCTGGACAAAATCCTGACCCAGATGAAGGCCCGAGTATGAGTGGCGGTCAAAAGAAAGCAAAGACGGTGAGCTCGAGGCAATACAGTGAAAGCTATATTTCTTTCAGATTTACTTTCACCGGCGATGTAACGACACCGACCCCGTTGTGCTTGGTGTGTGTTGAAAAGCTATCTAACAGTGCTATGGTCCCAAGCAAGCTTAAACGTCATCTCCAAACGAAACACCCATCGCTTAAAAACAAGAAAGCAGACTATTTTATTAGCCTGTGTGAACACACGGAGAAACAGGCAACTTTTATGAGAAAAGCCACAAAGGTGAATGAAAGAGCCCTCAAAGCTAGCTACCACGTTGCTGAACTTGTAGCTAAAACAAAAAAGTCCCACACTGGCAGAGTCATTAATACTACCTGCCTGCAAAGCCATTGTAAATGAGATGCTCGGCCCTGAAGTGGTCAAAGAAATAGCCAAAGTCCCTCTCTCAGATAACACAATTGCCAGACGTATTGATGACATGTCTGCAGACATCGAAAGTGTTGTTTTGGAAAAGATACGGATCAGTGAGAAATTTGCATTGCAACTTGACGAGTCTACGGATATTAGTGGACATGCTCAACTCTTGGCCAATGTGCGTTTTGTGGATGGAGACGCCATCAGAGAAAACTTCCTATTTTGCAAGGCATTGCCAGAAAAAACAACAGGAGAGGAAGTTTTTCGGGTCACATCGGAATATCTTGAACAAGGAGGACTTACGCTTTGTAAGCAGAGTAAAGGAAAGAAATCCAGATGTGATTGTTACGCACTGTTTTTTACACCGTGAGGTCCTCGTTGCCAAGACTTTACCAGCAGACCTAGTTCCTGTGTTGGACGATGTTGTGCGCATAGTAAACTTTGTAAAGACACGACCTGTGAAAAGTCGCATATTTGCGTCTTTGTGTGAAGAAATGGGAGCGGAGCATAAAGCCTTATTGTTCCATACGGAGGTCCGATGGTTGTCGCGTGGCAAAGTGCTGGCCCGTGTGTATGAGCTGCGAGAGGAACTTAAAGTGTTTCTGACAAATGAGGGGTCCGATTACGCAAAGCTGCTTGCAAGTGATGAGTGGTGTGCAAGGCTGGCATACCTGGCAGATATTTTTCATCATCTGAATGAACTGAACACACGAATGCAAGGCCGAAATGAAAACCTGCTTACAAGCACAGATAAAATAAATGGATTCCATTCAAAGCTGCACCTCTGGCAACAACATGTGGAACGTGCCAACCTTGACATGTTCCCACTCACCAAGAAATGGCAAGATGTCAACACTGCTGCATTGTGCGAGATAATAGGTAAACATTTGAAAACTCTTGAGGAGAAGATGTCATTTTATTTCTCTTCAGCCTCCACTGAATGCCGTGACTGGGTTAGGGACCCATATAGCTCAGCATCAGTTGTTGGAAAGGACATGACCTTGCAGGAGCAGGAGGAACTAACTGAACTGAAACAAAACCGTGGTTTAAAGCTAAGCTTTGCTGATCTACCTTTGGACAGTTTTTGGTTGACTGTTGCCAAGGAGTTCCCCATTCTGGCAAACAAAGCTATTTTGACATTGCTCCCATTTTCCACGACATATCTGTGTGAGGTGAGCTTTTCAAGCCTGACTGCTATAAAAACTAAAAACAGAGAGAGACTGAGAGCTGTTGAGGAAGAGCTTCATGTGTGTCTTTCTTCAATTCCTGCCAGGATATCAGCTTTGTGTTCATCTAAACAGGCCCAGGTTTCACACTGAGTGAGTATAAATAAATTGAGGGACTATATTGTCATTATATATACTGTATTAGGCTACAAAGTGTCATTTTGTGACATTTTTGGTTGGTGGTGTGCCTCGTGATTTTTTCAATGAAAAAAGTGTGCCGTGGCTCAAAAAACATTGAAAAACACTGGTCTACGTGATACGCAGTTATACGCCGTATACCCACTAGAATAGCTCAGTGATTTCCGTATACCCTCTTAAAAATGCGTGAGGATACGTAACAACATCATTTTTGTAACTTGAAAATCAACAAATGGGAATCACTAAGGAAGGGATGGAGATATAGGCTAACGATTAAACGAAAGCAAACTACACTCTTTCAGTGTTTTAGAAAGGTTGCCCCTGAAGCTACTGCTTTTTCAGAGGACACTACAACTGCAGCAGATGACAAAAACGCGGTTGTTACCGAAAAGGAACCAGCTGAGGATGAAGCTGTCCTAAACAGTAATGCTTCAGAGAACGAGCCCGACGCTACCGTAACGTTACCTGGTAGGTGAAATACGTTATCATTAACGTTATCATTAACATCACTGAAATAGCAGGGGATTGCTGGTATATTTAAATTTTAAATGTATCTAGAACTAGCTAACTTGGCTAACGTTAGTGTGGCGAATCAATGCGAGAGAAGGGGAGCGATACTGCGTGTGACACCCCAGGAGAAAAATCAGAGGAGGCACTGACTGCACAAGCTTTGGGACATTTTGGATTGGTTCCCCTGGAGTCAAATGCAAAGCTCACACCAATCAATGCAAAGCAATTCCTACAAAGTCTGATCAACAACTTGGAGAAGCGCCTCTCATTTGATGATGAAATGCTTCATGATCTAAGCATTCTGGATACAGGCAACTGGCCATCAACACCTGGCATACGGCATGGTGAGGCTCAAGTGAAACGACTGTGCAGGCGGTTCAATCTTTGTAAAGAGCAAGCAGTTAATGGTATGAGAGATTTCCTTGAGCACCCAGACAGTGAGCCTGAAAGCCTAAAACCACTCATAAGATGCATGCAGACCATCCCTTGCAGCACTGCTGAGTGTGAAAGGGGCTTCAGTCTGATGAACAATATATGCACAGACAAGAGATCTACACTGTTGTTGTTTAATATAAGTAATCTGATGATGATCAACATTAATGGGCCCCCTGTAACACTTTTTTAGCCAAGGAAGTACGTCACAACATGGCTGAGAAGCCATCGCTCTGCTACGCAAGCAAGGAGGCAATGCGCACCTCAGATGCCTGAGTGCAAACATATTTGGAAAGCTTTGTAGACTATCAAGTTATCCACCCTCCCCCTGCAGTCACTTAGTGACCCTACCCCTCCACCTTACCATCCTGGAACAGGAGCTGGGCTATCCTTTTTTCAGGGCTTAACTGGACTAACACAGTGAACTCAGTATGTATGTTAAGTGCCTTCTCAACCCTCATTGAGGTGAAACCTATTTGTTAATTAACCTTTTTAGTTTTTTCTTGTTTGAAGCTAATTTGTCTTGTGCACTTCTAGGATGTTTTCTTGTTCATTTAAGCTGGTATAGTACATAGCCTAAGTTTGACAATGGTTTTGAAAGATAAGTGGACTTTTTGTGTCCTCACTTCCTAATTCTTCTATAGTTCCTAATATTCTGTAATGACTAAGTGTTGGAGACAGAACTGCATAAATGCTCATTGTTAATGCTGCTACTCCATTATTGTTCATTATTGTTATTGGTAATGTTATTGGCTGTTATATGTCTTGTGATGCTTATAATAAATTAACATGTTGATAACGCATAACCAGTCTTTCTGAATGCTCTCTATGCATTACTGATTGTGATGGTAGTCATGAGGTGTCGCTCCGGGATGCGTTGCTCTAGGACAGATGAGTATAACAGTATACCCACTACAAAAAAGTAGACTATACCACTGCCCATAACCTAAGCGCTGCCAACGCCATACCTAATGAGCCACACAGAACCATGCTCTACCTACTGAACCGCACAGAACAACAGACTGATTGCCTTTTCTAACGAGCGCAAGAGGCTTCCACAGCTGTCGTGTAATTAAGGAGCTGAGCAGATAAATCCTTAATCTAATATGTAGCCAGGAACTACGCGTGTGTTCTGTCTTTTGTTTCCAGGAGGACTTTTGTCGAAGAGCAGAGACATTATTTTCTTTTCGGAAGAATATTTCGGCCCACAGGTTCTCTCACATTGCTTCTCGTTTGTTTTCTATTTCAGATAACTAGAATAGGCCTACACCAACGTTGCTTCCGTTTTTAAGGAAATAGCCTACGCACAGGGGAATTGCACAGTTATGGTATTATAGCTGCTATATGTACAGTACGTATGATTTCACAACGTGTTTGCTGGTAGCGTCCCTGTTGGACATAACTACTATACGGGATGAACGTGAACACTGTTTCCCCCTTGGCCTGTGATACCAGAGATGGCTCTAAGGTCTCCAGAGGATGGTGAATGAAAATCATGAACAGTGCTTCAGAACTCGAAGTTGGACCACAGCATAAATCAAAGGTAGGCACGCAATGTGTGCCCGCTCCCCACTCAAATACGTGCGTGTGTTCGCTGGATACAAGCTTATAATGCAGGGATGTGATTTTTCCTGATTATTCAGGAAATGCAGATTTTCTGGTGCTAAATATCTCTGGGTATTTGGCTTTATTTGCTGAACATTCTCTCCTGCTATCAGCTGTCGAAGAGTGCAAAATTTCTTAATGTGTATGCTTATGACAGGATATCTATAGTCTGAAAATAAACATTTCCTGATTAACCAGGAAAAAAATCACATCCCTGATAATGAGACCGGTCAATATCTCTAATATATTTAGCAGTATTTCGGAACTCAAAGTTGTCCACGTTTTGTAACACAAATAAAGCCAGTCTCCAGATGTTTGGAAGAGAATGTAAACATGTATTATGGTTGTGCAGATGTAATAAGTATGACTGACCGAACGTTAGTATGGGACACCGTGAAGGTTAAAAATGATAGTTTTATAACTTATCTCTCCCCCCACCCCCAGAGGATGACCTGGAGTTACCGCCTTTGCATCCTGTTCTTTGTAGTTGTCCTGCTTGCTGCCGCAGTGACGGGCACCATCTTCTTCATGAACAACTACCAAGTCCTGCCCATGTCATATGGCCCCCCACTCATCAGCACCAATCAGGGTGAAGGGAATCCCCTCGTGACCGTGGAGAGAGGCGATGGCTCCCGCGTGAACATCTTTATTGACCCCAACTGTCCGGACTACAGCAGAAACTTCCTGCGGCCGGAGGGGGATCAGACCTCCCTCCTGCACTCACTCATGGACCGTGACTCGGACCGTAAGGGTCGGAGGGGTCAGGACCGCGTCCTGCTGGTCAACCTAGTGGAGCAACTGACCGAGCTGTCCACTCACGCCCGCCAGACAAAGACGGACTACGATTCACTGAGACGTGGCCAGTGGGACCTGGGACAGCAGCTCAACGCGCTCCAGAGCGAGCAGGGCCGACTCGTCCAGGTGAGAGAACGTCTAGTCCTGCCGTGTGTCAGTACTGATGATGTACTACTGCGTTTCAATGCTGCAGTACTTTAATTGTTTGTTAACTTTGTTTTCTTGAACAAAAATTAGTTGCCAATTACACCCTCTATTTATTTAGATTTACCCTCCCCACATGAGTCCGCTGCTTGTCTCTATGAGGTTCTCTGTGGCTCAGTTGGTAGAGCACAGCGTTGGCAATGCTTAGGTTGTGGGTTCAATCCCCACTGGGGCCACATATACTGAAAATGTATGCATTCACTACTGTAAGTCGCTTTGGATACAAGCGTCTGCTAAATGGTGTATATTTCTGAGAGCTCACCCACGTGCTTCACAGCGGACCCGAGACCACTCACCCTCCCCCCTCCCCCTGGGGCGGACAGCCAAATGCCGCCCCTGATCGGGGCTGACGACCAGGGCAGGTCTGTTAGAGACGGGTTTCGAACCGCGTTCCTGACAGGTAGTGCACACCGTATTGGACCAGCCAAAATACAGTGCGTAAGACCACTATGCTATCCAGTGCTGACTGTTAGGTTCACGAATTCAGAAGACCTACAAAGTGAATAGAGAACACTTGCACCAAATGAGAAAACAGAACATACAACCAATTTTCAACAGAGTTTATTCAACCAAATGCATTCGCCAATTTCCGGGAGAACACTTCTTATACACATTAGTTACCCTTAGACAGATGCTTTAGCCCCGCCCACACAGCAGTCACAAGACAGTTATTTTCCCATCTCTGGGAGAACCTTGTATCTTTTGGCAAGGCACACTGCTCTGACCTTGACTGTCGGTCAGCTACCCATGCAAAACAGTTCGCCCAAGTATGTGAAGTTATTCAGAAACAATTTTTAAACACAGAATTTCTCTATCACTGACAGTGTTTATCTGTGTGTCAGTGCTGCAGTACGGACAGTGTGGCACAAAATATGTATTACCCCCCTTCCCCCACCACTAGCATCATTACATTTTGTCAGGTGAGGTAGTAAACCTCCTTTTTGTAAGTTGCCCTAGACACATTTGACAGTAGCTGTGTTCATGCAGGTGAGAAACTCAGCCTGAATTAAGGGCAGGTCACATGTTTGCTTGCCACGCTACACCCTCAAGAACAGAGCTCTCCTCTGCTTCATTAAAAGGGGTGACTCATGGGGCTGATGGATAGCATAGCGGTCTAACGCACCCGTATCTCCGGTGGTCCTGTACGAGTGTGAGCTGCCTATCAGGGGCGTGATTCAAAATCCATCTCTAACAGACCGGCACTGGTCATTAGCCCCGATAGGACTGAAGAGGCACGGTGTCCTGTGGATGCATGGAAGCGGCGTGGAAAGCCGCTGACTGTCTGTTTGTTGTGTGTTCCCCGGAGGAGGTCTGTTTGTTGTGTGTTCCCCGGAAGGGGATTCCCCCCCTCGGAGGAGGTGGGTTTTAATTTAGTGTTTATTTTAGTTTGTTATTTTAGTTAATTGTTTTTGCCCGAAAGCTTCGCAGCAAGTAGGGTGAAGACTTCGCGTTTTGTGTTTGTTTTATTTAACCTGCTCTCCTGCTGTTTCTCTCTCCTGGGTCTGGGAGAGAGACTGAAATAAAGATCCGGTCTGGAGACCGGCAAACCCCACTCCTCTGCCAGTTCTTACCATCTGCTGCTCGGCTCAGATCCAGGGATTTGTCACGTGGCGTGTGACAGATACAAAGGAAAGCAGCAGGGGCCACATGGGTGAAATGGCTCCTAACTGGAGAATCTTCAGCTAGCTACACAGCTGCGTGGTCTCTCTGCTGGTGTGTTCTAGTCAGCCGAGTCACTGTCCACATTCCTGAGCGCTTATTCCTGGTTGAATATCCTTGGTGGTAACTATGATACATTTAGCACTGTATTCTCAAATCTCTTATGCTACTTAAGCACTATATCCTCAATCTCCCTCTTGTGCCTAGTATGGCACTTAACAATATGTCGTAAGTTGCGCAATGCCATGTACTATCAATTGTGAAATCAATATCTCGTCATCTACCCTTATTTGTATGTACTTTGTAAGTCACTCTGAACAATCTGCTAAATGACAATGTAAAATTCAAGGTGAATTTGAATTGCATTTGGATTTGTGCACTTCACACTTCCTGTGGCTCAGTAGGTAGAGCATGGTGCTGTCAACGTTTAGGTTGTGGGTTCCATTCCCATTGGGACCCCATATACTGAAAAATGTATATGTTCACTACTGTAAGTCACTATTTTGAATAAACCTGTCTGCTAAATGGCGCATAACTGTTGTGTATGCAGTTAAGAACAACCATCCCATAATAAGTTCCCATCTTTCATGCAAGCGCATCTGACAGTGGGATCCCAGGCATTAGTAGTACGGGATTAAAGTATAACACAAAGTGGTGGAATGTTTGCTCCTTGAGATCTGATGCATGCACTCAGTGGGCTGGAAGAGGAACCCATCTCCACACACCAACGGTTACCACGGTAGAGTATGCATGTTAACACAGACAAAAATGTTTATATTTATTTGTTTAATTTGTTTAATTTGTTATTTGTTTCAGCTAAACTGTTCTTGATATTTAACACTTTGCTTATTGGATAAGAGCGTCTTAGTAATGTAATGTAAATTACATTTCTATATTTAGTTATTTGAGTTAGTGTGAAATAGCAGTACTTGTACTGACCTTATCTGAGACTTATCTCTGTAGCATGTGAATAGTGCAAACAAATTACCACAGTACCACAAAATGCATCTCCCCACACACAAACACAGAGAACACATACTCAGGATTTAAGTTTAAGAACTTTTATTGAAAGCTGAAATGTGTTCAGACGAACGCGTGCGGCTGCAGTGTGTGTGCGCCGAAGTAGGAGGAAGTATTAAACGGAAATGAGGAAAAAAAGTAATGAAATCAAAGGGAATGTCATGTTTATTTAATACTGCAGCTACTAAGCCAATAGGGCAGGATCAAAAGTACGATTACAACACTGTCAAAATCCTGTACGTAAGGGCAGACGGAGATTGGCGCGACAGGACGTTATTAGTACTTTTCTCCTCCAATCTAAGATTTGCTCTTGAGAGGGCGAAAAACCACCAAAAACCCTCAGGTCAGCTGATGATGTTCTATCTGATTGTCTGACTGTCAGATTGGTTTGCCAGATTAGATCACTGAGCTGAATCAATTTGCTTCACAAAAAGAAAAAAAGGTGGAAAATTCCCTCTCTGTCCCATAAATGGCAACAAAAGTCGGACTTTAAGAGCAAATCTGATGAACTGAAGACCGGAGAGGCTCAACTAAAGTAATCCCTTTGATATAAATCCAAATAAACCCCAATGCCACAATGGGAGAATTAAATGGAAATGGGAATGAGAATTGGAGGGGAGGGGATGGGGAAAAGACGGGAGCTGGGGGGGGGTATACTCCACCACTAGAGATCCTCCTCTGACCACGAGCCCGTGGTCTCTGTCACTGGAGGGGGGGTATATTCCACCACTAGAGATGCTCCTCTGACCACGAGCCCGTGGTCTCTGTCACTGGGGAGAGGCGGGGCTCCTGGACAGCCATTCGGTGCATCCGCATTCCAAAGGTGGAGAGGGTCTTGTTGAGGAAGCTGTGGAGACAAACCCAGCACTCTGTGACCACACACACACACACAAATCCACACACACATACACACACACTCTCACACACACAACTACACACACATGCACACTAACAACTCCACACACATACACACACACAACTCCACACAGTATGTACTTAGCAATGCTAACGCGACATGGCTCTGGCTCTCAGGCTAAAGTTTGCTGTCATTTGTAATTTACATTGTAGATGTTTGTGGAATGAAAACTATGTTAATATTAAGAGTGTAATATCAACGCTTGATTCCTGCACCCGTCTCATTGCAAAGCCACCAGATCCCATCTTCCCCTGGATGCAGTCGAGTGCTGGTGACTTACTACTGAAGCGTCTGCTCTTTCTGCTGGCAAAGGTCAGTCATGTTGCGCACCCTGCCCTGGAGGGCTGAGGTCTGCTGCTCCAGCTCGCAGTTTTGGTCGTCCAGAGCATCTCTGTCCTGCTTCAGCTCTTCCATTTTTCCTGAGACACAAAGCGGGTCCACAGCTCAGATACGGGGGGGTGAGGGGAGGGGGACGGACGAATCAATGTGGGTGGTGAGAAACGCTCTCTGAGCTCCATACCTTCCAGGTCCAGAGTCTTCTGCTGCTCTGCCCACAGTCTCTTCAGGTAAACCTGTTTTTCTCTCTCAACCTGTGGCTGTGATAGGAAACACATTGGTGAATTAGCACTTTTGAAACTCCACTGACTCTGAATCTGCCCGTATCTTGAGCTAAGAACTGAAGATGTTGCACTCGGTAGATATTCAGCATCAAAATGAAAATGAGCCAGTGGCTGATATTAAAACATGGCCGAGCTCGATAAAAACCACCACAAATCGAACGATTACAACAGGTATGAATGAATATTTGTCAAATCTTTGTCACGCCGCTTGATCTGCACACTTTTGGTCATAGATTTTTTGGTCAACCTATTAACTTACCGACTCATCGGAAGAGCCAGAGAAATCAGTCTGTGTGGCAACAACATCTACAGGAGAAAAAACAGATAAAGATCACTGTTTAATTGGCTCATTAATTCCCCCCCTCTCCACCTCAGCCGATATGTGGTGAGCATTCTGGCTCAAAATGGCCACCGCGCATCACCCAGTTGGGTGCTACATATTGGTGGTGGTTGAGAGGAGCTTCCCCCCTTCACTGTAAAGCACTTTGAGATCAAGTAAAGTGCTATATAAATGCAATCCACTATTACGCAAGTATAAAATGATCACTAATTGAGTTTAACATGATCATATGTACCAGGCCTAACAGTTAAGACACTAGTCACAACACCAGACTCATCCTAGCCCCAAACACTAGACCTCAACCCGTCCCTCTAGTGTGTCTGGAATACAATGTTACCATTTCTGAGATTGGTTTCCTGCAATCTGATTGGTTCTAGCAGCTTTTAGCTAGTGGTATGATATAGGTCAATGGTTGAGTTGACCGCTTCCAATTGGAGCCAGTTTCTTTTAAAAACGGTCAGTAATCTGCAGAAATTATACTGGTGTCTAAAGGGTTAAAGTGCTCGACCCAGGTCTGGCTCACAGGTCTCATTGTGGGTTGTCTGTTGGTGGGAACGGCCAGGAGTGGATCCGAACGGCGCCAACTGGGGTTCAGCACTGACATCATCCAGCCTGTGAAGAAAAGGTCAAATCACACCATTCAGATGACATCCAATCATCATCACTGCCGAAAACATCAGCCAATCAGCTCATCAGCCAATCGCCTTCTTTACTAATGATTAGTAACTAATCATAATTTAATAGCCATTTAAAAGGCATTTCATAAGCAATGCTGGGCCCTTGGCCACGGTTGTAACCCATAATAGCAGTTTTTGGATAGCAACTGAACTCACTGCTTGCGGAGAGCGTTTATTTCTTTTTTGCAGGCTGTCAGCTCACACTCAGAGGTATCCTTTGGAGGGAAAGGGAGAGGAATAAACATTCTGTCCTGGACAAATATGGTACAGCAGTAGTATAGTATGGCATTTAGCAGACGATTTTATCCAAAGCAACTTACAGTAGTGAATGCATACATTTTTTAGTATATGTGGTCCCAGTGGGAATTGAACCCACAACCTAAGCGTTGCCAACACCATGCTTTATCTACTGAGCCACACAAAGACATCGACTCCCAAAACGACTCCATTTGGTCCTTACCCAAATCTCCTGTGACTGCTTTTTAAGAGACTCAATCTGTGGAGAGACAACGGACAGTTTAGCATCACATCTGGCAAACAAAACAACAACAAACTAAATAAATGGCAAGAGCTCAAAATCATCTAGTGAAGAAAGGATTAGTACACATTCTGCATTCTGTGCAAATGTTAAGATTGTGGAAATAGAGTGCTGTTTAGAAATGTATTCAATGAAAAGACCCCATTATCTTTTGGATAGCTCACTACAAACTACCTATTAAAACTGGAGAGGTGTGACTCTTGTGAGGTGTGGCTCTGTACAGGTGTGGTACAGGTGTGGCTCTGGTGCAGGTGTGGTTGCTCACCTCGGCCTTGTAGGAGATCTCTGTTTGCAGGTGCTTCTCCTCAATCTTGTGGACCTTCAGTTTGTGGGACCTGAGCAACGTCTTCACCTCCCATCTCTTTGTCCCGACGCTCAGACTCCACTTCAGCAGCCTTCCTACGACACAGAGCATGGAGAGCGCGTCAGCCTACCACAGCACAACTCATTCTCACAGCTATGGCTTTTAAACCTCAGCTCCAGCCATTAGTTAGAACAGTTTTTTCTCCACCTCACAATTTCAATACTCAATAGAACCAATCAAAAACGCTGATCCAACATGGTTTGCTGCCTGGCCTGTCTACAATAAAGATATATTGCTGCCAATTATTTTCTGCACATTTCCTGTAATTTCTACATAGACTATAGCTGTATATGAACAAAATCCATATTGGACCCTGATTGGTGCAGCCGTCTCAATGCCATGGCAACGGCACGTGTGCACAAACCCGTCTTTCTCCAGCCTGCTGCTCGAGACTTACTGCTGAAGGGCCTGCTCCATCCGCTGCCACTGCTCTCTCATGTTCTGCACTTCTCCCAGTGCACGTCTGTTCTTCATTTCTAAGTTGAGCTTGTCTTTTATCTGAGTTTTCCTGTTCTTCAACAGGACCTCTCCTGAGGCACAGACAGGCAGGATATTAAGAGACGGATTCGTTTTCGTGATTTCATCTCAAAAGTAAAAACGTGGCTTAAGGAAAATCAGATCAGTCATCATCAAGTAATAATAAAGATCCCAATTGCTGTAATAGTTATAGTTTTTTTTTTTTTTACAAACCTTATGTTTATACCTATATGTGTTTGTGTATGTATTTCGCTGACCCATTGATAGCTACCAACAGTACCATATCAACAGTGGACCACAGCACTGATTTATAGTCACTTTCAATCACTAGTTTGCTAGCTGCGACAATCAAACCACTGGCAAAAACACATGAATATAAATAAAAGCAAATAAATGACCAGTCTTTATAATATATTCCCAGTTATTAATATCTTGCTGGGTAGGACAGAGACAATGGATGATGATGGATCATGTTAATCATTTAAATTCCATTGGACAATGTTAATAAGGAAGATCTGCTTGTAGGAGGAGCCATGTTTTGTCTCCTTTTTAAATTATTAGCACCGTTCACAGGAACACTCCTACCAACCGGACAGAGGCCGGAGGACAGAGTGTATTTCTGGTAGCATGTGAACATGGCAGGAAGGGTAAAAGCTTTGATGGGCACGGGTGCGCTCACCTTTCTTGACAGAGGTCACGAAGAGGGGACTCTTTAATTCTTCCAGTTGAACGCTGACATCAATCAGGCTGCGGACATATAAAAAACCCTCCATTCAGACAGCGGCCAATTTGCACCCTGCCTGACAACATCATCCATTTGGTCCAGAGAGGACAACACTCCTTCTATTGACAAATATCAGATTACTTGGATTGCAACAGTCGACACCATTTGCAGTTGGAGTATGCCGTTACTAGTATACTAGTATGCAAGTCGACAGTGTGAAAATGCAGTTTTGTGTGCCCTATCCTAGCTTTGTGTGCCCCTATACATTACTGGTGTTGCGCACAACATTTCCTCACAGCAGTGAGCAAAATTAAAATTCTGTATCCCAAACCCACTGAGTATACCTTCACTACCTCAGAAAAATGGCGATCAAGTCTTTAACCAACCCAGGCCCCTCCCCAAACAAAACTCACTTCTTCCGAAGGATTTCAGACTCCCCCCTCTCAACTTCCAGGTTCTCCTCCACTACACGGACGTCCATCTGAAGACAACAGAGAAGAGCCAATGAGCATTCGGTCCAAAAACATCCAATCACAAAATGCCATTCTTTGAGTTATGTCGTGATTGTGTCCTTACCAAAATCTCCTGCATCTGCTGCGCGTGAAACATCATCTAGGGGGGGGAGTAACAGTTAGAACAACCAATCAGAACCTTTTACTCAATAATCAAAAACATTTGGGGCACCACACAAATAAATAAAACATAATAAGGAGAATGTTTACAGCTACAGACAGCTATAAGAATCGCAGCTGGACAAATGTGACACTTGTAACACGAGTGTGCTACATACGTCGCTCCGGTAAGAAGAAAAAAAACGAATGGGACTGAACAAAAAGTCATTTTTATTAATTTTGTGTTTTGTTGGTTTTTACTCACCAGCACAACATAAGGATTTGATGCATGGGGTTTTGAGCTAGTTTTATTTGCCGCTGAGACATTAACAGTACATAGATCTGGGTGACGAACCCCCCACAAAAAAAAGACCCCAAAATTGATAGTTTTTTTGTAGGTAATGATTATGATTATGAGTATGTATTGTGATAATGGTCATAATAGGTCTGTATTGTAATCCTGGGTTGATTCGCTCACCTCAGTCTTAAAGAGGCTCTCGGTTTGCTCGAGCTCCTGTTTCAGCTCCTGCATCTCCCGTGTCTGAGATCTGATCACCTCCTTCACTTTGGACTCTCTGTCATTGTTTTCAGAGTCCAGAGTCCTGAAACACGCATAATATATTAGGAAGGTCTATGAGCAATAGAACATGATGTTGTTTATTTTCAACCAATTGTATGCAAAACGGTGGCTCTGGCCCATGGAATACGTGTCCAAATCTGCTCTGTTCTTAAATTATTCCATTAATTTCAGTCAATCTAGGAAATTAGCTGCTACTTTAATTCATGAATTCAGAAATGGCCATCATAATGTTCTATGGGGATTTTTATCAGTCAGTGAGCTGAGTTTCAGCGAAAGCTTACTGCTGTAGAGTGAGCTGGGCTTCCAGCCTCTGCTGCAGGGTTTCTGCTTGTAGCTCCACACAGCCTTTCTCGCTCTCCATAATCCTGATTTTCTCTGGAGCACAAAGCAGTGGTGACTCAGGTGAAGTGGGAATGTGGCAGTTAGTAGTGAAAGAGAGCAACGTTTCATATGGGGCGGGGCTACAGTGAGCTGTCAATCACTGACTTGTTTGAGCCAATCAAGAAATGCTTTCCTTTCCACAGCAAAAGACAATGATTGGTTCAAATCAATGGATCACTAATAGCATATGGTAGCTCTGTCTGTTTTTGGTTTCATGACCCCTCACTCTCCGATCACAAGCAATTACTGGATAATAAGAGCAACTCTGTGCAGCTGACCTTCCAGCTCCTGCATCTTGTTTTCAGCCTCCAGTCTCTCCTGGTTTTGAGCAGACTTTCCTCTGAGCCACCAGAAGAGGGCGGTCACACCCAGGCCCATCATGATGAAGAAGGTGACCACCGCAAACCAAAACAGCAAGTGGGGGCTTGGGCGCCATTCCTCCGGGACGAATGTGATGACCTGAAGCAAAGTCTGTCTCAAAACCCCTGCTTTGGAGCCACACTGGGCCAATCAGAGCCCATCTCAATACCAAACCTGGGCCACACCTGGGTCAAATGTGTATTTGAAGTACTTTAACTCTTAAGATGCTGGTAAAATTTGAAAACAACTCCATTAGATCCTTGAGGATTTTCAACACAACTTCAATGTTGCTCATCAAAACGTACATTCCTATGAAAGCGGAATTTTGTGGATGAAAATGGACGTTTCTTTTAAAGTTGTCGGTAATCCTCAAATATTGTACTGGTGTCTAAAGGGTTAGTATTTCATATATGCTCAATCAATCACAAATATTTAACACACTAAGTGAAAATGTATACTACAATTCACCAAATTGACAAAACAGCAATTCCTTTTGGCTAAAGTGTACCCATTTCTTATAGCAGAAGTAGTACACTGTAGCCAAAGAAAACCAGAAAACACAACTAAACACAGCCATAAGATCATTTCTTAGATAAATGCATATTTATAAACTATTTTCAAGAACATTCAAGAAATAAAATGCACATTGTAGAATATAACGGACTTACCCAGTTAGCACAATCATGGCAATGATGCTTTAGCTGAAGGAGTACTCTGTTAATGTCCATGGAATCCCCCTCTGCTTTCAAACAAGAAGTTTCACATTTTAGACCTCAGACCCTGGATCTGAAGCCCACAATTAGGCCTAGCGATCAACAGCTGAGCTGAATCAATGACATTTACAATTACCTGCAGTGTTCGGGAAGTTGCATTTATGTAATACAAGCAAGACACCAGATCTGGGTCAAATAATTATTTTTATAATATTTATTTTAAAATTATATTTAATATTTATTTTTTCAATAATATTTTAAATACTTTACCCCTAAAGAATGGTCAAAATCCTGCAGATAATGACAATTTTTAATTAAATATCTATTTTCACCAAAAGTTCAGGGATCTGCAGCAGTGTGTTACATTTTTACCAACATCTAAAGAATTCGATTTTGAAGTATTTCAAATATCTATTTGAACCAGGTCTGGTCAACCCATCAGCCTGTATTACGCACCCCACCACTGAATATTAATTAAGGGGTGAGGAGTTCACCTTTCATTGTGTTCTCACCCAGCTGTTTCATGGGAGTTTCCAAGGTGGGAAAAGTCCTAAAAAATGAGTCTAACTGTTCAGGGGAACATATTTTTGTCGGTCTCTCCGAGGCCTAGGAACAATTTTTAAAAAAGGAAAAAAAGAATGATATGCATAGATATAATATATATATTTATATACACACACATACTAGTGATGCAGTAAGAACAGTGATACATAATGAGGTATCACAACACCAAAGATGGGTGGAGCTACAAAGGTTTTGATCTTCACAACAAAACACAATGATTGGTTAAAATCAGTGAGTTACTGGTAGCTCCACTCATTTTTAGTGTCATACCCACACTTTTAGTTTTTAGTGTCATACACACACAATACACTTACTAACAGGTTTTTGTTTGTAATTTGGCTATTGTTGGTAATTCATTATTATCGGCTTGAATGCATATTTACATGTTTGGCCCAGGATGCATTCCAGCTTCCTGATAAGATGTTAAAGGCGAGGAAGGGACAGTCAGAGGTGGTCTCTGGGCCATATAATCCACACACCGGTACTGCGGAAAGGAGAGGACGCGTTTAGGTTACTCTCCGCTAATTGCACTTCAGGTACATCCTGACATCACAAACTCCAATTCCACATATCAAATATTCGAATTTCCCATTTCAGGAATTGCGATTCATGACATCAGAAATTTAGTTTCTCACACCACGAGGTCTAATTCCTGATATCAGTACCTTGAGAATGTAATATTTAAATGACTTGGCGCTGCCTGCAAGCATACAGCTGTCCACTAGGGGGCAGTCTGGCATGCGGATCAAGGCAAAATAGTTGCTGAATCGTCCTGCCACTACCTGACCGCTGAATGACCGACATCTTTTGACGTTCGGTTGCAACAAGACCGGTTCAGATCAAGCAGTCATTAATCAGCTTTTAAATTGAACTGAGCTTTACTAAGGAGTCATCGGATTGGCCCTCCTAACTGCTGCCCCACACCACTTCTTAACTCCTGCTAAATTGTTCGCAAGAAAGGTTGCTGGCTATCTTCTACCTGAACACATCGACACTTCATCCGGCTGATAAGGCTTACCGTAACATTGCTGGTCCTTAACCGGCGGCAGGGCCGCCAGCCACGCCAATAAGAAAACAAACAAACGCCAAATGGAATTCATTTTTTTCGCGTATTTGCTCGTGTTAAAGAGCTCGTACGACAAATAACTGTTTATTCCTCTGAGTATATATGCGTCCCTGCCAGTGCTGTGCCCGCTGTGACGTCACAATGCCTTCCATTACATTTCTTAAGTTCGGTTTATCAACTAGGAAATTGTTTTGCAAATGCAGGCTACTTTGAACTGAATAAGACATAGACACCGATACAAACCATACAGTGGCTTGCTAGCTAGCAACGCTGTATATGGAGTTAAAAAAACGAATTTAAGCTAATGAAGACATTGAAACGCACAAAAATTAACAAATTGTGAAAGAACGTAGCTATCCTCTCTTTATTGAGAGTGGGGAGTAACCAATAAGCTAACAATAATACTGTAGGCCTAAGTGAAAATTGTGACCACGAGTAATTAAAGATACATTTGAAAGCATAATTTCACATTCTTGGTCTTGCATTTTGCGTTCCTCGTGCTGTTTTTTGTAGTATTTTCACACGAGGGACGGGGATAAGGAAGGGATGTGTCCCTTACGCATTGGGCACTCGCTTGTGGGGCATAGATCTGCTACGTCCAGCTAGCTGTATTTCCTGCTGAATTCCGCCACAAGCATACACAACGAACAGCTTGACCATTCAATAACAAATAGATTACGAAGGACACGCAAGCTTCCGTCAGATACAATACGCCCGGCAGTGGCATGGCGAGTCCCGAAGCAGAGAGGCCCATAACCCAGAGGTCGAAGCATCGAAACCATCCTCTGCTTAGCGTTTGTTTTAATGGTAGGCTATCCCTTAGCTCGCCCTCTCATATTTAAAACATAAAGCTTGTGTGGAAATGTAACTCGGTTTTAATCATGCGCTACCTCTAAATAAAGGGCTCTGTTTGTCGCTATAGAGAGGACCGTGTTGCGGACAGTGTTCAGTCTGAGCTGGCGTGAATGCGTGTCGGCGTCTCCCGTTACCCCATGCTCGCGGAGTCCTTTAGGGCTCTATTATGAAACGTATTTCAACGGCCGTTTAAACACGACCCCTGGGACATTTACGAACGAAACATTTAAACATTTAATTTATAACCTGCATTTGTGCAGTAGTTAACGCAAGGTGGTGTAGAAACGGATTTCTTCTTTTTGTGTGCTTTACCGGTGCGTTTTATTTACAATGACCATGCAGCCACTATAAACAACTTAAGTGTTGCGTGGCTAGTAGCCTATTTTGTACGGGCACACTGTCCCTGGAATTGACCAGTTTGTCGCCATAGTGAGAAAAAAACGTTTTCAAGCATTGACCAAGCCGGAAAACCAGCTTCACAGAATATCTGAGGCGGGACGCGTTTGTGAAGGGGGGTGGTTCTGCCGCGACCAGGCTGCCTCCCGAACCCGGGAAAGCCTGATGGGGAACGTGGGGGCTGCTGCCACACCAGGTACCATTCAAAGCACCTCCGTTTTTATTCTGGGTTTGTGGAGATTGAGATGACACCGAACACCGCAGCAGTGAAGCCGTTATAGACCCTGTTGAAGAAAACACAGTTACTGGAACAGCTTCCCCTCGTTGCGCACCTTGGCTGAGCTCATATCAAATGGTTCGAGAGTCGGAAACGTGCAATAAACCAATATACCGTGCATGTATCAAAGCACACAATCTGAATCTTCTGAAGCTCCCACGTGTGCACATTGAAACACGACCGCGAGGGTTGGGATTTTGTCGCTGATTCGCCTGACTCTTTTGTTCAAGACCATGTAATATTTGTACCTTCTTTGTGACTAGGTTCTTGTCATTTTTAACAATTACCCCCCCTTCTTTCCAAAATAAACGTTGTTAAGCACACTTTGTTTTGGCTGCTACGCCATGGCTTTAAGCTTTTTGGCCGTTAGACGGTTGGGATTTTTAAATCGGTCTGACAACACTGCACAGGAATCTTCCGTCGATGTGCCGCACTACACGAGATTAGATAAACCTAGATGAGCGGTGGCAAGTGGCCGATCCAGACCGGCGAGACACCGGTGGGCGCACACGTCTCTGGTCTGCTCATTTTAAAGCACCGCTTTCATCTCTTCGCAAAGACCCGCCTGTGTGTGTATACGTAGGCTATATGAGCGGACGCTTTTATCCAAAGCGATTTACAGTAGTGAACGCATACATGTCTCAGTAGGCTATATGTGATACCAGTGGTAATTGAACCCACAAAAGTGAGAAGAAAAGGATTGTCTAGTTGGAGGAATGTTTAGTTATTAAATCAGTTGAGTTTTAGATGAATTGTTGCTGGGTTTAATCTCCACAGGTACGCCTAAAAAACACAATATGTGCATAAGTACAAAGCTTACTCTCCTGCAAAAACCCCAAATGATTCTAAGTCAGAAAATTATATTTATCCCTCTGAATCTCTATTTACTAAAGGGTATATTCTGACTTGTAAATAACTGATGCAGAATGACTTAAAGTGACAGTTCACCCAAAATTAACGCAAGTATATATATATTTCCTTTCATTAATGCCATCTAAATGAACAGCGAATCAACCGACAGCTAGTATCGTTAGCATTGATGTCCAATACAATGGGGCTCCATGCCAAACCACCCTTTCCTTCCCTCTCTCGTTCATTGGAGTTTTGCTGATATCACAGAGTGGGCCAGTGGAGGAGGCAAACAGAGAGGGGAGGGGAGAGGACAGGAGATTCAAACGTTGGGGCACACTCATTCACCCTGCATTGTTTGTTATTTCTCTGTGAGAAGATGCATGTTCACTGCAGCTGCTTAATTTGCATGCATGTTTAATGAATTGCAACATTATCAACAATTGCAAGTCAGCCACATAAATCTATTTTCTTAGATATATTTTCATTTCATCATCAAGGGTCAATTCAGTTTTTATTACGTCGTATTGCAACAATTATCAGGGAAGCGAGAATTGCCCATACTTTTAAATGGGAGCAGGCAGGACTTCCTGATCTGAACTAAGCAATGCTTAGCACTACTGGAGTAGCTGAGATTGATGAAAAAATCTAGCCATATTTCTTTGAGGTAAGGAAAAACATCAAATTATAGGAACCAGTTGACCATCAGCCCGTAACAGTGAGGTTTGACTATATTTTAATTATTTTAAACATTTGGAACAAATATGGTTGCCATTTTCTGATTAATCAAAGCCCTTTATTCAACTCATTGTGCATGTCATTTCATAGTGACTTGCCATTAATTAACCCTTTAAAAAGGTTTTTAAACAGGAAGCAGTTTTGTTGAAATATGACACCATGGAAAAACTTTTTCCAGCATATAGATATGATTCTTGAATGTAAGAGTTGCATGGACAGAGACTAATATGAGCATGCACTGTTTATATTACATATTTTACTTCAAGTAAAATAGCACACTGGACAAAAGGCATAGTATGGTGGTTGTCGGTTTCATAATATCCACATTTTAATACACATTTAATAATTAGTTTTAGTTCTTTGAAATGCTAACCAAAATAAATCTTTGTTTCCCCAGTCAGTAAAAGCACTGCAATTGGGAGCAATTCTGGTTCAATATCTGCAACAATAAATGTAAGCAGTCTCAAGATGTATCATTCTTAAATATATGAGAGCCTAAAATCTACTTATTAAGAATAGTGATGGGCAGCTTGATTCTTATTAACAAATTGATTCTTCAATACAATTCGATTGAATGAATTAAACTTTTCAGGTATCGAGTTTTTCAGGGTTCTGAGGCTTTCCCAGTTGATATCGTTCATGTGATTCTCTTGAGTTGAGTGTCATTCGTTCAGGAGGTAGCAGCATCAAGATCGAAAATGAACTCGGTAACGATTCCATCAAAAACAAGCACAAATTATTCATCTAAACAAGTCATCGGGTAAAGCACAGTTATTTTATTTTAGTTGCTAATGTTTAAACTTGGAAGAAGGCTCGCTCACTAACATTAAAAGTGCAAGACAATCTCCCTGCTCCAAAAACAGTAGGCTACGATTTTGCATTGTAATTGGATTTGTATCGTTCATTATCGGAGTGTTCGAAAACAGAGCAGACTCAACTTTTCAATAAGCTGAAAAAGTATTGGCAATTGTGATCTAAAAATTGTTAGCCTGCCTCATTGAAAATCAATGGAGTAACAGATTTAATCCCTCACCATTTGGCGAGTAATCTGAGAAAATCTGTGCGCAAGACTTCATAGCGCTACTTCGCTTTTAGTGACCGTCACAGAGTTGAACTGTGGAAGAAGTTGTGTGTTGGCAAATTGTGGTGGCGAATCACATCATTCAATTCACTGAAAAATAAATTTGTTCAAAAAGAATGAAATTGTTGGCAAACTGCACATCACTCATTTAGAACGAGGAGTAAGGAGAATGTCCTCTTGGTTCCAGTTTAATGCGTGGAAATGCAACCCTGTGTTTGTTATGGTACAGGAAATCCAGTGGCTCCAGGAAGGATGTGTTTGGTCTCACAAAGTGATGTGTGACACCAAAAAATGGGTGGAGCTACCATATTCTATCAGTAACTAGCCGATTTTAACCAATCCCTTGTGAAGAGCAAAACCTTTAGATTGGTTCCGACAAGTCAGTGATTGACAGCCAATTGTAGGCCCAATTACCTTTGGTGTCATGACGCCTCATACTCCCCATCACTACTCTCACACAGAGATATAGCCTACACACCGACCTAATAATTGTGCATTGGGGCACATTTCTGTGCATTGTGCAGTCATTTTCAATGCATTGGAGTTGTGATTACAAAGATCTTTGTAATCAATGCACTGTGGAGTTTTGACCACACCTGACGAGACATTATTTGATTTCAGCCCCTCCTGTTTTAATTGAAATTATTGGTTAGTAGTCATATCTTTGGGTTAAGTATTTGTGTACTTAATATTGAATTTAACACACTTGTGCGGTGTCCGAGTCTCATCAGCTTTTGCACAAAATATCGATAGTGTTAATGTATATTTTGTTCTGGTGCTCTGCAGTTATTCTTGTTGTTTGGTGTTGTTTTGCCACAGTGGCCTTGAGTAAGTTCCTCTGGACAAAAGCTGCTGCCAAACGAGTACAAGTAAAACGTACATGTACACATTTGTCAATTTCATAACGTTGTTGTAATTGTACGCCACAGTCATACAGATATGAGGTTGGACAGATGGAATGGTGAGGCCTGGTGTAAAGGGTGTTTCCTCTGGTGATGGACGATCAGAATATGGTGCATACATCCTGAGCGCAGAACTCCAAGATGTCTGTAGGAAGAGACACAGTCATTTACAATATTTTCCTTTCTGTCTAATGCAAACAGATTACACAGCAGTGGTTGCAGCGAGCGTGGCTAAGAATACAATTAAGGGATCCGAAATTGGGAGGAAAAAAAAGTTTAAGTTTAACTGCAAACAGTTTTTTAAATATAAAAACATCCTTCTGATGCAAGTTCCCTGATAACACCAGCATAGAAATGCAAACCACAATCAACCCTTTCAGTAGATCTAGCTAATTGCAGATTGCTCTTGCACTGTCTGCATTGCCTCTCTGGCACTGCAGCCTGTTTGTTTGACTAATCAGGATTGAAATATGAGGCAAAATGGGAAGATATTTAGTAAAGTAAAAAATACACATTTGGGGCCCCCGAGTGGTCCAGTGGTTACAACATTCGACGCTGGACACAGCAACCAGGGTTCGATTCCCCATCGCACCACAGTCGGCTCTGACCGGGAGTGCCACCGGGGGCGGAAATTGGCTGTCCGCCTCAGGGAGGGGGGAGGGAAGCCGACAGGATATTCGCTGCGCACAGGAGTGGCTCTGGGGTGCCGGAGTTACGGTCGCTGGCTTGGTGAGTGCCGTCTCGAAAGAGATGATGCTTCGCCTTCGACACCACCGGTCACAGGGCTACGGCAGCAAACTCATAGTACGAGTGGGGGGATTGACATGAAAATAGCAGGTGTAATTGGATACCAAATTGGGAGAAAATTTACTTTAAAAATACACATTTGATACTTTGTGACATGAAAGATTAGATTGTTTAAAAAATCATCAACTTTTGATGGCTGAAGCTCAAATTTGATTCATGTAGGAAAATAGGAATATTCTTTATTAGCCATGTTACAGAAGGTCATTGGAATGTCTTTTTTGCATGTGTCTCCTAGATACACACACACACAGGCCACTATACATACTATAATGTATTCAATTAGAGAGGTCCGAGCGCAGGGTCAGCCATAGTACGGCCCCCTGGAGCAGTTTTAGTGGTTCGGTGCCTTGCTCAAGGGCACTTTGGCAGTGCCCCAGGAAGTGAACTAGCTTCATTGTTTTTTTCATTGGCCTTCCTGGGATTCGAACCTCTGCTTGCCAGCCCATGTCCCTAACCACTGAGCCACTGCCGCCCACTGCTGTGGTTAATTTGCTAGAACTGTTCACATTTGTGCTTAGAGAGGATTGCAGAGGGAGGGGTGCGGGGGAGGTCTATTTGCTCTGTGTTTGTGAAATGCATGCTGGGATATCATACCAGAGTGTGTGCAGTTGAAAACGGTCTCAACATTCTTGTAAAACTCCTCTCCCAGGATGGTGCGATAGTCCAGATGGCTGGTGTGCATAAGGCACTGAGTGGCATCTTTGAAGAGCAGATCGCTCTCACCATACGGGTACGACTCAAAGAGATTGAACTCGTCTGGGTATGCAGCCAGGGTCTCCTGTGGACAGCGTGAAAGAGGGCACAACTTAAAAATAGCACAGTACACACTGTGGTGCACCATTGCAATTCAATTGCCTGGATTTCCAGTCTATGGTGTTCTGACGTTTTTTGTTGTTGTGAATAGTAAAAGGAAGATATACAATTAGAATTATACAAAATTAGGAGGGCTGTAGGCTCCTTCTTGGCACCACTGAGCATCTTTCTATGTCAAATTTGTTACACGCTATGACAATATTGTCTAACTTAAAAGGGGCTTCCACATCAGGCTGCTGAAAATAAGTTCCTTTGTGACCACATCAGACTGCCCTAAAAGGAGTTGCTGTGTACTGCCTGACCTGTGATTTCATGAGGAAGTCATACACACGGGCAGTGAGTATGGGGCGGGTCATGACCAGATTTGGCGGGATGGCGCCCAGGTGACAGCTCTCCCATTGGGACAGGGGTACCCGTCGACCGTCCCGGCACAGCAGCTCAAAGTCCCAGGCCAGCCAGCCCTCTGCCCAGCCACTCGAGCCCAGACCTGCAGTAGAGGACCACAATCACAGAGGTGTGTATGTACTGTGCTGCCCCTGGGGGAAACCAAAGTGTCCAAAGATTTTGAAGATACAAACATCTGGTATTATGACAGATGCTGCAGATTTTCAAAAAAATACACTATTGACAAAACTTACTAAACAAATACTTATGAGATACCCAAATACAAAAGTGCAGCCATTGTAAAGAGGAAGGAATTGGTGCTCAATAACCAGCATCATATATAAGAGGATTTCTTACCTGGGTACAAAGACAAACCTGAAGAGCTAGAGCATAAAGAGTTTTCAAGAAAATTCAAATTAATTTAATGACGAGAAAGGACGTTTCAACGTCTATGGCACTTTCTTATTTTGTTGGTGGCCAATTATACCCACTTCTAGTTCAATTACCCTCCCCTTGTACTAGGAGTTCGCTGTCATAACTCTGGGACTGGCAGTGACAAAGATGCCAAACTGCCTCCTCCAACACGGAACTTGCCAAGCCGTGGACCATAACTCCGACCATAACTCCCCAGAATGGGACCCCAGGCCAGAGCCAAGCTGGTGGAGCTTGGGTTCGAACCCAGGCTGTAGTGGGGCAACTTGCACTTAGAACAAGTGCCTTTACTGGCTGTACCACCCAGAGGGGCCTGCAAGTTAGCAATCATGAATAATACCTATCAATATAGCTTAGTTGTTTGTAGTTTTTTTTGGTTGTGAGACAATCCATTAATTGAATCCAGTTCGTAGTCTCAACAAGATAGAGGACGCATATTAGTGTGTGTCAGACCATGTTACAGCACTCACTCTGAATGTTGTCCTCCAAATTATATTGCTCCAGGAATGCCACATCGCCATAGCTCTTCCCACTGGGGTCTCCAACCAGACACCTGCAAATGAGACCAATGTGACTCCACCTCCCAGCATGCACCTGCAAATTATACCAAGGTGACTCCGCCTCCCAGCATGCACCTGCAAATGAGACCAAGGTGACTCCACCTCCTAGTATGCAGCTACACACATTCCTTGTGACATTTCCTCCTCACAACTCACAAGTTTCATTCCAATATTTTATTTTTATTTTTATTTTTTAATATATATGCTTTTCCCTCTTTCTCCCTACTTGGAATACCTAATTGTATACGGAAGCAAGCAAGCATGCTCTGCCCAATCATATGATCATCACTTCTTTTCACATCGCAGTCTACAAGTTAAGCTACACAGACATGAGTCGGAGGAAGACACTTCATGTGCAGCTTTATACTGGAGACTGTGGGCGCCGATTGACCAGCAGGGGTCTCTGGTGTTTGACGAGACACAGTCAACCAGCTGACTTAGGTGACCAAGTGACCAAAATGTAACATGAATGATGTCCCCCATCTTACAAAAGCAAATTGGAAAGATTGCTTGGCTAGACTGCCATTCTTGAGGGTGACCTGTGATAGGTTTGAGGTATGAAAGTTAAAGAATTAGTATAACCCTCATTGATTGTTTTATTCGGATTAAATCTTTTACACATTTTTCACACACACTCTCCACAACAGCCCTCACCTTGTTGTGGCCAAATGGTCACACCAATTCCATTGTTAACTGTATACCAATGTGTATTCCCTGCTGGGGAACTGCATGCTGGGCAACTGCGACATCTTGGACAAGGGTACTTAAACCCTCACTTACAACTACTGAGTTGACATTTGCTGGGTACACGCTGTCGCCATTCTCCCCTTGCGCATTGTATGAAAACCAACCAAATTGTCAACTGTGGACTAGCAGTGCTCGATAGGCTAGCTTGCTGAGCAATTTAGCTAAGCTAGCTAGCTAACAATATACCAGAATAATTGCTGCTCATTGTATTTGAACTTACATGTACACACAAGTTGGCTACAACATTCCCTGTGCTAAATCAAATTCTCCAAAGCGAAGCGGGTGTTGAACTTTAATTGCACGGATGAATGGACAGTATTTATAAAGCAATTTTCAGCTCGTGCTCTCAAAGCTCTCAAGCAATTTGTAATGTTGATACAATATAGGGGGGGATTTTTATGACCACAGAGAGTCAGGACCTCGGTTTTTACCATCCCATCCAAACGACGGACATGCAGTCTCACTGCACCAATGTCCGCAGCCCTTACCTCAGTGCCCCCATGTTTCCATAGTAGCGCTCGTTGTGGTTATCGGCGCAGCGCTTTGTTCCGGGTTCAACGGTTCCCCCGATGCACACCTTACAGAGGCTCCCCTGAGCGCCTGGCAGACAGCTCTTCCAGAAGACCTCACTGTACACTGACACAGAGAGAGAGCACACAGTGGAAGCACTGAGACTCAGTACCATAGAGGGCCGTGTGTATGTACAGTAGGTTTTCATTCCAACCAATCACTGCTGCCTTAATTGGTTCAACTACACGCAATATGCATGTACTGCATTTTTCAAGTGGAAGCACAGAATATAGGCAACAATTGTTATTTAGATAACACAAATAACCAATTTCACTTTATATGCATCATGTGCAAGCCAACAGGATAATGTAGCAAATAGTGGAACTAATTATCTACTCAAGAGCAGAGGCTGGAGTAAAAACCAGCATACACACAGTACTCCATGGCACTGAGTTTGAGACGACTGTTGTAAATAGTGTAAGTAATGTGTGTTGATTAATCTGTGTACTTTTTTATTTGGTCAGATCAGATGCCCAATTGGGAGTGTGTTATATCATAAACACGCCAGTACCTTTGCTGGGGTCACAGAAGGTGGTGTCATTGTGCTGGGAGCTCAGCGTGTGTCTGGCGGGAATAAGCCAGCCTGCCGGGCTGTACATGGAGCCGTGGCAGGAACGCCGGCCGGCCAGATTCCCAAGAACACGCTCCTACTGGAGCGCCTCACCACCGCCACGGCAAACACAGACGGGAACACTGCAGAACACGGACGGGAACGCTGGCTTCATAAGTACACACCTGTCTTGGTAAAAACAGGTGTATTCAAAGCTTCTGTAATGTTCTCTTATGGCAGTGCTTCTCAATGATTTTCTGTTACGCCCCCCCTAGGAAGAAGAAAACATTTCGCGGAAAAAAGCTGAGACCAGTTCGTTTATTTCGCGGACCGGGGTGCTACGCGGAAAAATTGCGCCCCTGGAACCGGTCCACGGTGCAAAAAAGGTTGTTTTTTTAACGTTTTCTTACATTTTGCGCCCCTCAAAATCTTGCGCCTGGTGCGACCGCCTTGCACCACTTGCACCCCCCACGCTACGCCTCTGGTAGCGATGCCAGGGGGGGCGCGTGTGACCAGAGGCGTAGCGTGGGGGGTGCAAGTGGCGCCCCACTATTTGAGAAACACTGTCTTATGGTAACCTGTACTGCTGCTTCTATTCCCACCAGCAGGCGTCTCTTTGAGTCTGGTGGATATTGTGCATATATACAAGATGAGAACGAAGATGGAGTTTTAAGTAAAAGTATAAAGGCAATTTAAATGCTGCGTCCAGAGCTTTACTTGACTTATCATACAACATATGACATATCATACAATACAATAGCTTCCAAAAACTACTCGGGAATACAGTTGAGGAATCAGGACATGGCACTGTTTCTCCAACTTTGATTCTGTTCCAGTATCAAACAGACAGTGGAAGATAAACTAAAACACGTATTTTAAGGATGCAAATGCAGTCAGCAAATGCTAGGGCAGATCAAAAAGCGCCATGTCCGAATCGGTTTTAATATTTGAGTGACGCAAAGCACAACAAGTTGAAGGTGTAACCATGAACCGGGACTTAAACTTATCAGATGACACAACAGATGTTTGATTATCAATCACTCAGTGTTGTTTGTGTGCCCCGTTAAATCTGTTAAAATACCACTGTGCCATGCATTCGCCCCAAAACACAACCAAACCACTTATCCAGGCCCCGTTCCCCCCACCCTTAAAAGACAGCGATGAAAACAACAACCTTGGCACAAACATCATTCATTTGCACTGCTCCAAAATACACAAGCTTTTTATTATTATTATTATATATATTTTTAATGTATAGTTTCAAATCTTTCCCCGTTTTTCCCAATTTGGTTGCCAATTATACCGTCTATTTATCTCAATTCGCCCTCCCACACAAGTCCGCCACCCATCCTGGGCTGGCAGATCCGCCTCCTCCGAGACAGAACCCATCCACGGATGCCCTTCTGCTCCTCGACAAACTCGTGCCGGCTCATCCTCCCCCTCCCCTTCCCCCTCCCCTGGGGCGGACAGCCAAATACCGCCTTCCATCAAGGCTAGCGGCCAGGGCTGGTCTGGCAGAGACGGGTTTCAGACCGCGTCCCTGATAGGCAGCCACACTCGTACCGGACCGGCCAAGATACGGTGCATTAGACCGCTACGCTATCCGCCGCCCCTTTTAAAAAAATGTTTTTAACATCATCAAAATAGCACTCAAATGCTTTCCTCCCCCTCTCTCACCATCACTTTCAAAATGGGCAGTTCCTTTTGTCCCTCCCTCTGCTGGAGTGCATGTCTCTCCTGAAAGAAAGAAGGCAGTAATGTTTTTACTGGGCTCTCTCTGGCACACAGGGGCATCAGGCATGTTCCAGCATCTCTCGTCCCACCCCTCTGTGAGATGAGCTTTGGGTCCATCTCTAGCTGTCTTCATTAAACCCTCACAGAGGTTACGGTACAAGCGAAGCTGGAGAGTTTGGGCCGTCATTCCAGTGTGGTATATGACTGGCAGTGTGTCTGCTAGGTAACTGATATGTGAGGAGAGCTGTATTCATGTAATGGTTAATTGAAATGAAATACGTTTGAAAAGCATTTGATTTGTTTTGGTCTGTGTATTCCTGGTAGCTAACATTAATTACTGTTAACGTTAGCTGGTACTCTTCTCAGTTATAGCTAGCTAGCCAGCAGAATTATTTTTAAATTACGTGTTTGTTGGCCAGTTTTCTTAGTTAAGAATATGAATCAAGTTATCTAACTAGGAATGATTATTTAAACTAAAGTCCAACAAAAGTAAATTTACATTAACATGTTATCAGATCTTTTTCTCCTTGTAGTTAAAAAATACAAGGAAAAAACTGTAAGGAAGCAAGAACAACACTTAACACTTAGTATGCTAAAAAGTGGGAATGGACCCATGAAGTCCAGAGCCTTCCTAATAAACTCCCCTGCTCTCTCCATCGGCCAATCACAGTCTTACCATAATATTCTGCAACCACAGGAACTAGGCCACACTTCCCAGCAATGAAGGCATGTGTGGCGTCCAGTGAGACAGCGTCCACTTCATCTCTCTGCCATATAAGACACATAGTGCACCTTACTACACAACATTACTAAACTGTGAGTATTGCACCATCTGTACAGGGTGGTGGGGAGGGACACATGCTTATGAGTTACATTCTACAGTTATAATTAGGGCCCAGGAATATTATTGGTAATTAGGAGTGTAACGGTACATGTATTCGTACCAAATGAGAAGCCAGAGCTTGAAGATCCTCCCTTATCATTCAAGTCTCATGTTTTGCATTTATTTTTCCCCCCCGCTGTAACTATTATAAATATATATATAACTATATTCCCCAATAAGTCATATTAGCAAGGTCGATTCCAAGCTAAATACAGATCGGTTCATTTCTTTTCCACAACATATTATTGAGGTAGGACCGTGGTATCGCAGCCGGCGGCCATATTTGGTGGATAAGTCCGCGATGGGTGTCAGGGGGCAGCTGGATGCACCCAGAGTGATCGATGAAAGTCCATTAGACACATGCACGTTGTGTTATTTTTTACAAATGCTCATTGCTGGTAAGAACATCCAACGCTGCCCACTGCAACCGGGGTTCAATTCCATCAAGTCGCACCAGCTCACCTCTGGCCGGGAGTGGCACTAGGGGGTGGCAATTGCCTGTCCGCCCCATTGAGGGGGGAGGGAAGCCGATATGAGCTCACTGCATATATGAGTGGTCCTCTGTGTTACGGTGCAGCACTCACTACCGGTCTCAGGACTATGGCCGCGACCTCTCATATGAGGGTGGGGGTATAATTGGCTACGAAAGATTGGGAGAAAAATGGGAATAAAAAGCAAAAAACAGAAAATAAAAAAATGTATACATTTTTTATTTTTTTTAAATGCTCATTGCTCCAGCAGACACGTCACATCGTAGAGTGAACTATAAAATGTTCGTGGATATCGACTTGCCTTGATCTTCTCGATGCAGTTGCTCATGGAGGCGGCCCTCACACACACCAGCGGGTCGGACTTGATACTGAGGGCCCAGTGCTCACACTTCCTCTGCTCCGCATCACTGATACAACACCAACGCACCACGCTGTCCTCCAAAGAGCTGCCTGCAAAACACACACACACACACACGCGCACACACACACACACACACACACACACACACACACACACACACACACACAGATAGATACATGCGTGCGTACACACACACACACACACACACACATACATACACACACACACACACACCACACACACACACACACACACACACACACACCACACACACACACACACACACACACATATACGCACAGATGCACGCGCACACACGCACACGCACACAGACACACACACACACGAAGGGTACTTAAAATATATTATCATTATTGTAATTATTGTAATTATTATGATTATGTTAGAGCAGTGGGGGCTGTTCGGATCAGTACCTTCATGCCCAAGCCCTTTCAGCAGAGCCACGTAGTCCAGCCCCAGGACCTGACTGATGTCAACGTCGTCAGGAAGGATGACCAGCCTCTCCGTCGAGTCTCGGAACAGCAGGTCGCTGGAACCGTACGACCCAGACTCAAAGAGCTGGAACCGCTGCCTGTCCCGCCCCCGACGCCCAAACGCCATCTGCAGCGTGTGAGCGGAGACAACAGGGTACAGACAGGGACAGGTTAGGGGCGGCAGGAGCTCAGTGGTTAGCGACATAGGCTGGCAAGTGAAGAGTTGCAGGTTCGAATTCCAGGAAGGCCAAACGAAAAACAAACTGAAAAACAACCGGATGCTAGTTCACTTCCTGGAGCACTACCCAAGTGCCCTTGAGCAAGGCACTGAACCCCTAAACTGCTCCAGGGGCGCCGTACCATGGCTGACCCTGCGCTCTGACCTCTCTTAGGAGAGATATGCGAAAAGACGAATTCCAGTTACCTTGTGTGTAACTTGTGTAAAATGGCTAATAAATAATACATTTTATTATTATTTTTTTTGTTTCCAATTTTTTTTAATTTTTCTCCCAATTTGGTAGCCAATTGAACCCTCTATTTATTTTGATTAACCCTCCCCACACAGGTCCATTGCTCGACTACTCGAGGCAAGCCAATTCTCCGTGGGCAGCGACCTCCGCTTTTCCTCCAAAATGGAACTCACCCACCCACCCACGTTCTGGAGACTCCCTTTCCGTGCTTCTCGGCGGACCCGAGCCGGCTCTCCCTCCCTCATCCTCGTGGGACGGACAGCCAAATGCCGCCCCGCTCGGGCTGACGACCAGGGCCAGTCTGGTAGAGATGCGGGTTTCAAACCGCGTCCCTGACAGGCAGCGCACACCACACCGGACCAGCCAAAGTGTGGTGTGTTAGACCGCTACGCTATCCGCCACCATAAATGTTCATCCATCCATCCATTGTCTAAGCCGCTTATTCCTGGTCAGGGTCGCGGGGGGGTGCTGGAGCCTATCCCAGCATGCGTTCCGGGCGAGAGGCAGGAATACACCCTGGACAGGTCGCCAATCCATCACAGGGCACACACACCATTCACTCACACACTCATACCTACGGGCAATTTAGACTCTCCAATTAGCCTAACGTGCATGTCTTTGGACTGTGGGAGGAAACCGGAGTACCCGGAGGAAACCCACGCGGACACAGGGAGAACATGCAAACTCCGCACAGAAAGGCCCCCGGCCTGGTTTCGAACCCGAGACCTTCTTGCTGTGAGGTGACAGCGCTACCCACTGCACCACCGTGCCGCCCACCATAAATGTTATTATAAATATTTATTTTTTTGGTGAAGACAGAACAGAGAGGGACAGGTGAAGACACAGAACGACACAGATGGGCAAATATGAAGACACGGGCGGGGGCTACCTGGGCGGCCTGCAGGAACTTGCGGGCGACCTTGCGGTAGTTGGTGCGGGTCACCACGCCCCCCCCGGGCCCCTGTCCCAGATTGCATCTCCTGAACTCACTGAGGCGGGCGCGTGAGCCATCTGTGCACAGGAGCCTGTAGTCCTCCCCCTCCCGCTCTGGCAGGAAGGGAGACATAGAGAGAGGGAGAGAGAACATCGCCATTCATTTCAGCTGCTAAAACAGCACCTAGGACTGTCCTCCTGCTGTAATATAATATAATATACATAATGGTGTGAAACTTGTTTTAAAGTCAAACTGAAGTTGAAATTTGTGAAAAGTCATGATATAACTTCTACAATATATCAGGTATAACGATGTTCAGAGAAAGTGTAATTTTCATGTTTTGGTTGTTTGTAAAATATTGCCATTAAAACTGTTCAATGGCGCTCCCTACTTGTCTGATATGGTAGCACGTTTCGACTATTATTTGTCATGTCAAAAATTATACTTATTTGAATCCACCTATCAGAGTCATCTATCAGAGTCAGAGTATGGTAACAATGATATTCTTTTTTCCAAGCCTGTATCAGTTTCAAACATATATGGCTCAATGTGTACGATGCTCAGTTTATCATTAGTGCCATTCTTTCACCGTTGGATGCGTTGGGTGTGAGAAAGGTAGCAGCTAGCCTGTTATCATTGGTGTAGGCCTATATGAATATTGATGTGGGAAAGTCGATACCTCGTGGAAACTTTATAAAGCATTTAAAAAATACAGTTTGGAGAGAAATAAGGTAGAATATTGTAATATGTGAGCCAAGGCTGAAATAAATAAATAAGGGCAGCTATAAAATGGCTCTTTTGAAATTTTGAAGTCTCTTTGAAATGCAAATCGACCAAGATGCAAAACTGAATCCTTTCCAAGTCTTACAGAAGGGACAGAGACCACTGGGGTGTTTAAGTCCAGGCCTGAAGCAGTACTGGATACCCTCTAGTTCTTGTCCCTGTTTCTGTAAGGCACATTGATGTTGTTATCCATGTGCAAATGGAGCTCTGTCAGTTTGTGGAGGAGTGTCCGTACCATCAATACTGTCCAGGGCAATGTGGTCCACAAACGCGACATCCCCTTTCCCAGTCTTGAGACACCTGATGGGAGAAACAGCAGGGCATGTGTAATATTATGCACCAACACATATACTTTACTTTCACCATCTCTATTGATAATACTGCCAAATGAAGAACATAAGAACATAAGAATACATAATGACGAGAACGGGCTGTTCAGCCCATCTAGGCTCGTCATGTCCTAATCTAAAGAGGATAGGGTATTGCATCTAGCCTGGACTTGAATAGCCCAAGTGTTCTCTGTGCAAAGAAAAACATCCTAATATCCGTGCGGAATTTGCCTTTAACTAATTTCCACCTGTGGCCTCTTGTTCTGCTAACCCAATTTATCTTTAAAAATATTTGGTAGTTCACTTTGTTGATCCCTTTTAGGAATTTAAAAACCTCAATCAAATCCCCCCTAAGTCTCAGTTTGCTAAGCTATCCTCATACATCTATCTATACAACTTTTACCTTTCATACCAGGTACCCATCCTTGAACTTTTTCAAGAATTCAGTGTTAAGAAGGTGTACTTTATGAATCTATAAATATGTGTGTATATATGTGTACCTGTTCCTGTACTCGTGAGTGTGTGTTAGCGTGTATGAGTGTGTGTTACCCTGTGCGAGTGTGTGTTAGCCCGAGCGAGTGTGTGTTACCCCGTGCGAGTGTGTGTTAGCCTGTATGAGTGTGTGTTAGCCTGTATGAGTGTGTGTTAGCCCGTGCGAGTGTGTGTTAGCCTGTATGAGTGTGTGTTAGCCTGTATGAGTGTGTGTTAGCCTGTATGAGTGTGTGTTAGCCTGTATGAGTGTATGTTAGCCTGTATGAGTGTGTGTTAGCCTGTATGAGTGTATGTTAGCCTGTATGAGTGTATGTTAGCCTGTATGAGTGTGTGTTAGCCTGTATGAGTGTGTGTTAACCTGTATGAGTGTGTGTTAGCCTGTATGAGTGTATGTTAGCCTGTATGAGTGTGTGTTAGCCTGTATGAGTGTATGTTAGCCCGAGCGAGTGTGTGTTAGCCCGTGCGAGTGTGTGTTAGCCTGTATGAGTGTGTGTTATCCCGTGCGAGTGTGTGTTAGCCCATGCGAGTGTGTACGTTAGCACGCGTACTGACCTGAGGGCCCCCTGGTGGTTGTAGAACGGCTCGTTGTGGGAGGTCTCGCAGTGAAAGTTACGCTGGCGGATGTAGGACTTCTGGCCTTGGCACAGAGCACACAGACTGGAAGCGGTGGCCGCCGCTCCAGGAATACAGCTGGCACTGAAAAAATTACTGACCGCTGCCAAGGAAACACAGACAATGCGTTTAATGGTACCCATCACTAGGGCCCATAGAAGTTACTGACTTATTTTTTAACCAGTAATTCCCTCCTCCCACCACTACGAGGGTGCTATAGTCTGTTCTTAAGCCTCTTGTTAAACAATTGTTTGATGCCGGCCTCCCGGGTGGTGTAGAGGTAGAACGTCCAACGCTGCCCACTGCGACCAGGGTTCGATTCCACCAGGTCGCGCCAGATTCAGCCACTAGGGAGCAGCAATTGGCTGTCCGCCTCAGGGTGGGGGAAGCCGATATGAGCTCACTGCGTACAGGAGTCACGGTGACGGCTTGGCGGTTTCTGGCTCGGAAGAGGCGGTGCTCCGTGCATGTAACTGCCAGTTTCAGGACTAGGGCAGCGGGCTCACAATATGAGGGAGGGGATAATTGACATGAAAAAGAGGGTATAATTGACTACTAAATTGGGAGAAAAATTGGGGGAAAAAAACCTATTGTTTGATTGCAGCACAATAATCATCTCAATGAATCATCCAATTGCCACAAACAAGGTTTCTAAGCATGTGGACTGATTCCATGTATCATGTGTGCTGACACTCCATCACTCACTGTTCTGCTCGAGAGTAGGGTCACACAATGCACGTAACTAAAACTGAGAGGAAAAATACTGCATAGCCTTGGGGTCAAATCTCCTTACTACGACCGTGACAGGCAGCTCACACTCATAAAGCACCAGTCAAAAGGAGTGTGTTAGACCGCTACGCTATCCAAGGTCCCCCACCCTGCTCTTACCCTGGGTGCTCCCCCCTTGACCCCACCCTGTTCTCACCCTGGGTGAGGGGCTGCTCGTCCGCCCAGTGCAGGTAGTTTCGGGAGAGCAGGAACCCGAGGGGCAGGCTCCAGCCGGCGGTCCAGCGAGCGCCGGTGTGGCAGCTCCGACGACCCTGCAGCGATCGCACGTCCAGACTGCTGTTCTTCACCACCGCCACCGCCAGCACACAGCCACCTCGGGGAGAGAGACAGAGAGAGAGAGAGAGAGAGAGAGAGAGAGAGGAGGGGTGGAGGAAGAGGAAGAGAGAGAGAGAGAGAGAGAGAGAGGAGGGGTGGAGAAGGAGAGGAAGAGGGAGAGAGAAAGAGAGAGAGAGAGAGGAGGGGTGGAGTAGGAGAGGAAGAGAGAGAGAGAGAGGAGGGGTGAAGAAAGAGAAGGAGAGGAAGAGGAAGGAAGGAGATGGACAGGGTAAAAAAGGAGTGGTCGGGGAGGATTGGAGGAGTGAACAAGCGTCTGTTTTGAGTTTCAGGAAAACATCATAGTGTTGTACAAAATAAATATTCATACAATTTTTAAATATTCATAAAATGAATTGTGCTAGGTCAGACCTGTCTTGGGGTGGCCTTAAATCAGGACAGATGAGACTGGGTGTCTTGAAGACATTCTCTCTCTTCCTTCTCTTGTGTGCTTACCATCACTGTAGATCTCCTTTGCAACAGCAGTGAGACCAAACTGCTTTACGGCAGTGTACACTTCTCCTGCATTCAGAGTCACAACATCCGCACGGTTTGCCTAAGGGGAAAAAACATCCAAAATGCACCTTCTCTTGAGTGCTGTATACTCACCTGAAAGACAACTGGTCATAGCCTTCCAATCATTCAAGTTTTCTGTTTTAGTTTGACTATTTATTCCATTTATCCCATGGCTGTTTAGGATGCAGGAAGATGTTCAACTGGATATTGCTCAGTTGGGTATACTATTGCATAAGTGTGGTGATGTCACAGGTACTGATCTTGCATAATGGTGATGATGTGTGTGTGTGTATGAGTGTGTGTATGTGTGAGTGTGTGTGTGTGTGGTGATGTCACAGATACTGATCTTGCATAAAGGTGGTGATGTGTGTGTAGTGATGTGCCTGTGTGGTGATGTCATAGGTGGACCCCATCTGAATGTACCTTGACTGAAAACAGGGGTATTGTCAACCTGGGGCCCGTGGACACTAACATTTCTGCTCCGAGAAACCCAGTGGTTTCTTTCCTTCTCCCTTGTAACATTTTGGGTTCAAGAATGAATTACTGCAAGATTTCCCTGCCCTATAGAAACCTGGCTTATATACCATGGTAACAGGGGCATTTACCTTGCCCTCTAAGTGGTTGAGTGGACCTAAACCATGCCAGGAAAATGCACCAAACACCATAACAGAGCCACCAGAACCTTTAATTTACTCAAATGTTTCCTTTATTTTGGCAGTTACCTGTACATTTCTGGGGAATTATTGCAGCCAAAAAATTTTGCTTTTTTAATTCCTCTCATTAGATAATACCAAAGTCATCTTGACTTACCTGGCAAACTCTTACGCAAAGGAGATTAAAAAAACAAAAAAACATTTTTATCCACAATATTTTTTTTTTCTCTCCAGCTTGGAACACACTATCATATCTGTAGGTCACCTCCCCTCCCTTCAACAAAAATCTGTCAATCTGTCAATCTGAACCATGCTCTACCTACTGAGCCACACAGAACCACGCTCTACCTACTGAGCCACACAGAACCACGCTCTACCTACTGAGCCACACAGAACCATGCTCTACCTACTGAGCCACACAGAACCACTGCATCACCACCCACTTAACACATGTCGCCATCCACAGCTTCTACTTGCTCTGCAGTCCTCGGATTGAGTGATGGAGGACTGCAGGCACTATGACTGACCACAAGGCGGTGCTCTTGCACAGTGAGATGGCAGCTCAAACCCTCCATCCCTGGGCAATGCTACAGCTACCTATGTACCGCACCACAGGGCTGCCGCTGACAGACCAGGGGGCACATCGCTGCTCAGAAAACAAGCGCTCCACTGGGATGAAAACAAGTGCTCCACAACCCACTTCGTCCCATAAACCCTCTCTCCTCCTGTGCATTGTTGCATGTTTGTCTATGGGGGGATTGGCTGACCCGAATCTTGTTAATGCAGTCTGCGGTGCTGTAGGTCCGGATGCAGGAGAGCCTGGCGAAGGCCGAGACCGCAGCAGGAGGCAGCACCGTCACCAGGGCCTTGGCCAACTCCGCACACTTCCTCTGCTCCGCCTCGGACACCGTGCACCACCGGGTCTTCTTACCTGCGCATGGCAGTGCATTATGTACTTAAGCATGTTCATTAATGTAGAGAATCAGTGGTAGTGGAATCTGAAGAGGTGGGTTTTGAGTCTCTTGTGGAAGATGGCCAGTGATTCCGCGGTCCTGACCGAGTGCGGAAGATCATTCCACCAGAGGCGAGACCACCTACCACTCTACCTGTACATTAATACACCACCTTCCATTATACCTGTGCATTAATACACCACCTTCCATTATACCTGTGCATCAATACACCTGCACCACTATACCTGTACATTAATGCACCACCTTCCATTATACCTGTGCATTAATACACCTACACCACTATACCTGTACATTAACATTAACTGCACCTCACCCAACATTTTGGTATCTCCTCTGCATGTGTCTGACTACTGCTTTCTGTCTTTTTCCCTCCCCCTCCCCTCTGTGCCTAAACCATCTTCACCTGCCCCCACTGTCTCTGTCCATCACAACCTCCGCTCTCTCTGCCCCGCAGCCCTGTCAGCTACTGTTCTATCATCCCTTCCCCCTACTGATGCCTTCTCTCAGCTACCTGCTGAGGAAGCCTCATCCACCCTACTGTCCTCTCTCTCCTCCTCCTTTGATTCACTCATGTCCTCTCTCCACTAAACCTACTCATCTCCGACCCCCCACCCCCGGGCTAACTGACTCCATTCGGGCCGACCGACTCAAACTACGAGCGGCAGAAAGGAAATGGAGAAAATCCAAATCCCCTGTGCCCCTGACTGACTTCCACACACTCCTGACTACCTTTTCCTCTAACCTCTCCTCTGCTAAATCTACATTTTTCTTTTCCAAGATTCAACCTTCTGCTTCTAATCCTCGCAAACTATAATCTACGTTTTCCTCTCTCCTCACCCCTCCTCCTCCCCCACCCCCCTCCTCTCTAATCGCAGATGACTTTGCATCCTTCTTACGCAAGAAGGTTGATGGCATTCGCAACTCCTTCCCCCCATCCTCTCCCTCATCCAACCCTCCCTCACCCATCTTGCTACCTAAACCTCTCACCCCTCTATCCTCCTTCTCACCCCTCGGACATCCTTCAACTTGTTCACTGCCACCGTCCCACCACCTGCCCATTCGATCCCATTCCTTCTCCCCTCTTCCAGTCCATTGCTATGGACATCCTCCCCTTTGTCTCCAATGCTATAAACTCCTCTCTTTCCTCAGGCTCTGTCCCCTCTCCCTCAAAAGTGCCCATGTCGTCCTCAAAAAACCCTCTCTGAATCCTGCTGTCATTTTGAACTACCAACCTGTCTCTCTCCTCCCATTCCTCTCCAAAACACGAGAGCGGGCTGTCTATAACCAACTGTCTGCTCATCTCCTACAAAACGACCTGCTTGATCCTAACCAATCTGACGACACTCAACTCTTTCTCTCCTTCTCTCCTTCTGAGACCCAGATCCTGGGGTGGATCTCTGCATGCCTGGCTGACATCTCTGCCTGGATGTCCACCTACCACCTGAAGCTGAACCTGGGGAAGACTGAGTTACTTTTCCTCCCAGCAAAGGGCTCCACGATGATTGATGCTTTAATCACAGTGGAAGGCGGTGGACACTCATCACACCCTACACCCCAGCCAGACCCCTCCGCTCTGCCTCCTCTGGCAAACTGACTGTCCCATCCCTCCGGGTGCCCAGCAGCCGCTCCTCACTCTCGCCTCTTCTCTGTCCAGACCCCTTGGTGGTGGAATTACCTTCTGAAATCGGTCAGGACCACGGAATCACTTGCAATCTTCCGCAAGAGACTCAAAACCCACCTATTCAGACTCCACTACCACTGAATTCTGTACATCTAGCCAATTGTCATCACCACTGCCTACTTGTTCAATACTTTTTGTATATGTATCCCTGCTTACTCCTCATTCAAAAAGCAAACAAAATGTACTAACCTTTTCCTCCCAGTGTTACAGGTATGGTATACAGCTGCCTACAACAATGCCTATTGCTGTATTACTGCACTGATCTCTTGCACGAACTATGATTGTTCCTACCATGTATTAATGCACATCTTGTAAATCGCTCTGGATAAAAGCGTCTGCTAAATGTCAAATGTAAATGTTTTAATACACAATTTTTCACTATATCTATACATGAATACACCACCCTCCACTATACCTGTACATTAATGCACCACCTCCACTATGCCTGTACATAGTGCATTAGTACACCCCCTTCCACTCCCCACTCCCTTCTTAACCCGTTGATGCATAACATGGGTCAAAAATGACCCGGTGGAGAGTTTATTTTCTATATCTTTGCAAAAAATGAATTTCATCATTCAGCAATCCAGGTATTCCTCAATTAACTTGTTTTTGATAATCACAAATCTTTATTTTTATATTTCCTTTCTTACTTTTTGAATAAAAATGGTTTTTGTATTACTACCCCTCTAATGCATAACATGGGTCAAGAATGACCCGCATTCATTTCCTATGGACGTTTATGCACACTTGAGTGTTTATTTGCTGTATCTTTGGAGTAAATGTATTTGATCACTCAGCAATCCAGGTAACTTGTTTTTGATAAGGAACCTTTTGATCTTTGTGCTTTTGATGTTATTCATCCAGATGGCTGGCATGGCTGGTCCCAGTCGTCCCAGATTTTACCCCCCAAAGCATATTACAGAGACAATGGGAAGACTTTCAATCTGAAAATTGACAGTTACCAGATATGTATATATGTGCTGAAAAGTGACAAAAAAACATATTTCAAATATCAATGGATTCTTGTGTAGACCAAATCACTGCTAAAATCATTATTTTAACAAAATTATTATAAAATTATTTTTGTAGTATGTCTTTATTGATGACGGGTCATTTTTGACCCATGTTATGCATTAGAGGGGGTGTGGAGGGCTTATGTATCAAAGGGTTAAGAACGTTTTACTAAAAAAACTGTTCATTTGACCTCTTAAAATGATTTGTGGGAAAAAGAAATATGTATTTAGAAAAAAAAATCATGTTTTTTTCCCCCTCCTTGCCACCGTTCAATAAATCATATTTTTCCTGTGCGTGTGCTTATGAGTAACTTCAAGCCTTGGCTGAGTTGCGCTGGCCTGCTCTTCAAATCATCCACAGCGGCGGCTACATGACCTACATTCTCCATCCCAGCTAACACCTCTCCTCACCTTCTTCCACTGGCGAATGGTGAGGCCCCTGGCTTTATTTTCCAAAAGTCTTGAGTGCCCTAAAAACACATCGCCCCTGCATACCAACGGACTCTCTTCTCCCGCCCCAAACTCTTGCCAACTGCATGCATTCCTTGACTGCCCGCCATCTGCTCTCGGCATCGGGCTTTTGGCTTTCCACAGACGAATCAACCTCACTATATCTGCATCTCTGGCCTTCAAAACAACCAGTTGATGAAAACGGTAATTCACTGCCGGTGTGTCGCCTGTGTGTGTGTTAGCTCGTATAAAGGTTTATTTTTAAAAGTGTGCTAAAGTGAACAATTCCATTCAATCAATCAAACTTTATTGGTATAGCGCATTAAAACATTGGACGCGCTTTACAGCAGACCCGGCCTGAATCCCCCCAACAAAGGCTCTGCCACTTTGACCCATTACGAGTGCTTTGAGGATCCCATGTTGTTTTTCGTATTTGCGTCGTCGCAAAGGAAGCCAATCCTTTCGTGATCCGCTCCTCTGTGCTGTGTGTGTGGGTACGGGGCAGCCTATGTCCCCCCACCCCCTAACGTGGTGGATGGAATACCTGTCATCCCAATACATGTCAGAGAAAGCAGATCCCAGCAGTTCTGTGTACTGGAACCGACAATTTTGCGCATGAGCACTTTCTACTTAAACTAAGATAATAATAGCTAATAAATACATTTTAAATAATCAAAACAGCATTTAGCTACTAGCCTACTATCGGTAAAAACAGAAATATGGATGAGGACACTTCACTAAAAACATGTAGGCTAGATGAAATCTATTCACGAGGAAGATATTTAATTGCAATTTTGCATCGAGGTAGGGTGCCTAGTTTATAAAACTGCTAAATTATTTAACATAAATCAGTTCCCTTTTGTTTGCCGGAAAATATGGAGCGGAGGTCAAATGTGAATTAAGTAAACAGTAGGTAGTTATACACAATAGACGGCTATGCATAGGACTGGGTCACAGTAGCTTGAAAGCTAGTATATATTTATCCGCAACCACACATTTCCTTATCAAGCTCGTGTTATTTTTGTTGGCATTCACATTACGCATATGCATCGGTTCATATCGAGGACTGTGGACGTACACGTTTTAAAACAAGTTCGATCTCAGCACACGACTATGTAAACGTGCATTTGCATTCGTCAGAAAAGCTGTCCTACTACAGTCTAGATGAGCAGAATTTTACTGAATTAAGTGAAATTAATTTTACTGAATTAAGTGAATCTGTGCCGGTTAAATAACAGTAACGTTAATGTATGTTCAAGTGAGACAGAGAAACGGTAAAAAAGGACAAAAAAATGAAAAAAACAACAACAAAAAACTTACCCAAACAATTAGGAGAGCACACGAAGATGATTAATGAAACGAACGCAGTCTTCATTGTTGCGCTAATGAAAACGTGTCTTCAGTAAATCGCCAAGGCGTCACTTAACCTAACAGTTTACAATACAATCAATGGCTTTATCTGGTATTAAGCAATCCGTTAAATCGTTGATGTTTTTTTAAACAATTTTGGACATACCGCAGCGTCTGCCGAAAGAGTTGGGACAGGGAAGAAAGGTGTCTTTGAAGTGAAGAGAATCCTGCGAGTGTGTGTGTGCATATGGAAAAGATTTCCCCCACATCTGTCACGGAGACGATTTCCTTCCTAACTATTCTATGATGTGAAAGCAGGCGAAGAACGTGCGACGTTGTCATTGCATGTCATTACCCTGCAAACCAATAAACATTTATAGAAAAAAGTTGTGAAAACATTGTCTTCCCGTGATTTTGTTGAATCGCAAACACACATCTTTACACATACTTGTTGCTCCGCAGGAAACGTCATAATCTGGACCTATTTTCAAACGTAGATGGAAAGTTGTGAAGCGACCTCTTTACGCACCACAACATTAATACTAAGTGGTAACAAAAAAGTGCAATGACGCTAGCCAGCTCTTGTCTGTATGTCAAAACAGATATTTGTATACCAAGTATTTTATAATGGGTTGCTGAGTGACAGCTAGAGGGGCGGTAGCACTCGATCAGTTATTAATGCCTATAAAAAGAGCATCGTCCACATGGTTGTAGTGCGGGAACGAAGTCTGGGAGCATGTTTGTTTGAAGCATGTTTGTTTGAACCGCCCCCCCAAAAGAAAGAATAAGTCTTCCAGTGCGAGTTTCCCGACAAGTTTAAAAATAAAAGTACGTTTCATTTTTTTTTTTAACACGATTGTCCGGACTATTATAGATCACAGCCATGGGATACAACATGAAAAAGACAAGTGATGTGAGAATTTGATTTTTATGAAACCAAAGAAGGGCATAGCAACATCCTATAAGCCGCGCACTGGTTTCCCTGCACTGATTTTTGCTGTGGCGAGAAAAAGCTTTTGAATGGGTAAAAAAAATCTACGCTTGATCAGTTTATTGTAGCTCCGCCCATTATGGGGTCGTGTCTCAAGCGCAGTACCAGATCTCCGCATAGGTCAACGAGGCCTGGGCCTAGGGCCCAAACGTCGCATGGGCCCCGGAATTATGGGGAAAATATGAATATTGATATTCTTTTTATATAAACATATTATTTATTTGTATTATTATTATTTACATAATTCATATTACACTTAAACACATAATAAATATATGTTCATCACACAGGATCCTTATTAAAAAATAAATGCAAATGAAATCATATCTCCAATCTAACATTAAGTCTAAAACTCCATCTCCCAGAATGCCATGCCGGATGCACTGAACTCAGAGGAAGCAAGGGGCCTAGGGCCCATGTACATCAAAATCCGGCCCTGCTCAAGCAGTATCCCTGCTTGTGGGGGTGGATCATGGGGTAGTCAGTACTCCGCCATTTGTTGCCAAGCCTCATGGACATACGTCATGCATGAGGCGGACAAACGCCCCTCTCCAGAATGCACCCGTTTCCTGACCCCGGTGCTCTCTCACCCCACTCCAGAGGTCAATCGACCAAGCAGCCGGTGCAACCGAGCAGCAGGGCAGGGGGGAAACATGGACACGACGTCTTCGCCCTGCTGAAAGCAAGCCCGCAGGGAACCCAGGGGAAGGGGGGGTGGTCCTGATGGGCTTCCGACCTGACCGTGATTTGCGGTCTCAAGCCAGGGGCTGCACCCCCACCCTCATCGCTAGAGATTCAAGGCTTGGCTCCCGTGCAAGGGACCATCTCTCGTGATGGGGCTTGACCCCTGCTATGTATTCATACAGATGGTTGTCGTTTACACGCTTAAAAAAAAACTGTTTTTAAGCTTGTTTGACCTTAAAGGGCCTCTCCTGTCCAGGTGTCTCTAGAAAGTAGGTGGGTGAGCTGGCCTCAGGGAATTAGCTTGCCCTGTAGTGACGGGTGGCAAGTTTGTGGTGGAGGGCGAATCAAAAGAAATAGGGTATAATTGGCCACTAAATTGGGTTAGTTCTTAACATAATTTATCATATAATCATAATGTATCTTGTAATGAACCACGCTTTTGTCCAATTAATACATTTAAACCTGAAAAGGGAATTTAAAATGTTGATGTTGTTACGGAGCTCCCAGTATTCATCTTAACATTCATAACGTATTACCATCAGGAACTTTGGCTAAAAGTTTTTTGTGCTTCTTGCAATATCGGAACAGTCCCTTAACTGAGCAATCCAGCACCAGGTCACAACAGGGCTGCTTTCACCACCAACGTAGCTATGGGTGCTCTTTTATTCTTAAACACAGTGAAAAATTAAATGTACAATAAATCCATTCAGTTTAAAAAAAATAATAATATAAACCAGCAAAAATAAATTTTCTATGCCACAAATATAGTCCTGTAAAACCCTCAAATAATAATAAAAAAATGACCAGAGGGGAGGTTATCTTGCAGTTGCATGCTGGGAGTTGTAGTCCTCTTTCTCAAGCTGCATTCGGCGCAGTTGTAATCTTGTATTCCAACATGCACACGGGGGAGCACGTGCACATGGGACAGCCGGTTGAGTCAGGTTCCCTCTTCCTCCTCCTGTAGTCTGCTGGCGATGCTTCGAATCCTGGCCGCGTAGCACTGCATGGCCTGCTTCTCCTGCTCCAGCCGTGGGGTCAACCAACCTATCCGTGCCTCCAGCTAGAATGGCATGCCAGAAAAGCCACGTGAGACTACTGCGGCTCCGCTGTACTCAGTGCACTAAAAGCACACAGTGAGGGGCCTCGGGTGGCGTAACGGTCAAAGCATTCACCCAGAATGCAAGTTGCCTACTGGAGCCGCGGTTCTAAACCCTCCTACGCCAGTCTGGCTCTGGCGGCGATTGGCTGTCCGCCCCAGGGGTAGGGAGAGCCGGCACAAACTCACAAAGGAGCAGAAGGGTGTCTCTAGAAAGTAGGTGGGGGAATACTGTCTCGGAGGAGGCGGATCATTGTTAGCTTGTATAAATAAATAGAGGATATAATTGGCCACCAAATTAGGAGGGGAAAAAGAAGGGGGAAAAATCAGGAGAAAAAACAAAACAAAAAAAAAACACAGTGCAGCAGCGCCTTGGTGAAATGGTTGCGTTTTATGACCTCACTCACATAAACTTTGGGATCCAAAAGTAGCCACTTAGATCATTTAGATCTTGTGATCAAAATGGAGGAAACGTTTGTGTAAAGCTGGCCACCTGAACGCTGCTGATATAAATGTCACCAGACACATGAAGAACAGAGATGCAATTTGGAGAAGAGTATGAGGTTAGTTTAGTTTGGCTGTGGTTATGCTGCTCTGTAATCATTAGAAGATACAGAGCATCACAGAGATGTGTGTGTGTGTGTGTGTGTGTGTGAGAGAGAGAGTGTGTGTGTATGGTGTGTATGTGTATACACTCAGTGCCACTTTACATTTACATTTTACATTTTAAGCATTTAGCAGACGCTCTTATCCAGAGCGACTTACAAGATGTGCATCAATACATGGTAGGAACAATCACAGTTAGCGCACGAGATCAGTGCAGGAATACAGCAATAGACATCATTGCAGGCATCTGCGTACCATACCTGTAACACTGGGAAGGAAAAGGTATTTTACAATGTTTACAAAATGTACAATTTTTTTTTTTTTTTTTATAAATAAAGAGTATAGTGTTGAACAAGTAGACAGTGGTGAAGACAATTTAGCTAGATGGACAGAGATCAGGGGTAGTGGAGTCTGAAGAGGTGGGTTTTGAGTCTCTTTATTAGGTACACCTTTCTAGTACTGAGTAGGACCCCCCCTTTGCCCCCAGAACATCACAAATTCTTTGTGGCATGGATTCAACAAGGTGCTTGAAACATTCCTCAGAGCTTCTGGTCCATGTTGACATGATAGCATCACGCAGTTGCTGCAGATTTGTCAGCTGCACATTCATGTTGCGAATCTCTCATTCCACCACATCCCAAAGGTGCTCTCTTGGATTGAGATCTGGTGACTGTGGAGGCCATTGGAGTACACTGAACTCATTGTCATGTTCGTGGAACCAGCTTGAGATGATGTGTGCTTTGTGACATGGCGCATTATCCTGCTGGAAGTAGCCATTAGAAGATGGGTTGACTGTGGCCATAAAGGGATGCACATGGTCAGTAACAAGACTCAGGTAGGCTGTGGCATTTAAACGATGGTCAATTGGTATTAAGGGGCCTAATGTGTGCCAAGAAAACATTCTCCACACCATTACACCACCACCACCAGCCTGAACCATTGACACAAGGCAGGATGGATGCATGGATTCATGTTGTTTACACCAATTTTGGACCCTATCATCTGCATGTCCATCCATCCATCCATCCATCTTCTACCGCTTGTCCGTGTCGGGTCGCGGGGGCAGCGTCCTAAGCAGGGAGACCCAGACTTCCCTCTCCCCGGCCACTTCGTCCAGCTCTTCCGGGGAATCCTGAGGCGTTCCCAGGCCAGCCGAGAGACATAGTCTCTCCAGCGTGTCCTGGGTCTTCCCCGGGGCCTCCTCCCGGTGGGACGTGCCCGGAACACCTCACCCGGGAGGCGTCCAGGAGGCATCCTAACCAGATGCCCCAGCCACCTCATCTGGCTCCTCTCGACGCGGAGGAGCAGCGGTTCTACTCTGAGCCCCTCCCGGATGACCGAGCTCCTCACCCTATCTCTAAGGGAGAGCCCAGACACCCTGCGGAGGAAACTCATTTCAGCCGCTTGTATTCGCGATCTCGTTCTTTCGGTCACTACCCACAACTCGTGACCATAGGTGAGGGTAGGAACATAGATCGACCGGGTAAATCGAGAGCTTTGCCTTTAGGCTCAGCTCCCTCTTTACCACGACAGACCGATGCAGCGTCTGCATCACTGCCGACGCCGCACCAATCCGCCTGTCGATCTCCCGCTCCATCCTTCCATCACTCGTGAACAAGACCCCGAGGTATTTAAACTCCTCCACTTGGGGCAGGATCTCCTCCCCGACCTGGAGAGTGCACTCCACCCTTTTCCGGCTGAGAACCATGGTCTCGGATTTGGAGGTGCTGATTCTCATACCAGCCGCTTCACACTCGGCTGCGAACCGCTCCAGCGAGAGCTGGAGGTCACGGCCCGATGAAGCCAACAGGACCACATCATCTGCAAAGAGCAGTGACCCAATCCTCAGGCCACCGAACCGGACCCCCTCAACGCCCCGGCTGCGCCTAGATATTCTGTCCATAAAGGTTATGAACAGAACCGGTGACACCGGTTGTCATCTGCATGTCACAGCAGATATAGCGAGATTTGTCAGACAAGGCAACGTTTTTCCAATCTGTCCAGTTTTGGTGAGCCTGTGCCCACTGTAGCCTCACTTTCCCGTTCTTAGCTGACAGGAGTGGAACCCGGTGTGGTCTTCTGCTGCTGTAGCCCATCCACTTAAAGGTTCGACGTGTTGTGTGTTCAGAGGTGTTCTTCTGCATACCACTGTTGTAACGCGTGGTTATTTGAGTTACTGTCGCCTTCCTGTTAGCTTGAACCAGTCTGGCCATTCTCCTTGGACCTCTCTCATTAACAAGGTGTTTTTGCCCACAGAACTGCCACTCACTGGATGTTTTTTGTTTTTTGCAACATTCTCTGTAAACTCTAGACTGTTGTGTGTGAAAATCCCATGAACAACAACAACCTCTTGACCATGTCTGCATGCTTTTATGCACTGAGTTGCTGCCACATGATTGGCTGATTAGATAATTGCATTAACGAGCAGATGTACAGGTGTACCTAATAAAGTGGCCACTGAGTGTATGTGTATGTGTATGTGTGTCGTGTGTGTATGTATGTGGCGTGTGAGTGAGTGAGTGTGTGTGTGAGTGTGGTGTGAGTGTGATTTGGATGGGTGTTTCAGCACCCTCCTCACCTCCTCCAGCTCCAGACGAGTGGTTCGGCGCTCTTCCTTATCCTCATCCTCACCCGCACTCGTCTGCAGCCAGGCCTTCAGCACCTCTGCAAGGCTATGCCAGGACCTGCACACACACACAACAGCAGCTACGACCACCTGTCTCGCATGCACACGCACACGCACACATCTGACCTGTGGAAGACACTAAACAGGGCCCATAAGGACACACTGACACTCACAGGACCTGTAAAGACATGCTGACACTCACAGGCCAGTAAGGACAGACTGACACACACAGGGCCAGTAAGGACACACTGACACTCAAAGGACCCATTCATTATTGGCCAGACCAGTGGTTCTTTAAAACATGTGTGCCATCAAATCACTGAAAGTTAATTTAAATTAGGGCAACTCAGAGTTCAATGAGAGTTAATCATCATCATTATTATTATTTTTATATATACAATTCTTGTACAAGTCACAGTCTGTTATCATTGATTTCCCACTGTACTGTGATCTTGGGCTTCTTGAAAGGAGCATAACAAATAAAATCTTTTATTATTATTATTATTGATTTCAGGTGAAAATCTCATCAAAATCTTGATTTTTGGATCACATGGAATAACCCGAACTTAAATGGCAATGAGCTTCTCGTAAATTTGAGCTCAGTGGCCCGTAAGCGTGTGCTCATTCTGAAATGGTATTTACAACAGAATTAAAGTGGAAAGTAGCCTCCTGCCTCCATTTTAGACAGCTACAGGCCAGAAGTAGGATTCCTGTATTTCCACTTCTAGCGAGGAGATGCTTACTGCAGCTGCTTCTTCTCATGCTGGTATCTCTGCATCTCCCGCTGAATCCTGAGCAGCTCATTGGTCAGTGCCACTGACCGACGGTTCCCCATCTCCTCCTCCTCATCGCCTCCTTCACAAACAGCAGCTACAAAAAGCAACAAAAGCACAGCTCAGCGCTGGAGAGAGGGTGTAACCTGCGTGTGGGTTTTATGTTGCATTTGCATCGAGGCGCAATCACTACGGCTTTCACGTGCACACAATGCAGATCCACCAGTTAAGTTAGATGTGGACGGGTGCATTTAAACCACCCCAACAAAACACAAAACCACTGCTACAGCACCACCATGAGGTCAAATCGTTACCATATTTGGGTGTGGGAGTTGTTGATACAGGCAAAGTGGCCATCCATTCCATTTTCAATCCATTCAATTACAAAAAGGTGCTTGGACTACTACGACAACTATTACGACAACCACTACTGCTAATAATGCTAATAATAGTGCTCCAATCACCATTGATCTGATCACAGTACCTGTGGGAGCAGCTGCCGGACAGGTGAACCTCTTAGGAGAGAGCAACACGTCTGAGTCACACTGAGGCCGGGACAGCAGAAGGGAGCTGTGCTGCTAAAATGAGAGAGAGTGACTGAAAATCACTGGCCTTCTCGCAGAATCACTGGCTATCTTCCGCAAGAGACTAAAAACCCACCTCTTCAGACTCCACTACCACTGATTCCGTAGATTTAACTAATTGTCATTACCACCGTGTTTAACTGTATTTCGTATTTTGTATTCATGTTTAATACTGTATTAAAACATTTTTTATTCTACTAACCTTTTCTCTCCCTGTGTTTCATGATTAATCTTACCATGTATAAATGCACATCTAAGTCGCTCTGGATAAGAGCGTCTGCTAAATGCCTAAAATGTAAATGTAAAATGAAAAGAGTGAGTGAGAGCAGGCGAAAGAAGGAGAGAGAATGTACAGAACATGAAAAGGAAGAGAGAGATGGGAAAGACGTCTCGGGCAGCGGCGGTGTGGAGTGTGACTATAGTTACCCCGGAGACCATGAAGGAAGAGGGCGGTAACAGGACCTCCTGGTTTGGAGGCTGGTGCTGGCCGTCTGAGCGAGCTTCTTGACCCGGAGCAGCTGGGCAGAGTGACGCAGGGGCCGTGGGGGGCAGCGGGATCAGGTGTGCAGGTAGAGACGATGACACCTGGGCACTGAAACAGAGACAATTTTTTATTTATTTTATTTAACCTTTATTTAACAAGGTTGGCCCCACTGAGATCAGAAGATCTCTTTTCCAAGGGAGACCTGGCCAAGAAGGCAGCAGCAGCATATTACATTACAGACAATCGAAACAAGACAGTATATTACAGTATATCACACAAAGTAAGCGCAGGCTCAGCACCAGTATAAAGCGATCATAAAAGAGAGAGAGAAAGAGAGAGAACAGCTTAAACAACTCAACCATAGCAGTGACAACTCCCAGTGGAATCATCTTCCATATTCCTAATTAAAACAAACAAAGAATTCCAGCTACACCTGAAGTAGAATGGAAGAAAGTAACTGTTTATTATTTAAAACCAACACGTTTCAGCATAAAGCCTTCGTCAGGGTTTCGTCAAACAATGCATAAAAACAGTGCTTATAAATAATCAGCCAATGGCAATTAAAGAGAGGTATTAAGACAGGCAACCAATCATATTTGACACATCTTCGAAAATGACAGTGTAAAAATGAGTGTAAGGCATCAGTCAGGTGATCAACACCAAATAGAAAGTCTGAAACAGAGACAGATGAGGCAAAATTCTGCAGTTCAATAAACTAGAACATTATGCTTATTATAAAGAGCAGCTCAAAGTTTTCATGTTTAAATGTGTACCTAAATATGGAATGGGGCTATAATTATTTAATTTAACTTAGGCTAAACATTGCTCACTTTTAACATGAACAAATTCTCCCCTGCCCCGACTACATTGTACACATGGAAAAAAGTTGAGCCTTCATACACTTACAGAAGTCTGAGGGCCATGTGCTTTTTAACAGAAAAAGTTATTGTGTGGCTTCTGCATCGGACTGCCAGGTGACTTTGCACACTTATTGCTTCTCTTGACCTTGAAGAGAATGTTTTGTTTTATTGTCTTTGTGATTTGGATTGAGGGTAATCATAGATCAAACCATACTCCACAAAACTGATTCAACCATTTTGTGAAATCTGGCTGAAATAAATGTATTTTTGAATAGATTAATTCAACAAATCCAATGAATTCATGAATTCAACCTTCCAGAATTGACAGGCAGTGGGCAATTCCAGGGCACTAGCACGTGTACCTTCTGTGTTCTTGAGACGGTACATGTTGTGTGTGTGCGCTGGGTACGGGTTTACGGGTCGGTTCTGTGTCCGGGGAGTCCCACAGGTGCTCAGATCGCCGTGGCTGCAGCCTGGACGCACGCACAAGAAACCTGAGACAGACAGACAGACACGGATTCAAATTATTATGCATTCTATGCAATAACCACATGGACTAAGGGATACAGTATTCTCCATGTCACACACAAATTCATTCTGCAGAGTCACTATTTGAGTCTGGTCCCTTACAGTTGGTCAGGGGTGTGGTCAGCTGACCCCTGTGTGAGGTCTTCGCCCCTGCTGTCCCCCGATTTGGAGACGGGCAGTGGCAGATGGAAGGAGACGCTCTTCTTGTGACGGCCGCCCGTGCCCCCGCCTGGCTCGCCCAGGGCGCGGCGCTTCCACCGCATGGCACAGCGCCACACCACGCTCTGCAGCCGCCGCGCGCCCTGCAGGGCACACAATGATGACATCACCCGGTCACATGATCACACAATGCGTGTTTAGCATTGTGCCTAATATGCCTTTGTGAAGCAGCCGCTTCACGTATGGCACCCTGGTATGCACGCACGCACGCGCACGCACACGCACACACACACACATGGCGTTCTCACCCGCTCCTGGCTATGCAGTGCCAGGTTGGCGCGGACGCTGCCCATGTCTGCGCTGTAGGACAGGACGCGTGCCACGCCCTCCCTCAGTAGCTGCTCGCGATGAAACCGGGCCGCCCGTGCCAGCCGGGCCTCTTTCCGCCGGCACTCCCACACCCAGAACCTCCAGGCCTCGATAACCTGCAACGGGCAACCCAACCGTGAGCGCCAACACACTGGAGACAGGCAGGGTGGGTGGGCCCAGAATGAGGGAGCTTACAGGTTACAGGAGGGGGTACATTGTCTATATTATAAACAGACCGTTTGAAAACGCTTGCATCGTGGCCATTAGAATTGTAAGTGTGGGGCCTCGTAACACTCTAAGCATTCCCTCGGGAATGCAATTTTCCCACTGCAGCTGTGGTTCGAAACCCGACTGTACTAGACCGGCTTTGGTCGGGAGCTCCGATTGGGGGCGGCGATTGGCTGTCTGCCCCAGGGGGAGGGTGAGCCGGTACAAGCTCGCCGAGAAGCGTGAAGGGTGTCTCTAGAGAATAGGTGGGTGACCAGTGACAGATCTTACCTTGGTCTGCAGTGTGACTGACCAGTGCCACAGAGCCACCTCCGTAAGCTCAGCTTCGTGACGCCTGAGCTGCAGCTGGGGGAACCAATCACACGACTCGCAGTTAGTCATTGGTTCGTTCACGTCTGCACGCTTCATCTCTAACTACGTGGAGTGCCTCGTGAGGCAGAGCGGACACACAAGAGTAAAAATCCATTTCGCATTTCTTGACAGACGAGAGAGACCAAAAGAGAAACCCTTTTGAGGTGGATGTTTAAATAAATGGTTAAAGTAAATATATAGATCCAGGAAATCCCCCAGCTCACCTGTCTTTTCCACAAGGCGAAATACTGCAGACAGGTCCTCTGCTGCAGCAACCAATTGGCCTGCGCTAGCATTACCTACAACACACACGCACACGCACGCACGCACATGCACACGCACACAATAAATAAACTGATGGCTTTTAATTTTCACTAATAACTTAAAACGTATTCCTCAGACCAAAGAATACCTCCTGTTATGTGTCAGTGTCTCAGTGTCAGTGTGTCTCACCCTTCTGTGCCGATGTTGGTGGGGTTGCCAGCTCCAAGCCCTAAAGCTTGTGCGCAGGAGGGCAGTGTGATGATGCCTCTGGGCCTTTTCGGTGCTCAATCTCTCCTGCTGTGCCTCCCGTCCTGCTTGTCTCCATCGCTGAAACACCTGCAGCAGCCTCACTGGAGAACAAGGAGAGTCTTTTCACATCCCTCCGTTTCCTCATCACGTTCCTGTTTCCTGCTTCTTCTTCAATCGTATTCTCGAGCACACGCTGTCTACAACCCTCGCTGTCAGACCAGGAGAACGCAGACGAGCACGTACTCTCCGCCAAAACACACAATGTCAACCGCCACTTCTTTTCACACCGCGGTTAACAGGTTAAGCTCACACAGGCACAAGCCTGAAGAAAGCACTTCATGTGCAGCTTGTGCAGGCAGATTGTGGGCATTTGATTGACCAGCAGGGGTCGCTGGTGTATGTGACGAGACACGGACAATCCGACAGACTGAATCCCTCCCTCCCACAAATTGTGCGTCGCCCTGCGGGGCTGCTGGCCATAGTTAGCACTGGCAGGGTCCGTGGGGCTCATCCACACACTAGAACAGTGCCTTAACAGGATGCAGACCGTGGGGCTCACCCACACACTAGAACAGTGCCTTAACAGGATGCAGAGCATGGGGCTCACCCACACACTAGAACAGTGCCTTAACAGGATGCAGAGCATGGGGCTCATCCACACACTAGAACAGTGTCTTAACAGGATGCAGACTGTGGGGCTCATCCACACACTAGAACAGTGCCTTAACAGGATGCAGACCGTGGGGCTCATCCACACTCTAGAACAGTGCCTTAACAGGATGAGCCACCCAGCAGCTACATCGCTGTTCCTTTTTTCTCAAATACGAGGGAGGGGATAACTGACATGAAAAAGAGCGTATAATTGGCTACTAAATTGGGAGAAAAATGGGGAAAAAAGCAGAAAACAAAAACAAAGTGGTCACCAGAGAAGCAGGCACTGCAGCATTAACAGGGAGGTGCAGAAGCTGACCAATGGGACGGACCCTCTCCTCACCTCTCTGCAGGTGAGCCTGGCCCCCCCTCACGGCCTCTTCCTGCCTCTGACGGGAGAGTACAGTGCAAGCAGCGGCCTCCTTCCACGCCAGCAACACCTTGCAGTTTTGAAACGGGACAATGGAGAGAGGCTCTTAAGACAGACATGTAGCGTGAATCCCTCAGAGACAGAACCTGAAGAAGCAGGTTCTGGAGCAGATGCCAGACAGGTGTAGCGGTACCTTGGACAGAAGGGTGCGCTGGTATCGCTCAGTGGCTCTCCTCTCTTTGTTCTTCTCTCCCATCAGCAGAGCAACATTTTCCTGCCAGGTGTGCATGGCTTTCCTAAGAGAGAGAGAGCACAGAGAGAAGTTTTCATTTAAAAATAAAAACCAAAGAGATGAAAATCAAAGAGAGAAAGACACAATTTTCTGTACGGGTCCAGTGAAAGCCAACCCAAGGGTCATCTGGTAATCGTTTCTTCACAGTTTACACCAATATCGTTCTCGCCTAAACAAAAAGCTGATATCATGCCTTTTCTTGTGCCAAAAAAGTAACAAAGGTTCTGGTAACGTTGCAGTGGAAAAGGGCTCTTTAAATTCAACAGTGAGGAAACAGTAACCGAAGGAGGAGGATGTCATCGTTTTGATAAAATCAGATAAGCTTCCGATTTTTACCTCAGAAGACTTTGATGCTGCCGTCTCTGACGCTCTCCTGCGATGTGATTGGCCAGTTGTGCCCTGCGATGGTATTCCTGTGTAAGGGGAAAGACCACTTCCTGTTAGGTCAAACTCATTCATATTCATATTCACATTATACTGTCTCTGAACATTGTCCTTGTTGATAGAAGCTAAACAGTGTGCAGGCCAAGTATCAAAACAATATAACCACGTGGGCCAATCAAATTCCAAATGGTAATTAGTACTGGACCTACTAATGTAATGTTTTCTAATATTGTTAATAAATGTATTTTTTTAAATTTTTTATATTGTATATTGTATTTATTATACCCTCTATTTATTTATATTTACTCTCCCCACACGGGTCTGCCACTCATCTCTACGAGGTCAAGCAAATTCTCACAAGGCAGCAAACTCTGCTTCCTTCGAGACAGAATTCGCCCACCCACGTTCTGGAGACTCCTTACGTGCGTCACAGCGAACGAGCCGGGTCACCCTCCCCCCTCCCCATGGGGCGGACAGCCAAACGCTGCCCCCGATCGGGGCTGACGACTGGGGCCGGTCTGGTAGAGACGGATTTCAAACCGCGTCCCTGATAGGCAGCCACACTCGTATCGGACCAGCCAATATATGGTGCGTTAGACCGTTACGCTATCCACCGCCCCAATAAATGTATTTCTAACACAATTCACCGCTCGTGTATTAATTCATTTCGCAGGTAGCCGTGGTATAACCAGGATAATGTATTGCGGACAAGTTATTGTTGAAAATAACAGCTACATACACAGTATATATGGTAGTGTATTAATCTCTTTGTAAAATATGTTTGAAAGTTTGTCTGGATAGAATTTACCTTCCAGCCCTGCAGTGTGTGTGCCAACAGTTTGCACTGGTAGAAATGATCCGCTTTCTCCAAACTTCTCATCTTCTCTCTCCTGTACTGGATGTACTACAACACACACACACAAAAACCACACACATCAAAATTGACAAATGCAACCTGTACAACCATGCAGTGAAATATACACATAGACATATTCAATAACTTGCAAGACCTTTGAAAAATGAGCAGCCACACCTCAACAACATACCGCCAGTGGCAGTGTAGTATAATGGTTAGGGAGCTGGGCTTGTAACTCAGAGGTTGCAGGTTCGATTCCCAGATGAGGCACTGCCGTTGTACCCTTGAGCAAGGTACTTAACCTGAATTGCTTCAGTAAAATATCCAACTGTATAAATGGATTGTATGTTAAGAAATGTAAACTGTTAGACTGCTAAACACCTAACGTCCTTGTGTGGCAGTGAACAGCAAGGAAGAGAATACGAATGTGAAGAGAGACGTTACCTCTCTCCATCCCATCCAGGCCCTCTGAGCAAGGAGACGCTGGCCCCGTCCTGCAGCCCGCTGCTCCCTCTCTCTCCTGCAGCACGAAAAGGGAGATGGAGATCATCGTGGCAATCGCATTGCATATGTACTGTCAGCAAGACCCACCTCTCCTCTCTTTTCCTTCCTTAGCTCAGAGACGATCCCCTCTCCCGTCTCCCTGTCAGTCCAAACTGTGGCCAAATTTTATTGGGGCTGACGACCAAGGCCGGTCTGGTAGAGACAGGCAGCGCACACCGTATCGGACCAGCCAAAATATGGTGCGTTTGACCGCTACGCTATTCGCCACCCCCAATGCTACACCAATTTGATAAACTGTTAAGAGTATCAAATGCAATGCATTTAATGTGGAAAGCCATTTCCAGCACCAAGTACCCAGATGGGCCTGATGTACAGTATAATATCTAGGGTGTGTGAATCTTAAGCAGACAAACATAATGACACATTCAGGATACACAACTATCATGTTGCTTTATCCAATATTTGATTTGTTAAAATCTCCTGATACCGGTTGCATGACTGTGTGGTCTGGTAATGTATTCCATAATCGTGCAAGTTTAAATGAATCAGGACCACATTACATTACAAGACTCTCAGACACAACAATGTGTCCCTTCTCCTCACTCCAATGCAATCTCTTAAATAAAACGGTTGTGATCCTCTGCCATTAGCCTGATTGGATGAGCACAGTGTTGGGTGTGTTCAGGTATGCTAACGATGATAAGTGACACGTCCTGACTCCCCAGGGTGAAGATGACCCGAAGCCCTTTACAACATTGATTACATTCAACATCAGTGTTCCCATAATATAGATGTGTGCTCAGGCCCAATGTCCCTCAGGCCTGGAAAGGACAGAAGAGAACAGAAAATATGTGTATGTGTGGAAGTGCATGTGATATGTGTATATGTGTTACGGAATTAACGTGTGTGCATATGTCTGATTCGTTTTGGAATGTGCAAGTGTGCAGGAATTATATAAGTGTACAGAACAGTGGAAACAGACAGTAAAACAGTGAGAATTTAATAATCAACTTAGATAGTTGGTGTCCCATATCTGTATGTGTATGTGATCTCATATTATATGTAATGTTTGTGCCTTCCAGTTCCACCAGATCAGTTACCCTCATTGGATGTGTTGGACCAGTGTGTTCAGGTACGGTTACCCTGATTGGATGAGCACGGTGTTGTGTCTCCAGTCCCGCAAGGTGTGTTGGAGCAGTGTGTTGAGGTACAGTCTCACTGCAGCCTCATGTTTCTCCCTCTCCTCCCTCTCACAGTGCACTCTGGAGCACCAGTGCACCCAGGCCCGCAGCAGAGTGGAGTGGTCAGCGTGCAGTACTGCCTGTGACAACAGGGGGCAGCAGAGGAATTACCCATTTTTCATGCTTGAAGGGTCACATGGGTGAGAGCCTATGAATACTTCCTGGTTCTTGTGAATCTTGAACTTTGGTGCACATGAGCAACAGCATAACAAACCATTTTTTCAGTTTTTCTCCCAATTTGGTAGCCAATTATACCTTTTATTTCAAATTTCAATGTCAAATTTTCTTTCTATTCCTTTCCCCACAAAAAAAAACTCGGGTTAAATTATTTATTTAAAAAATTGTTTCTTTTTTTATCACATTTTATCAGAACAATTTGGTAGCCAATTACACCCGGCCACCGGTGGCACTCCTGCCCAGAGCCGACTCTGGTGCGACGGGGAATCGAACCCCAGTCGCCGTGGTCAGCCTCGAACGTTGTAACCAATGGACCACGTGGGAGGCCTGGCAGGCCTGTTTTACCCATACAGGGAAACCTTTTACATTTCTCAGCGAGCTCGCTGGCTCTCCCTCCCCCTCCCTCTGGGGCGGTTTGCCACGGGGCTCTCCGCCAGAGCCGGACTAGCGCAACTTGGATTCTGGGCGAATGTTTTGACTGTTACACCACCCGAGGCCCCATGACAAACCTTTTTAATAAGACCATCTGCAGGTCACATTTTCCTAGACACTTTTTGGGGAATTCCTCAATATTCCCCAAAACTTAAAGATATCACAATTTGACATCACTGCAGTGACAGTTGCATTGTCATTTTACCATCCTCTCTGCCAACCGTTTGTCCCTCTGCTCCTCTGAACGAGCCCACCAGGTGCAGAAAGCCCAGGTGTATGTCCGCTGCCTAAAAAACATGTGCGCGGGTTTCAGTCAAACTCCTGCACATTGCCATATACCCCCTCTCCATCTCTCAACTTCACTTTGTGATATTTTTTTACAGAATTATACAAAAATATGGCATCTCTCTCACATAAACCTTTATCCTTTATCCTCAATCAATCCTTGGTCAGAGGGTAAAACAACACAAATATTTGAAGGTTTTGCTGGCCTCCCAGGTGGTCTAGTGGTTACAACGTTCAACGCTGGCCACTGCAACCGGGGTTCGAGTTTGTGGAGGGGGGGGGGGTGAAATCGAAATAAATACAAGATATAATTGGCCACTAAATTGGCCAACAGCCAATTGCCGCCCCGGTGGCACTCCCGGCCACAGCCAACTCTGGTGCGACAGGGAATCGAACCCCGGTTGCCGTGGCCAGCGTTGGACGTTAAAACCACTAGACCACTTACTTAATAATAATAAGTGAATGAATGGATGAATGAATAGTATAACAATATAATATATATATATTTTTTCCCAATAAAATGTGTGGTGAAATGTACGCCATTGTTCCACATGCTGCAGACAGGGGCCTCTCTGTGGCCGTGGCTAGGATTCGTTCTGCATGGCTCTCTCAGTGCACATGACCTTTGGCAGCATTGAGGTAAAGACTCACCGAACGTGGGTCTCTGCCACCCCTCTCATTTCCCTGGTTTTCCTCTCCTGTGTGACAAACTCTTCCCACGTGTGAAAACACTGCGGAAGGGCACTTTCTGCAAACCAGCGATCTGCCCTCAACTCCATCTGCTGTTCCACACACACACACACAAATACCATTACTAAACCAACCGGTGCTCTGTCCTCAACTCCATTTGCTGCTCCACACACACACACACACACACACACACACACACACACACACACACACACACACACACACAGACACACAGACACACAGACACAGACACACAGACACACAGAGACACACACACACCTCTTGTAGTCTCTATCAATGTCTCTGAACTCTTTGAAGTGTTCAACATTAAGATAACATTAAATACAATTCTCACGTATATAGCAGACAGCTTAAAGCTGTAAAGTTGAATAGCAACATACATGATAAATACAACAGAAAAGCCCATCACACCTGAACAATTAGTCTACAATTATTCAGTACAATATGTACAGCAATGACAAAATATCCCAATATGCAATCACAGGTAATAAAGAGGCCTTTTTCCTCCACGTGGTTTAATCGCACAAATACACAGCCTTGGAATTAATGTCTGCCAATGTTTGGGAGAATGCAGATGCTTTTTGCTGGAATTTCATATCCTAATTAAAACATTTAAAAAACCTAAGACGCAACATACATTTCCACACGCCTATCCATGTTTCCACACGGGAGAATTTGGCTGAATCTGCAAGTCACTGCATGCCAGTGTTTTCTCAGGTTAGTGTGCACGTGTGTCACATACCTGCACAATTCTGCGCTCAGCCAGGCGTCTTCTCCAGCAATGCATGGCGCTCTTCAGCAGAGTCATGCTGTTCATGAGGACAAAATCACATTTAACCAGAGCACCACACAACCTTTTCAGCACCATGGACAGGACAAGGCCTGGATCAGTGCAACTGGATGTCTAAAACAGAAACACTGTAATAAGCAACAGTGGACACGGTCTGAATCAGGAACATCCAGAACTACTGAAGTAAATCGACCTTTCCTCTCTGCCAGCTAAAGTGTTAGCAAATATTTCTCTGCCAATTTCCATTGGCAGATATGAATGTTCAATACACAACGGCAGCTGTCCTGAAGGTCAATATTCAACTTTCAAAAGTGGGTTCTTATTTTTATCTGTGCAATAAGGAAGTTTAAAAAGATGAAGATGTTGCAGATAATTTATTTAAGAAAACAAAAATGCATTAATCTCGTGTTGCAGTGTTTCTTGCCGTGATGTCTAAATACTGTACACTAAACTGCAGTACATTCACTATGTTCTTTATGCACATTTTTCATTCGTAATGCTATTTATTTACGGCTTACAATGTGCTGAGAAACCAAGCCGCGCAACGCGCAGCAATATTACACGTTACACTTTGTCCGTTTTTATTAGTTAATGTGTCCTTATTATCTTTGTCCGAGTAAAACAGCGTGCAGTGAGTTTGGCCTGTTTTTAATGCTGACCACAATGTGTTATTCTATATTTATTTCTATATTGGGCGTATTGTTAATAATGTTCATGTAAGTGCAAATTATAGACTTTGTACTGAATTACAGGCTGCAAAAACCAGTTACTGAAACCACAGGGCCCGAGCTATGAGTCATCATAACTCCGAATCAAACGGATATTTGTACCAAATAAGAAGACCCACCTGCGACGCGTGAGCGCTGTCTCTTTCTGTGGTTGTTGGGTTCTTTCTTCTGCCTCCTCAGATCGCTCCTCCCAGAGTCTCCAAAACCGGGCAATCACCTGTGTGACACACACACACACACACACACACAGTCTCCACAACACACACACCTGTGTGACACACACACACACACACACACACACACACACACACACACACACACACACACACACACACACACACACACACACACACACACACACACATACACACTGAGGATATGGTCTTCTTATACTACAGGTAGAAATGCATTCAGTGCCACTGAAAGACCTTGGCTTGACAAAAGTACCCTCCCCCCAATCCCCAAAACGATTTCAGTACTACATCTAGACTTCTTAAATGTAATCATTTCTTATGATAGGATACAGTCAACTCCAAAATGATTCCCTGATGGACTCTACAGGAGGACACGACAGAGGAAACATACTCGACTTTAAGAGATAACTTTCTCATTTACATCAGCTGGAATTCCCATCGGTGGCCTCCCATCCAAGTATTAAACCGGTCTAAACTCTGCATTCTTCTTCATTTATCTTTCCATTTGATTTTCTCCTATGCACCTGTCCTAGAGACTGTTACTCAGCTGTGCAAATAGTATTTTTCTTTCAATGGCCGGTAAAGTGAATAGGTACGTTACAGGTACCAACAATAATGCCTACTGCAGTGTTACTACACTGATCTCTTGCACCAACAATGATTAATCTTACCATGTATAAATGCAATTTTTGTAAGTCGCTCTGGATAAGAGCCTCTGCTAAATGCCTAAGATGTGAAAAGGAAATGTAATTGGACATTAATTGGTAAACTTAATGGTAAATTAATGTAAAATGTATTTAAATAATCCGTATTTTATCAAAGACGTATCGGGAGATAAAAAGAGCATAAGATAATTATAGCCTCTATTTATTTCGATTCGCCCTCCCCCACAAACACGCCGCCCATCCTCCAGGTCAGGCTAATACCCCAAGGGCGGTGATGATCCACCTCCTCCGAGATGGAACTCGCCCACCTACTTTCTGAAGACACCCTTCCACTCCTCGGCGAGCTCGTCATCTGTCACTGGTCTGACTCCATAGTTGTAGTTTTACATGAGGTGTAAGAATACATTCCGTGACTTTTGGGGAAGTACTAACAGTGTGCCGATGCTGCTGGATGGCCACGTTGTTGTTGACCCGGCGAGCCTTGCGCTGAGTCACGTTCAGGGTCAGGATTCTCAGCCCCAAGGCCTGAAAGAGAGGCAGGAAGAGGTTGAGCGGCGTAGAGCCGAAGCCTTCTGTTGCACTAATCCTGCTCACCTCTACGTTATTACTCCTCCTCACCATTAGGTGGCGTGCGTGCTGCTCACCGGCACATCGCTCTCTCTCTGCCTGCGTCAAACACTGCTGCGTATCTTCACCAGAAATTCAGGAATAGAGGGTTCATGGGAATAGCACAGAGCCAAAATGGAGTTGAACTCCAGCGGGAAGATGCCAATACGGCCCTCTTCATGAATCCAACTGATCGGTGATTTATAATTTTATTTGTAAGGGACAAGCACAGAGAATATTGACAGCTGCAGAAGCAGTGCTCAATGCACTGTACATGTGTATATAGCTGAAGCTAATTTCCAAAACCAGTCCCTGGATGAACATTGATAGTTCAATCAATCAATAAAATAATAAAATGGCATTGTTACAGTTTAAAATCAATGCATATAATGACCAAAAACAACACCAACAACAACAACCATACATGACACGACAAAAACAAACAAACAAAAAAGCTCAAAAACAGTAATGATTAGTTGGTGTCATGTTTCCAATTTTGGCCATGTTTTAACCAGGATTTGATTGTTGTGGAAAACATTTTAGAATCTTGGATTTTCTGCCAGGTAGATGCTATCATTAATAGTCATCTCGTTTCATCTGAGAGGTCAACTTACACTAAAATGTTATTTTGTCTCCAAGGACAACTTCATCTCCACGGATTGGTTAATACGATATTATATATGCTGTTTTGGCCTCCATTACTCATTTAACTGGTGGATTTTTAGGGGCAGTCTTACAAAACATGACAATGTGGGGAGGGGGCTTTTTAACATTAATTTCAAAGTAGGTGCACACCAGTGGAGTAAATTCAATGATGACTGATGACGTGGATAAGTAACCATGAATTGGAAATGCAAGAGTCTTCAAGCAATGGAATTGGAATTTAGACTGTTTGAATTAGAACTGAATTGGAAGAGTAAACTTTTGGAATTGGTATTGAATTACAATTTATACATTTCAAATTTGAATTGAGTTAAAAATTGTGCATGTTTGCATACTTTGGAATTTCTTTCATATTATACATTTCCAGTTAACAATGTTAATCTTTTTCACTTTTGTTGGTTTAGCTTAATTTTTTGTAAAAGCATAACAGGAAGGCTCCACAGCAACACCAACACCAGGCAACCAGAAGGCTCCATAGCAACACGAACACCAGGCAACTGGAAGGCTCCATAGCAACACCAACATCAGGCAACCTGAAGGCTCCATAGCAACACCAACACCATGGCAACCCGAAGGCTTCATAGCAACACCAACACCATGGCAACCTGAAGGCTTCATAGAAAGAGGACCCGCTCTCTGAATTTTACAACTCAATGTTCCGTGCTCGTCGGCAGCCAAGCAAAACCTCACTCAGGTTACTGCTGCTTAACACTCATTCGCCAAATAACGAGTCAGATGAAAGATTGGTGTACGGACATTTCTGACAAATATGAGAACAAATAAGCCAAAGGTTTATTTCTAAAAATTACATCAATAGGGTCAATTTCACATAAGCACTCACTATAGTACAATGTTTTTGTTTTTTTAAAATAAGCTAAACAGGGATTGTTATATGAAGCCAGCAGATTTGAACCCCATTAAACTGCATATCAAAACAGACTCATTACAGCGAAACACACAAGCGCATTAACCATGCACCACAAATCCTTCTTGTTTCAGTTATCGGTGTTATATAGATAGCGAAAATGTAGTTACAAGGTAAATATGGATTAAGTTCAAAATAACCAGCTAGCCTTATGCCTGGCTAAACAGTATGCCAATTCTACAGATTACAAAAGGTTTCCAACACTCCTGCCATGTTAACAACCCGTTTTCCAGAGAGAACTCAAGTACTAACTAGCTAACAATAGTATAGCCCAGTGGGCAACTCTGAAAAGGTTAGCAATCAGATGACTGACACACAATAATTACTGTTGATAAGACATCTCATCTTGTTTTCTTTGACTCTTCCTCCGTTCGATCCATTTTTAGATCACCGCTAAAACCGCTTTTTGGTGCTAAACACAAGCCAGTGAGCTTAAAAACTATGCAACGCCCACTTCCCTGCACATTGCGGACTCTGTAACATGGTTATCAAGTTCAAGTTCAAGTTGAAGTTTATTTGTTTAAAAATCAGCATTAAACAATGAAATGCTTATTCACAAGCAGCCATCTTGCATAAGTAACTGTGTAACATATACATGGCAGCAATGTGTGAATTTATCACTTATTTTAGGTTCCATTTCCCATGGCATAGGCAGTTACACACAGAGTGTCTCGTTTGTGTCCGGGAGATAAAGGAATGCACGGTGATATTGAAATGGAATAGGTGTGATAAAGATACAGCCCTTCCAGCGATGCAGAACCCGGAGCTGAGTGCTTCGCTGTGCCCAGGCAGAGGCAGCCTGCCACTTGGTCTTCTGGTCGTGTCTGTGCCAGCACACATCTCGCCACGTGCACCAATACCTCCTCAACACCATGTAGCGCCTCTGGTGTTCATTCAGAACTGCAACGTAGCACACACACACAATTAAAGCACAGATGAGAGACACACACACACACACACACACAGATACACAGATACAGATACACAGATACACAGATACACAGATACACTTGAGTAAATGAAGGGTTCTGGCGATTGTTGTGGTGTGAGGTGCAATCTTCCTGGCATGGTTTAGGTCCACTCAATCCCTTTAGAGGGCAAGGTAAACACCAATAAATACAAACTGAATGATTTGATGAGCATGAAAACAATAAATCATATGCCATGGGCGTCTCAGTCACCAGATCTTCCCCCTACACATCTGTCCTTGAGACTCAAAAAGCCATTTTCTTGCAAATGTCATTCAACCTCAAGTTTCAGTCAATTGCATTCACAATACTTTTTTGCAAAAAATAAATCTAGGACTTTTTTTTTCGCTTTTGAAGTCAAAGCAGAAATGTTCAAGGTTGCAATGCATGGTTTTTTAATTGTTGCAAGCAAGAAAGAAAAATGAATTGGGGGAGATTGTAATTTTGTTCATTTTAACTTGAAGAGTTCAAATCTATTTTGGTATTGTAAACGGCCTCCAACGCACAATGCAACTGGGCAGGGTCCACCTCTGCAATGAGGTGAAGACACGATGACCACGTGACGACGCATGCCTTTGCTCCCCACACTCCCTTTACGTTTGTGCCATCAAAGCACAGCCCCGGATAGTGTAGCAGTCTAAAGCACTCGCTTGCAATCACTCACGAATGCAAGCTGCCTATTTTGCAGCCGGGTTTTTGCAGCCGGGTTTTGAACCACGGCTGCAGTGGGCAACTTGCATTCGGGGTGAATGCTTTGACCGTTACGCCACCCGAGGCCCCTGCAGTGACCTATTTAAGGGCTTACCCGTTTGCTCCCTCTTGGCTCGGCGGTAGTGCAGATAGCCGGCCCAAGAAAGCACAGCCCCTCTCAGGACCCTGTGGTGGTGGTGCAGAGTGGCTCTGGCCTCTCCCTCCCTCAGGACACAGGCCTGCAGGTACCCCTCTCTCCACAGAAGCCAAGCCTGAGAACCAAGCCACAGAGTGGGACTGTGACATTCATGAGTATATGAGTGGTCCTGTGAGTTGCGGTGACCATGGCGGGTGGGGGAGGAGGTGGTACAGCGCTCACTACTGGTCTCTTCTTCTTTTTTAAATGAAAGCCATAAGTAACCCAAAGTAAGCAATTTTACAAATACATGTCCTCTACTGAAAATGACCTCTAATAGTGACACTTTCTAGTGCTCTATTAAACTCACTCATTTCCCTCCAAAAACCAACAGTAATGAAATAGTGTGTCTGGTATTACAGTTTTTGTTTAATTAGTCACATATTTTTATTAACAAGGCTATCACACACTAACCCATTATCACACAAACTCCAGTGTTGAAATGTGGAGTGGTACATACACAGTGCTGAAATCAAACTGTGCTCACCCTGCTCTGCAGTGCCAGGGCCCAATGCTGGAGGGCACGATCTTCCAGAACACGCTCCCTGTCCCGCCACTGCAGCCTGCTCCTCCACAGCATCCATGCTGACCTACGCAAAGACACGGGACAGCTAGTGAAGAAACTCACCACACACACGCACGCACGCACGCACACACTAGTGAATAAACTTACCACACGTACGTGAGGAAACTCACACACACACACACACACACACACACACACACACACACACACACACACACACACACACACACACACACACACACACACACACACACACACACACACACACACACACACACACACACACACACACACACACACACACACACACACACACACACACACACACACACACACACACACACACACACAGCTTCAAAGGTAGTAGTGTAGTAGTGATGTTGCGGGGTTGAAGTTCCCACGTCAGCCTCACCTTAACGCTGTGTTCTCCCTCTGCTGCTGAGCCGACTCCTGCATGCTACGTTTTATCCTCTGTACCTGCAGATATACCAGCCATCTCTCCCAGGCCAAACACTGCCTACGCCCTTCACCTACAGGAGCACAGAGCAGCACCATCAGTCAACTACAGTAAGAAGAGCAGCACCACTAGCCACATTGATGTTCATTCAACTACCCTCTTCAGACTCCACTACCATTGATTCTGTACATGAACTAATTGTCATCACCACTGCTTACATGTTTAATACTGCATTTCATATTTTATACCTATGTTTAATACTGTATAAAATAATCCTACAAACCTTTTCTTTTCCCTGTGTTACAGGTATGGTATGCAGCTGCCAACAATGATATCTACTGCACTGATCTCTTGCCCGAATAATGATTGATCAGACCATGTATTAATGCACATCTTGTAAGTCGCTCTGGATAAGAGCATCTGCTAAATGCCAAAAATGTAAATGTAAAATGTAAACTACAGGAAGAAGAGCAGCTCCATTAGCCTCACTGAGGTTAATTCAAAACTAGACTGCCTATGTGACTAACAATGCCACCACATACAGCCATTTCTCCACATAGTAGCTTCCCCCCGTATCATTCTGTTTGAAACTGGCATTTGAACCATGCCTACATGTCACCACCACCCGTGTTAGGAGATATACAGCTGAAGCGTGTGCACTCCTCCGACACACATGGCTGTGAGATGCTAGCTATTTTACAAACCTACAAACCAAATAGCACACTATGGACGGGACGAGAGGTTCGTCTCTCACTGACGAAAGCTTTTCCATTCTACATTCATTCTTAGGCATTTGAACAGACGCTCTTATCCAGAGCAACTTACACGGTTTACATTTCTTTACATACAATCCATTTATACAGCTGGATATTTTACTGAAGCAATTCAGGTTGAGTACCTTGCTCAAGGGTATAACAGCAGTGCCCCACCTGGGAATTGAACCTGCAACCTCTGAGTTACAAGTCCAGCTCCCTAACCATTACACTACACTGCCAGCCAGTTTTCTCAATGCCCTTTCGCATATAACACGTGGGCCTGTAATTATTCAACTGAAAGTAAATTATAGCTAGCTATAGTAGCAGGCTTATTGTTTCAGAAAAAGCAGCAAAATGACATTGTCAAGGTCACCATGTATGCCTATGCAAGTCCTTGGTTGAACTTTTTAGTTTGTATTTATGTGACATTGTTCAGGCAGAGTGTCATGAGGCTTAAGCTAAAGTCAACAGAACAATCGTAGCCACAAATCAAATCACGTTTCTTATTTCAAACAGCCGTTGTCGGCATCTTGCTAGTTTTTATATGGGTGGTGTTGATTATTTAAAAATATGTTTTATTTATTTGATATTGATTTCTATTTTCTTGAAATATATAATTAGTTTGGGCAGGCATTGCATAGACCCCTTGATCTTTTGTCATGCCTTGGGAAAATTTCACGGTCACATTAAAAACATTTTTGGTTGCGTATGTGACCAAACTGGTCGCAGTCTGGAGGCCTGCAATGCGCTCAACGTTTCAAAAAGGGAACAATTTAGGGGCCTCGGATAATGTAGCGGTCTAACACACTCGCTTTGTGAGTTCAAGCTGCCTATTACAGCTGCGGTTCGAAACACGCCTGTACCAGACCAGCCCTGGCCGGAGCCCCAATCGGGGGTGGGGTTTGGCTGTCCGCCCCAGGGGGAGGGTGAGCCGGCAGGAGCTTGCTGAGAAGCGCGAAGGGTATCGCCAAAGAGTAGGTGGGTGAGTTCTGTCTCGGAGGAGGCGGATCAGGCACGCTCTGGGAATTAGCTTGACCCATAAAGATGGGCGGCGAGTTCGTGGGGGAGGGTGAATCAAAATAAATAGAGGGTATAATTGGTCACTAAATTGGGAGAAAAACTGAAAAAATCTGAAACAATTTTGTCATTTGTAAACACAGAGAAGGCAGCAGGCCATTAGGACAAAGCAGTAGAGGATAGGAAGCACAATACCATAGCTGGCTGCCTTGTTAAGCCTCTCCTTGCGCTCTCGTCGTGTAGATACGTACTGCTTCCAGTTGATAAAAACCTGGTTATACAGCCGATACCTACAAGATAACACATATCCCACCCCCCTGGTCAACATCTCCTCAAGCTGGAAATACACAGAAATCACAGGCATGGGGAACCAGTGTGTTCACCTGAGGTGAACATCAGTTGGGTAGGCGCAACAATGTTTTCATACTACATTAAATTGTCATGACTGGGAGTGGGGGTTTGGTGACCCTTATTAGTTCCTGACTGATTTTTTTAGCCTTCCTCCCACCACTATGAGGACGCTATAGTCTCTTCTCAAGCCACTTGTTAAAAGGGGAACGCTCCCAAATTTCTAGAATTGCATACATTTTTCCACACTAACACAAAAATGTGGTTAGATTTTTTCGGTGGTTTCATTAAAAACATTTAGACCAGCTTCGTTGCTTTCTTTAAGTAATTAATTCAAAACGTACAGCTGGCGCATGGTGCGTGGTCCTTTGCAGAACCTGAATCGGCTCGTGCAAATACTGATGATTATCAACCCAACCCTACCCACTGACGTGACTAGCTGCCCTGTGGGGACTATAAAATGAAATGCTTGCTCACCTATAGTGACAATCAGCTCTCACACACAGTCTCCACTCCCTCCTGGCCATCCACCACTCTTCCCTCCATCCCTCAAACGCCCTCTGTAGAACTCTTTGCCGGTAACGTGACCTGGGAGAGAGGAAATCTTGTCTCAAAAGAAAAAGCTGCCAAGAAACGCACAACTTCAGAGGAGGCCAGTCGATAACTAAGAGCACAGACAAGCCACGAATCACCTTAAGAAAAATGGTTGAACTTTACCGTGCCTGAGATGGACGAACTCGGCCAAACGTCTTCTGGATCCACAGGTACAAGAACTTCTGCATAAGGTTTCTAATGAAAAGGGTCATAAAAAAAGACTAGAGGCTGCTTTCAGGCCTCATTCAACAACAATAAAACCTCCCAAAACACTGAAGGGCATGTCAGACTTGCTCATTTTAAAAGGATGTCTCACCTAGAATGTGCACGCCAAGTTTGCGGTTTATATGTTATATAGCACCATTGAGGGAGAACATCCACCACATTAGCATGTATTTGCTGCATGCAACTGGATGGCTATGATTCATATATGACACTGAAACAATTTTTTTTTTTATTTCTTGTTGGTGTCTTGTTTCAGATTTTTTTCCCGTTTTTCTCCCAATTTAGTGTCCAATTTCACCCTCTATTTATTTAGATTCGCCTATTACTTTGTCCACAGGGAAGAAGCTTGTGCCGGCTCACCCTGCCCCCTCTCCCTGGGAAGCCAGCCAATTGCCGCCCCGATTAGGGCCAGTCTGGCACAGTTGAGTTTCAACCCGCGACCGCAATAAGCAGCTCACACTTGCAAAGCACCAGTCGAAACGAGTGCGTTAGAACGCTACGCTATCCGAGGCTCCCTTTGAAACAGTAAGTTAGTTAAACGACAGCAAAAAAAAAAAATCTACCTTACCTTGTCTTCAGGTCTTTCAGCCTTCCGCCTCTGTTACACGCGTTCCTCGCTCTGTACTCGACCCTTCCAGTGAGAACCGTGACGGGCATGCCGGCCTCCATGCACCGGCTTCTGAACGTCACTTGTTCCTTTGCCAGGGCCCAATTGTTGAGGAATTCGACCTACACTGAAAACAGATGCTGCACGTCTGGCACCGTACAAGGAACTGTGGGGCGATTGCAGTGCACCTTCGTTTCATAGGAATCAGCATCGTATTGGGCCTCCCGGGTGCTGTAGCGGTAGAATATCCGACGCTGCCCACTGCGACCGGGGTTTGATTCCACCAGGTAGTGCCAGTTTTGGCTCTGGCCGGGAGTACCACTAGGGGGGGGCAATTGGCTGTCCGCCCCAGGGAGGGGGAGGGAAGCCGATATGAGCTCACTGCGTATAGGAGTAGGAGTTTCAGTGACGGCTTGGTGGGTTCCAGCTTGGAGGAGGCGGTGCTCCGCCGCATGTCACTGCCAGTCTCAGGACTGCGGCAATGAACTCTCAATATAAGGGAGGCAATTATTTACATGAGAAAGAGCGTATAATTGGCTACTAAAATGGGGAAAAACAGCAGAAAGAGAAAATATATATATTCTTTTAAAGCAGCATCATCATATTAAGGCAGGTTTCCAAAATACCATACTGACATGAGTTTAACTGTTTAGGAAACTCGATTGCAGTGTACAACTGGAGGTGCGTATCGGCTGATTTGCAGCAAATATCCCGCTAATCTCGCAAAAGGTGTTTATGTTTTGCCCATGCGTCGCCACTACACATTTCATTTCACTAATTTGAGAAAGCAGAGAATAGGAAAAGTTTCAATATTTGACGTAGTTGACCTATTTTTTTATTCCGGAAACATCTTCAAATGCAATAATAAGGAAACAAAACTTAGGAATTAAGAACTTAAAAATTAGGAAACAAAGATACAAATCCAGACAATGTCTTACAACAAATTTCAAACAATCAAATATGCTTCCTAAACTTTCTGCTAAATACATCTGATCAAATGTTATGATACAGAATGGAACGTTTCCGGGTTCTATTTCCCAAATGTTGTATGAGTTCATCACAACTCTGTAAATGTTGTTGATTACCACAATTAATTATTGCTTCTCTATTTCCATCAGAATGCTATTTGACGAGGGGCTGGTGGATAGGGTAGCGGTCTAACGCACCGGTATTTGGCTGGTCCTGTGCGAGTGTGAGCTGCCCATCAGGGACGGGGCTCGAAACCCGTCTCTGCCAGACCGGCCCTGGCCGTTAGCCCCAATCGGGGGTGGTATTTGGCTGTCCGCTCCTGAGGGAGGGGGGAGGATGGTCGGCACGAACTCGCTGTGAAGCACGTAAGGGTGTCTCCAGTAAGGGGGTCAGTGAGTTCCGTCTCAAAGGAGGCGGATTATTGCGGCCTCTGAGAGTAGCTTGCCCCGTAGAGACGGGCGGCAAGTTTGTGTGGGAGGGTTAATCAAAATAAATAGAGGGTATAATTCGTTTCCAAATTGGGGAGAAAAGCAGGGAAAAACTGAAACAACTTTTTATTTTTTTTAAGAATGCTATTTGACATGGATTATTGGATAATTATCCATTGTCAGTATTAATTATAGCAATTGATGATTGAGTGGATACCTGAGCTAACCAGTTGATAAAGATAAATGAACAGCTGTCATTCATAAAAACACAATTAATGTATTTATCATTCACGTTGCTTGGAACTTGTGCAGTCAACAGGCTGGCATGCTGATTGAGGGCATCAATTGGGCATTAATCAACTGAACAAAATATGAGTAGTGGTAATTTGACTAATTGCTTAACCTAATATTGTCCTTCAAATTAAATAATGCTCAGATGTTTTAAGTAGCATAACACACAGCCATTTGGTTTAAAAGGAATCCAAAATCAGATTTATTATTTATATTAAAAAATATATATATGCAACCAATGGCATACCACTTTAATGTAACTTTGGACATCATACAATACATCTATTCTAATTCAATTAACCAACGTACATTTTTATATGAATGCTTCATGAAAAAAACACGGAAGTTATAGATAAACGTGGATATAGTAGAGGGAATTGTGAACTTCAACTTTCAATATAAACGGCGCTTAGTCTTGTAAACCTTGTCACCAGCAGGTTTGTGGTAATACGCCACTCGTGTCCTCTAGGTAGCAAATGGAGAACTGCAATCGGGATCAACAGAAGACTAAAATAGACTATCTAGTTGAATACCACACTGCAATTGGGACTAAATATATTTGGTCTTGATCTTGTTCTACATCCGGGGAATTGCGGAAATTCTCGAGAAAAACTCGTGCTAGTCCCCAACTAAACACTGCAATTGACCCGGTTTGTTTACTCGGCAACGGACAACTGTCAAACTTACCTTTTCATGTCGCCCACTATAGTTCTCCATGAGCTGTGCTGTGTAACGCACTAGAGTAGCAGTCCAGCCATCTCTGCTTTGTACCAGATTCAGGAAACACTAACTTCAAACTGGTGTTGCCAGGCGCAATCTGGTGGTACCAATACGAAACGTAAACAAGTAAATTAGAGGTTGCCGGTAACGCAACACCTAATGGGACTGGACTACACCTGGATTACAGGTGGAAGACGGCTGTAACGCTAGCTAGCTAGTTTGCATCCGAATCTTTTTTCAAGCAAGCAAATTTGCAGTCCCACCTGGCCAACTGCGTTTTATGGCAAGAGCATCAAACTAGCTACAATAACGTAATAACTTGCTATAAAGGAAATAAAATCGAGTTAGACGATCGATAGTAAGGTAACGTTAGCTACCTATGTCGGGGTGCATTTAGCTAACGTTAGCTGTACCTGGCTGGTGATCTAGCTAAATGTCTTGAAGTTGGATAGCCAACGTTGAGTGATTGTAATTCATTCCTAGTTTGAACCTAGCAGAGATCGCTATGCATCGTTAGCATCTGCTGGTTTGTCACTATTAAATATATGTGGCTAATTGGACAATAGAAGTTACTCACAAACGAATCTCGGTTCCCGCGCCTACTACTTACATGAACGCGGTTCATAAACGTATGCAGAATTAAGCACGCCCAACACAGGAGGCTCCGAAAAAACGTGCCTGTACTGCGCATGTCTGTTTTGTGAGGGCAAAACTTTGCTTTGGAATGGCCCATTGAAACCGATTTGAATTGAAGGCAAATGAAACGTCATCGATGGCATATTAATCATACATATAAAAACGTTGTTATATCTATGATATTAATCATCAATGTGCCATTGTGGTGTTTCCTGTTAAAACAATCTTCTCTTAATCTTGCATATTTAAGAGAATTGCGTCCGAGTGAGTGTTGCGCCTCGATTGATGATGATATTAAAATAATATTGTGAAAAGCTTCTTTTTTGACATTTGAGAAAATAAATTAAATAGCCTGAGCTATAAAGGGTCATTCCAGAGCCATTGCCCAACTTTCTCATAATTAACCATTTATTGCGTGTTTTACACTTGACATAACGGTGTTGGGCAGAGACGATGTCCCTCGCTCGTTTTGACAAAATTCTTTCTCTTATATGTTTTTGCATTCCCCTTCACCTGTTGTGTACTTTAAAAGACTTTAGCCTGATAATAATTTATTAGAACATTATTAGCCTACTCGTGATTTCTGAAAGTAGACCATACTAATGAGTTATGGGTTTGCTGAGCGGATCCATCTGGTCTTTCAACCCTTGAACTCCATCAGTAGAAATTCTAGAATTTGGTGGTTCTCACCAAACTAAATTAACCCAAAAAAGGTTCTAAAAGCATCTCGTTGGCTGTCTGTTTTTTTAAATCCGGTCCAGTTTTTAGGGCACAGCTGTGGTGGGAAAGAGTGTTCTCAATTTTTATTGTTATTATTTTGTTTCAGATTTTTTCCCCGTTTTTCTCCCAATTTAGTGGCAAATGATACCCTCTATTTATTTGTATTTGCCCACTCGTCTCTACAAGGCAAGCTAATTCTCAGACGGCAGCGAACTCTGTTTCTTTCGAGATGGAATCCCCCCACCCACATTCTGGACACACCTATATGCACTTCTCAGCAAATGTGTGCCGGCTCACCCTCCCCCTCCCCCCTATCCCTGGGGCAGACAGTCAAATACCTCCCCACCTCCCCACCAGGGCCAATCTGGCACAGTCAGGTTTTGAACCGTGACGGTGATAGGCAGCTCACACTCGTAAAGGACCCGCCAATGAGGGTGTGTTACACCGCTACACTATCGGAGGCTCCATGCATAACAATTTTTGACAGGCCTGAGGAAACAATACTGTAGAAACTTAGCAATATATGAACACATTAGTTGAATACGTATGTGTTGGGTGGGGCAGACAGTCAATCGCCACCCCCGTTCGGGGATCCCAGGCAAAGCTGGACTGGCGCAGTTGGGTTTTGAACCGCGGCTGCAGTGGGCAACTTGCATTCCAGGTGAATGCTTAGACCAGTATGCCACCCCTCGTTACTTTTAAAGGGACATCAAAGTCCCCCAAGTTTTAATAATTGTGCTGCCTTGTAAAATGTTCTAAAGATCCAGATTCAGTATAATAGGATCTACAGTTTATGTTTTAGTGTCTGATGCCTGGTGCCTGAATCTATAAGAGATTTACTGATGTAAACACAGATAAATTGATTGCCTTGCACAGGTAAATGTGTTTGCTTTGCAATGGGTTCAAGTCAGCCCTGCGTGGGGGGTTATCTTTCGCAGTGCAGGACAGCTTGACCACTTTTGATTCCTATCACATGACGGATTTGTGTTACTGTAACAACTACAGAATGTGGGTATATAAATGTATTTTGGGCTCCAGGTGACGTGGGAGAATTATTGGTTAGGTAGCCACTGCGTTTAGATATAATTGATACCAGAGAACCAGGTGTGGCTGGTGAGCTAGAATTAGAGGTGGTACAAATCTTACCATACCAATTATTGCTTTCAGCCTATTTCCGTATAGTTTCCTTGATTAACAATCAAACAATTAATTTGCTGAATAATCATACCAGTAGGCATAGCTAATTCTTCTCATTTTTATTTTGTGGTAGTATTATTTTTCCTCAATTGTGCAGCATTTTCCCATATCCACATTATTATTTGAATTTGTGGATTAATCCTCATTCTCTGTGCCTGAATTCAGAGAATATTGACAATATTAAGATAGTTAATCTGATATATACAAATTATGCAGTTTAAATGCTCACGAAAAGGTATTGATATTTTGATACTTGTTAGTCTTTTTTGCAAATTGTGAATGAATTTACTGACCCACCACAAGAGAACTTTCCAGTTTGATTCACCACCTCCAATTGGATCATCAACTATACATGTGAACGTGATTAGTCCGAATAAGTAATTGAACATTGATTTACAGGCAAAGCCCATCCCTGGAACTTGGGGGGGGGTACGGACTTACCTGAAGTCAACCTGGCCAGGCTCATAGTTCCTGCCATAAGGTTATAAGAATGTGCGCTCACACATCGTTGTCATAGCAAACACCCAACACGGTTGTCCAAAAAAAAGAGAGAAAAAAACCCAAGAAATACTGTATGTTCTTGTTCCTGTATTCTTTGAGAGGGCTTCTATAACATTATCATTCAAGTCAATATTGCTTTTGTTGTAGAAGCTTGCAATTTCCCACTGAAAACATACAAGACTGCTTATTCAATTTGAGCCCAAGATGCCACATTTTGGTGGAGCCATTCAAGGAATCAATGAATCAGTAGCTGTCCAGTTTATATATATATATATTGGATTTGTGTCATGTCTGTGTCATCTTCACTCCAGCACAATAGCTGGTGGCAGGCACCTTTAAGTAATAGAAACCTGCCAATAAACACATAGAAGAAGCATTTGTACTCCAATGCCAATCAGTTCCACATCAATATGCAGATCACTGTACTGTCAATCAAATGTAGCCTACTGGGCCTTAACCAGGCTAAATGTGTATCAAATATCAAGTATCAAATGAGAAACCGACAAGAAAAATTACAGTTTACATTTGTATACCCTTTATTCTAAAACTACTTCAAGTGCTATGCCTACCTCTACCCCTGCCAATCTCACTGACCACACTACCCATCCTAAATTGCCCATTTTACTCTTCCCACTCCAATTTATATCAGATTTGCAAAAAATGCAGTGAATAGTGCAATCATAAGTTTGTCGTGAAATGTTGCCTTTCTCGTTTAATTTTGCTGGCTTGCTATTGTTTCAATTTAACGGCGAATTTAACTGAATGTATTTTGAAGAAAATAGCACTGAAAAAGTTCTCCCTTTGATTTTTTTATTGTATATTCCTGTTGTCAAACTTGCTGGGAATTAGATGCCCGTAACATGCCTGTGGGTCCTAGAAAAAACCCCATAGATTTCTCTCGTTCTATTTAAATATCACAAAATAAAAAATAAAAAATATATTATTGCGGATTTATGTATCCGAATGTTTGTACAAAGTAATATACCAACTCAGTACAATATTTTTCACAAATTGTTGGTTAAGGCACGGGTGGTCTGTATATAATCCAAGCAGGCACCGACTCTCCGAAGCAGTGAGTTATCTCCTGTGCGACTGGGGGAGAAACGGGATTGAGACCATAACGAGCAAAAAAACCCAGAGGTAGATTTGCAGTCTAAATTGTCCGAACTGAACTGCAGGGGCGGCCTGAGCACCAACACAACGACCCGAGGCCAGACATTCGCCTGGTTGTATTCTTGCCGACATGCTAACCTGCTAGTTATAATAAATTAATAACGCTGCGTACCTTAACTTTGCTAGCTAGAAATTCTAGCTGCAAACAAGCGGTGCCGTTACCACCACCACCACAGCAGCAGGGAAGGGAAAAGAAGAGGATGGTTTCACCTCTGTTGTTCTAAATTATTTTTTAAATTTCATTTCTCCCTATTGGATGCCGGTGACGAGGAAAAAGTAGAGAGCGTTTTTCCCTTTGCTGGCTGGCTGGCTAGCTAGCTAGCTAGCTAGCTAGTTACACAGCAGTTGAGGGTTGTCGACCAGCCGTACTGAACAAATTGGCTATACTGTTCGCTAGCTTGCTACCTTGCTAAGAAATTTAAAATTAAGAGAAATGCACGTAGCTCGATAGCAAGCTATACTAACACTATACAAGCCAATTTGTTAGGTGTTGCTAGCAATAACGTTACCGTCTCAAAACGAACTAACAGAGAGGAAGTGTATTATTTAAAGTCCACAACAGGTAAGCTCCATAATTGTATCTCGTTTTATTTTAATTTATCAGTCGGAGGTGTATTTGTCTAGAGCAACTAACGTTAGTCGAGCTAGTTCGCTAACCTTGCTAGCTAGCTAGCCAAGTAACGTTAGCGTCTGACTAGATGGTAGCTCGTCTAGTTTGCCAACGACCAAGACTGGCTTTAAGTTTTTATTCCTTTGCTAAATTGGAGGCAATTTATCTAATGTTTACCTTCGCTAGGATAAGCTAGTAGTTTCAGCTATGTTTATAAAAAAATAAAAATAAATTCGTAGTTTGTTAGCTAATCTTCCTAAACGTTTGCTATCAGTCACTGAGTTTCAACAATCTGCTAGCTTGCTAGGCCTCATTGCTCTGAATATAGCCGTAAAATTCTGGCTAGCTTGCAAATGGGGTTGCGGTAGCATGTGTTACGTAAAAACTGTACACAAAATGTAAAATGGCTATCGAATTCCACCTTTGGTAGTTTGCTTGCGAGCTACCACCATTCAGATTAAAATTGGTTGTGGCTAGCGTTACACATCATTTCAGCTAGCCAATAAGTGGGTAAGCTAGCAGCTAGTACCCGGTTGGCTAGCAGGCTCTGATTTAGCTGTTGGGTCAGATTGGCTCACTAGTTACTAGTAAGTAATCCAGCGAAAGGTATCATTTTTGTAGCTAGACAACCACTAGGTTCAATTTAACTATTTATTCACGTTCAATCCGCAAATGTAATTGGCTAGGTCCATAGCTGTAGGTTTAATTAGATTTTAGATAGAATATAGCTAACGTTGTATTACAGCTATTTGGTATTATGTGCTAGCAAATGTATGTTGGTGATCATACACAATTGATGTAGCTATAGGCTACACAAGATTTCGTCGTAGTTATTTGGGCATATACCGGGCTAACATGCTAGGAATAGTAGCTAGCTAAATTAAATAGCCTTCCAATGCTAACGTTCGGTCTAGATTGTAGCTAGTTTACAGTTTGCTTTATGAGTTTGGCTAGGTGATCTGAATGTCTGACAATTTAACCGTGATACTGACAACGAGTAATTATTTGGATGAATGGCTGATGAACTCCACTGCCTACAAGTAGTGACGTTACATTGTCGAATTATTTTAAAATGCCCTAAATTGCTGTTGCAGTTCAACTTTTTTTTAAAGATACAGGGTTAGGCTTTAATAAGTAAATAAACTGGATGCACTACAAAGATGACAATGAAAATGTTCCCTAATTGGGGTTAACTGTTCAACCTGTCCTTAATGCCGGTTGTTAATTGCATTTCTCTTACAATTTGTTTGAAGTTGCCTACCCTCAAACCACATGCAATCATAATTCCACCGTTTCTCCAGGAAGTACATTTAAATGTTTGTGATTAACTTATTTCATTAATTTAATCCTTAACAAGATTATATTGGCTATCCATGCAATGCAAGTAAACCCTGGATGACTGTAGTTACAATTTAGGTTTAAAATTATGGGATTCCCATTTAGGACCCTGCAGACCTGCAACACAGGGCAAAGCAAGTGAGGACTGAAATATTTTATAGTCCTCAGATTTGAGGAAGTGTGAACACTTAAGACTTTTTTTATGCAAGATTATTTCTAACATGTAATGCCACTCATTGAGGTTTGAAGCTGAGCAGATCATGAGTGAGAACCTACTGGCCCACATGCAGGACACAGGGAAATGTCACGTGTGTGTACTATTGGAATTAATCACGTTTTCTCCGTCTGGGAAAACCTGCCAGGATGATGTAGTTGTCTGAGGCAACATTTGCCTAGTTTACCTGCACAACCGGATAGCCCTTTTGTGCCTTGTAAAACTTCACTGGGCAATTGAGTGGCAAATTCGTCAGCTGTGCCACTACACAACAAAAAGCGTAGGTTAGATGGCGTTTGAAACTTGTGGTAATGGTATTCTCCCGGATTAAACGCATGAACGTTGAAGATTCAGTAATCCATGACATCAACCATGAGTAGTACATATGGAACTTTTTGACTTTAGCCAAGTGTTGTTAATGTAGGAATGCAGTAAACGGTCCATTTTATAGACAGGGCCTCAGACTGCTGTGTAACATTGCAACAAACCTGTTATGGAGCAGTCTGTCCACAGACCCCAGCACCACCATCACCCCCTCAATATTTTCTAGGGAAAGCACTGGATTTCATCAAATGCTTTCCAGACATCCTTTTTAAAATGTAATACACTCGTCAACTATTTCAGTGAACCTGCTTTTCTTATGCAGGTACCTGTATCTTTGGACAGAAACATTGTATTTAAATTGGCCCTCTACAATAGCCATGGACAAGGGCGAAACTGTTGAAGAGCAGGAAAATGGCGACACTGTTACAGAACCGGTGAAGGAATCCATGACATCACCTTACAGATACACCAAGGTAAGACCGAGTGTGCCGTAAACCGGACCTGATTGCGCAGATAAGTTATTGAATGTTTGGATTTCAACAGAATGTGTGTGCGTGAACAATTGAAGTACCATTTCACACTAAAATTGTCCTACATGTCATACATGTGTAACTTATAATACTTTGTTACAGGTAACCTTAAATAAACTAATAGTGTGATGACAAAAAAAATGAATGTCCAGCTTTCTGACACCTTAACCTTTTGGAGCCCAATAGATACATTTTAGTGTGGTGGGAAAGCCATGCATATAGGCTGGTGTTTGGCTTAAATGTTTTCGGTGTGTTGTGTACAAATGGCAGTTGTGTTTGGACAATGTTTTGGTTGCTATGTGAGACTCTGGTAGTGTTTATACAGTGTTGTAGGTGTGTTAAAGTATTTGGAACGGGATTGCTACAGGGCCACAGTAAGCACAGGTATTCTCCAAGGAATATAGTCTATTTAAGAGTACAGTTTTTGCCTCCGGTGGGGATGGGGGAGATATTCACAATCTTAGTTCTACATTTGGCTATTAATATACTCACTTTTTATTTGTTAATGAATTTAACCGCTGTATGTAGTTGCATCAGTAAAAAAACAATCTTTGTTTTCATTTCTCAAAGTGTAAATGAGTGCCTTGCCATGCACATCACAGATCGTGTGAAGAGAAAATCTACCCCTCAAATGTGGCAATGCATGAGCAATCTGGAATTGGTCTCTCCCAACAACTTATTTATTTATTTTTGTAACGCGTAAAGCCAAAGTCTGACTACAAAAGGTAGTCCTCTGGTTTCGGTGGTTGTATCGGTTACAGGACCAACGTATGACTATCCTCCAAATTAATATTTTAAGAGGTAAGCTACTGTAAATGGCATGGTTACCTAATGTACTGTAATTGGCAAGTACATCCCTTTAGATAATATACTGTGAAAGTGCAGTGTTGTCAACGTAGTAATCTGCATGATGACAACCAGCTGGAGATGGTCCAAATACAATGGTGCCTTGTTCATTTGACATCTTTTTAAACTAATCATGTGGTTAACTGGTATACAATGCAAGCCACATCGGTGCTTCATATAATTGTCACAAGTGATTTAACTTTGCCACTATTGACTCACTCAATTAATTGAGCTAACATTAGTACTTGGCTAAATAAAATCAATGTTAATCTAAATACAGTAACGTTAGCTAGTTATTGAATGTGATCATAAAATAAATGATTACAATTTGGGTACAACAAATGTTTTCACAAACATGACAACCTCAATTTGGGGTCTTTGGGGGAGAAAAAACCCCCAACTTTCCCTGTTATTGTGGGTACACAGTGAGGTGAAAAAACTTAACATTTTGACAGTTGTGGTTTGTGTTGCCAGTGATCTAATGCCAACAGTGAAGTAGTCCCTTTCATAGCGTATAGTAATCCCAGTAGGATTGATTAAGATATTGCACAATTCCAAGATGATTCTCATATTTAAGTACAATTTACAAGAGCGCGGTGGCGAGAGCTGCTATACTACATGCAAATTTCTCTTAAGAAAACATTCCATTTGAAATTGTTTCACCTTGTGGATCTGGTCCTGGAGGGCTGCAGGGTGTGCTGGCTTTCAAACCTGGGACATTTATAAAAATAAATTTGTTTCAGATTGTTTCCTGTTTTTCCCAATTTAGTAGCCAATGAGATCCTCTATTTATTCCGATGCCCCCACGTTTAAATTTTAAAGTGGTTTATGACACTTAACCTATCTAGGGTGTCATTTGCCTAACTTGGCATACATTTCCTCAGACCCTCTGCTTGTGGTCTAAATTAGATTTGATGTGGCAGATGACTATTTCAGCCTGAACTAAACTCATGATACCCGGGTATGGCCTGGTCAGGGTTAGCTGGCATGGCCAAGCCTAGTCTTGAACACCAAGTTGTCAGTGTTGAAACCAGACATGCCAACCCTTCTCCGGGAGGCTCCTGGAAAATCAGCCCTACGGCCATGTACCATAACCTCTGGGATTTGGAAATAAAAAGTGTTATTTTGTTATTATGTACCCGCTAGCACTGGTGAACGAGTGTAGTTCACTGCATGCAGTACCAGGGGCCCAGATTAGGGTAAAAGTCATACTTGTCAAAGAAGGGCAAGTATCTTAGAAAAGATACTTGTCCTTCCTAAAAGTTACTTGTTCTTGGTCTATTCACATTCCAATAGTTTTTAGCTGATCTCCTTTTGGTTTTAGCCTTTTTATTGGGGGATGGACTTGCACCCTCAATAAATCTCCATCTTTGAAAATGCGATCACTACGTTGTATGTAGCCCAAAGATAGACACGACGGTTAACGTTGTTTCTTTTATACACGGATATTTATGTTTGACTTGTGCAGCGTGTGCTCATGGGCCTGTGAAGCAGTGAAGCTCTGACAGGTGCCCGCAGGTAGCGTTAGCGACTAGTGTTCTGACTGTACATGTACACTCTAGTTGGGACTCGAACGAGAGATTTTTCCATTCCCAACTAGTGTGTTATGGCAGCTAACGTAATAGCTAGCTAATAATTCCTAGATTTAACCGAGCAGGGATGTGGGGATGATTTGTGCTAGGACTGTAGGACGGAGATGAGAAATCACTGCAGGTAAATCACAGCGATTCTTCAGCCTGGCGGGAGGGCTCACTGAACTGAATATAGACAGTAACTAACTAGCTAGCTAGTGTTCACGGGTATTGCTTGCTAAATCAAGGCTTGGTAAGTTATAAATGCATGACTTGTCATCCGCAGACCATGTCATCCTGGATTGCCCGATTTATCGGGCACCCAATGGGATCCATGGTCTGTCGGCTTTGGATGACGACACGGTGACATGGCTGCTGGAGATGTGCCCTGAAATATAGTCCGGGTGAACCCCCCTAGGCTTGAGGTGGTAAAAGGATAGCCCCTCGGCCCCGAGCCTAGGGGAGAAAAAAAGAACATACCCAAACGAAGAAGAAGAATGCATGATCACTTACTAAGCCTTGTGTTAGCAAGCAACTACCAACAACAGATATTGATACCCAATGTCTGAACGCTAACATTAGCTAGCTAACTAACTAGATGGTTTTCGCTGTTGTCTGTGCCGTGCTCCGCGAACTTGCTTGACTGCTGCAGTCTGGCATAGCAACAATAACAAATGCGGTGAGCACAGACTGCATGCGAGTGACAATGTGCCACTTTTCCCATTTGGAACTAAATATTTGGAAATAAAATCCTAAATTCACATTCGTCAGCAGGATGATCACTTGGAAATCGAAGGTCGTACTTATTAATTTTTTGTCATCTGAGACGATAGGACGGCTGCTAATCTGGGCCCCTGCAGTACATGTATGTACATGTACCTGCTATGGCTAGCACTGCAGCTGATGAATGAGTGTTTTTCACAGACTTCACCCCAATATACGCGCATGCGCAAATGTCTTCTATTCATTAGTATAGCTATGAAAACCGTCATCTGTCGCTGCGCTTGACAGATCCTGATTCCAATGTTGGCATCTGTCAAACTTGTGTTCAAACAACTGATAACGTCTTTCTTGCAGGCAATGGGACAATTACGCAGACTCCACACAACTGGTTGACTAGGTAGATAATCGAGCCGCAGCCATGGTTGTCCTTGGCTATGTTTGGGATGAGTTGATTACAAGGATCAACAAATCAATAAGCGATTAAATTTAGCTTAATGATAAATCGGCTATGGATCTCTTCTGTTTAGGCACTTTGTTTATGCAGTGATATGCGCTTAATGCAGTGCTTGGGTCATGTTGGTCATCAGTCCATTGACCCTAGGGAGGAAAGGTTCCAGTTAGGGAAGCCCTTAATCAAAAAATGCATTTTAATGGGGAAATAAATGCTAGCCTACTAAATACTTTGCAAAACCAAATGAATCATGTTTGTTAACCAACTTGCCTGATCTTTCACCTTTCCTGCACACTATATGCAAATGAAACATGGCAGGGAAGGTCAAAAAACATCTTAAGCGAAGACAAAAGGCAATGAGAAAGTTGTGTAATAAAGTCAAGTTTGTCTAACCGAATTCAATTAAAATGCGAGCGCTGCGACCGTATAAATCCCTTGATGGCAGCACCCGAAAAGCTCCCAATATCAACGGATGCTAGCAGTTCTGGTCCACAGTGGATGACACTGCAAGGCTTCACAAAAACTGTGATCTGGTATGAAGACAAGCTCAATGACTTAAGTCAAATGGTTTCATCACTTCTCTGTTGCGCATTTTATTAAATTATTTAAAATGATTCACTTTTTTTTCTTGGCGAGTTCCGTCTCGGAGGAGGCGGGTCTTTATTGCTGCTGGTCCCAGAGTTACGGCAAGCGTACGCTCTGGTGGCTGCAGAAGTTTCTGCTTTACGGTCAAAGCAGCCGTTGTCGTGGCCCTTTGCTTGTAATGGCCAAAAATGATTTTGCCCTTCCCAGCACTTTGCTTGCTTGCTTTCGCAGTGAAACACACATTTTATGGCAAGGTTGAAGTTTGTATTGCGTGTCTCATATGTTGAAGACCTGAAATACTTGTAGCGTTTGGTATTCCTAGCATTATCTCTAAAGTGAATGTGATGTGGCTGGCCTAGCTAACATTGACAGATATTCCATAAGGCTAGGGGTGAAGCTATTTTTGGTTATCAATAAATTGACTGGAAATTGATGAATATCATATCAGAAATGTAAATACCAATTTTTTTAAATGTTATTTAAGTCAAACTCCTAAGTACCTAGGGGCCTCGAATAGTGTAGCGGTGTAACGCACTTGCATTGTCTGGTGCTTTGTGAGTGTGAGCTGCCTATTGCGCTCGCGGTTCAAAACCTGACTACCAAGACCGGCCCTGACCAGGAGCCCCGATCGGGGGTGGCATTTGGCTGTCCGCCCCAGGGGGAAGGGGGAGGGTGAGCTGGCACAAGCTCATCAAGAAGCGTGAAGGGTGTCTCCAGAAAGTCAGTGGCTGAGTTCCATCTCGGAGGAGGCGGATCATCGCTGGCCTATAGCTAGCCACCCATTTTAGTCCATTGCACACACTAAAGCGGACGCAAGTGGAGCAGTGTAAAGAACATTAGCTATAGGCTATAGCATATTTGGCTTATAACTAGCTAGCTGAACTGCATTCACTTTTCGCCATTTGATATAGGCATGGACTAACATTTAAAATGACTTCACTCATCTCTGCGACCGCATCAGTTTATTGTTGACTTGAATTGAATAATTGACAGAATTAGTCTTTTTTTTTTTATTTATTTTTTATCCCACATTTTTTTCCTGTTTTTCTCCCAATTTGGTTGCCAATTATACCCTCTATTTATTTCAATTCCCCACCCACACGAGTTTGCCGCCCGTCCTCCGGGAGCGAGACACATTCCTGGCCGATTGTTCCCGCCTCTTCCGAGACGGAAATTCTTCGACGGACGCCTTTTACCTTCTCCTCGACGGACTCGTGCCGTCTCACTCTCCCCCCTCCCCCGATCGGGGGTGACGACCAGGGCTGGGCTGGTAGAGACGCGGGTTTCGAACCGCGTCCCTGACAGGCAGCGCACACCACACCAAAGTGTGGCACGTTAGACCGCTACGCCATCCGCCGCCCTGTTAGTCTTTTTAGTGTTGCATACACAAGTTGATTGCCTCTGTGGATGGATTGTCTTTTGTATGATGTTGCATAACCCATTAAGACCTGGGTGATTGCCTCTTTTGCGATTAATGAAATGGATGGATTGTGCCCAGAAAACCCTGGTTTTATGATGTGTAATGTTAATTTTAAATGGGTTAATGTGCTTCCAATATGTTCTGAAGAACGTCAAACTGTGCCAAAACGTCAACATTATTTTGGGCGTCTTTGATCAAATCATTGATGTATATAGGGCATTATGTTTACATGTTGTTTGAATGTTGTTGTTTTCCCTTATTAACTTATGACTTAAAGGAGTATTTTGGCATTTTTAACATAATCCCCCTTTTAAAAATAGTATATATATAATCTTTATAAACTTTCCCACGATGTTGATCAGTCCAGATGTTTTCGCATTCCCCACCGTAGCTGAAATGAATGGGAGCGGATGGGGACCCACTCCACGTACCCCAAATGGCATAAAAATGTCCCCCAAACAACCTTCAATGCAACCTGTATAACAAAGCTCTTATACCATTTGTTTCATACCGGGTAATATTTTATTGTAATTGGCAAACTTGAATCCTTTTTGTTTGTGCTGTGGCTGAGAAGGAAGGTAGTCCCAGCCATTATAATTGCTGAAATGAGCAATGACATTCATTCAAATATATATATTTGAAACAGTATATATTTGTTTGTTTGGAGGACTTTGTAATGCTTTCAGCATTATACGGAATGGGTCCCTTTTTCTCTAATTTTTTGGCTACGGTGGCTAATGGGGGGAAAACAATCTGGCTGTATCTCCCATAATGGGACTTTTATGCCAATTGTATTCCAGTACAAGTCTGCATAAGGGTTTGTTTGTTTGTTTTTTCCATCCAGTTGACAGCCTTCTGTTCTATTTTCATAGGAGGAACTTTTGGAAATCAAAGAGCTGCCATGCTCCAATGAAAGGCCCGAATGTCTCTCCGAGAAGTACGACAGGTAATTCAGATTCTTAAATTTGTCCGACCACTTACTTGGGTAATCTTGTCCTAATGATGTGGAAACGATTGTGGCCTAGCATCCTTTTTGCCTGATTCCTGAACATCCACACAGTGGTCAAATTGGAACAGTCACTTAAATTTAAATGAAAGCATTTGTTTCAAATGACGATTTGGAACACAATTGCTAGGCAAATTTGGATTTGACACTTTACTCAGGAGTTTGAGAGTCTGGACTGAAAAGCAAAAGGGTTAGCTTGTATGAAAAAGCATCGGTCTTGTATGTTATGCATTGAATTTTTTTTAACGGTGAGAGATTTTAAGTGCACGTGTAATTTAGTGCACTTGCAGAGATGTGTATATATATTTTGTTCTGGATTTTTTCCCCCCATTTTTCTCCCAATTTAGTAGCCAATTATACCCTTAATTTCGATTTGCCCTCCACGAACTTGCCGCCTGTCTCTATGGGGCACGTTAATTCCCAGAGGCCGGCGATGATCCGCCTTCTCCGAGACGGAACCCGCCCACCTACTTCTTTGCACTTCTCTGCGAGATCGTGCCGCCTCTCCCTCCCCCTGGGGCGGACAGCCAATCCAGCCAGAGCCGGTCTGACGCAGTCAGGTTTCGAACCGCGACCGCAGTAGGTAGCACTTGCAGATATTGTTAAATGGCACCGTGTCCACTCGTTGCAGTGATGGTGTGTGGGACCCCGAGAAGTGGCACGCCTCGCTGTATCCCAGCTCGGAGCGAAGCTCGCCTGTGGAAGGAAGCAAAAAAGACTACGCCGATGACCGGGTGCCTTTGAAACGCAGGATCGCAGGTAAAATTAATCGAACTAATTCTGGAGGCGTCCTTTTGGTAGCAGGTCTGAATTCTGTGGTCTAGGAAATCCAAACCAGCCGTTAACAGGGAAGCTGTTGCAGAACAGACTTGGAGATTTATAATCCCTGAATAGAATGGAAAGGGCTCAAATTAGATGAAAAATGTGGTACGCACGGGCGATCTGCTTTAAACTTTTGAAGTCTCCTGATATGGATTTAATCCACTGGTGTTATTTATCCCTCTACCACAGGAGCGCAGTCTTTATTCGTGCTACGAAACAAGTTGACTTGGTAGCTTACTCGCACAAACTGAAATGCAGTATCTGTCTGGAGCGAAACCATAAACTTACATGTATCAAGCTTTTGGCCTCTTGAAAGAGAACTAAGATTTTATGGTTATCGCCGTACAAATCAGACATAATGCACCATTCAGATAAGGCCCAGTTCATTGCCTTGTCACGATGAGCTGCTGTGATGTTTGACAGTCAGTGCCTCCCCCCCGATCTGCCAGTTTATATTCCCCTTTTGTGTTTGCTGTCTAGACAGAAAACTGTAAAATTATAGATGACTGCCTAATGTAGATCAGATGTGGTCTATGATCTGCTGCGCTATACTTCAGAGAATTTGTGACTGTTTTGTAGAGCGTACCAGCTGTTCTCCCCATCTCTCACCCTCCCCAGATCCCCGTGAGCGGCTGAAGGAGGACGACCTGGACGTGGTGCTCAGTCCACAGCGCCGTAGCTTTGGCGGGGGCTGCCAGGGCGTGGCCGCGGCCCCCCCTGCCCGACGGGCCGGCAGCCCCCTGGAGAACAAGGAGAATGAGACCCTGCGGCTCGGCGGGGCGCGGCGAATCGGCAGCGGACGCATCATCGCAGGGCGGGGCTTCGAGAGGGACACGCGCGGGGACAAGGACGTGCGCGAGAGGGACCGCGAGCGAGACTACAAGGACAAGAGATTCCGAGTCCGTGCCTTCTGTACTGTGCAAACACCTTAAACATTTTACATCAGGCTTGGGTTTTACTTTTTTAAAATTAACTTATAAGAAAATATATTTTATTTCATCTATGATTTTATTTTATTTTTCCTGGGCCGCTCATCCTGTATTGTATTTATTTTATTTCAGATTTTTTCCAGTTTTCCTCCCAGTTTAGTAGCCAATTACACCCTCTATTTGTTTGGATTTCCCTCCCCACACGAGTCCACACGCTGCTCGTCTCTACGAGGCAAGCTAATTCTCAGAGGGCAGCTTCCTTTGAGATGGAATTGGCTCACCCAAGTTCTGGAGACACCCTTGCGTGCGGTGAACAGCCCCCCCCCCCCAACTGGTTCAACTGGCCTATTAGTCTCCAGCTGTACACAACTTGCATTGTCTCTTTTCTAGAAATGGAGCTGCTTCGGCTAACGATCAAACACTTTGCTATTGCAGAGGGAGGTTGGAGATAAACGGGTGTTCAGTGAGAGGAGAAGGAATGACTCGTATGCAGAGGAGGAGCCAGAGTGGTTTTCGGGGGGTCCCACCAGCCAATCGGAGACTATTGAGCTCATCGGGTTCGACGACAAGATCCTGGAGGAGGACAAACGACGACCGAAGCGATGCAGGAAGAGATCAGAGTCTGTGAGAGAAGGCAAGTCCCCGAGTCAGGGAGCTGGTCCTGTGAGGACGTGTGTAAAGTACCCCTGCATACCCATAGCCTATGTGAATGAGTCTAGATATTCGATAGCCGTTGGATATTGACTGAAGTGAATACATTTAAGCACCTTGTTCTGTGGCCACATCCAACCGGTGATATTAACCTACAGTGAAGAAAAGTGTTGGTCATTCATGCTTTCACTTAGTCAAAGGTCCTGATTTAAAATAAATAAATAAATATAATAATAATAATATAAATTTGTTTCAGAATGTTTTCCCCCTCTTTTCTCCCAATTTAGTAGCCAATGTGTTTTTTTATCTTTTGGCCTGAATAATTACATCTGCGAAAAAAATGAAGCGTATGCAGTTGCATTCGTACTACAGTAAGGAGGAGATTCTACTAAATTGAGCACACTAAAATCCTTTCATTTCAAGCCCTGGCAGTATATTGAGAATTGGCCATGTGTCTAGTGTGTGAAGTTGTTCCCTTGCCACTGAATTTCTACCCGTCACATTTTTGTCACGAAACAGAATTTGCATAATGTGCATGTGTCCCCTAGTATCATGTCGAGTTGGACCCTATCCTGTTTTTGCATGCACAACAAACATCCCACGGGCACAAATGGACAATAAGGCATACAATGAAATTGTCGTGTTGGGTAGGAATTCATAATTTAGTGCTTTCCTTAAACAATGGAATCCAATGAACATCACCACAAATTGGCCCAGTAATGAGCTCATTGTGCTCCCAGCTAACTCGTGTTTATCTTTATGCCTCAGGAGTACGACCAGACTAGTGTTCCTGTGATGCAGCTTTATTTGAAACATGGCTAGGTAGTCTAATCTCTTGTACATCCACACAACGTTTGTGAAAGGTTGTCCAGGAATGGCAGAAATGTATGTTCAAAACAAAAGTAAAGGTATATCTGTACAGCATTACAGAATTCGACATGGACAGTTGTAGTAGTCGTAGTCCATGTGTAACAAATAATAGTCTACTTTTTCACATATTTAATCATAAAACCTGTAAAATGCATTAAGATTATACCTCTACTTCACTAGTTTAATTGTACTGTACACAAAGGTATTATTATGCTCGAAGAGCACTACAGTATCATACCTGTACAAACATTATTATACATTGCTATAATATCATTATACAGCAATAACCAGGTAAATGTCGCATTGAGATTCCGATTCGGGGCGGGGAAAAGAAGCAATATATATATATATATATATTTTTTCCCCCCCCCAGTTCTCTTCCCCCCCGGGTTCCATAGACCATAAATCTAGTTCCCCATTTCCATAAATCCTAAACGTCTAGTTTTGTGATGCTGCCTATTTGAGCAACCGGGGAATTCACCTGATACAGGAAGACAATCTCCACTGTTTGCGTTGTAAGTGGAGCTTATTTTCAGATAAGGGCCGTGTGTCCAGTTTGAACAGCCATCTACCATTTGAAGTATGCTCTGCCATGGTAACCTTGCAAAACTTGTAAAAAAGACTGTCAGTAAAACTTCAGAATGCTTGCACTACTTTTAGTCCAGCACGTATTTGACTTGTGTAAATATTTAATGTCAAATACCATACCATACCCCCAGCTCTGTCACGGTAGGGGGAAAATGTTTATGAATGTGTTTGATTATCAATCACATAAATGCTGACGCTAGTATACCATCAAACCGTGACCTCCATACCTCCAGCCCAATGTCAAAAATCAACCATTCCCATGTCAAACTGCCCAATTACTCTGTTTGTATGCTGCCTTTCATTATTTCCTGCCAGGCGAAGGTTTTCGATAAACCTGAAATCGTAGAAAATGTATTTGTGAATTACGAGCGATTAAAATTGAGCAAAGCTTATTTTGCAATCCGAGCGAAAATGGTCACGCGACACTTTCGTGAAACAAGCCCCTGAATTGCAGGGCCTTCAGTGCTCACAAAGGGAAGATTTCACAGCATGTCAACTGACCAGTTGCTCCTCCCGAAAAGCTTAAAATTCTTCCCTGCTAGTCTTGAAATTTGTCTCAAATTCTTTTCCAGTTTTTCCTCCCAATTTAGTGGCCAGTTATACTCTATTTATTTTCATTTGCCCACGCCACACACATTCGCCACTCGTCTCTACGAGGCCAGCTAATTCTCTGAGGGCAGCGAACTCTGCTTCCTTCGAGACAGAATTTGCCCACCCATGTGCTTCATGGTGGACCGGAACTGGCCCCCTCCCCCTGGAGCGGACAGCCAAATGCCGCCCCCAATCAAGGATTACGACCAGCGCCGGTCTGGTAGAGACTGGTTTCGAACCGCGTCCCTGACAAGTGGCACACACCATATCGGACCAGCCAAGATATGGTACATTAGACCGCTACGCTATCCTCCGCCGGTCCAGTCTTGACGTCCTCAGGCTGTGATTTGTCGCAGGACCCATTGTGACTTGCCTCAGCCCTCCCCTTTCAACCTCCATCCTCCGAACTCTTTAGTTTATCCACTACAGTCACGTCTCACACACGCATATTGCCCCTGCTATGCTGGCTTGCCGGGTCACGCCGAACTAAACCCAACTCGGATTTTGCAAACCAATGCTTGCCCAACTGGGTAAGTCACTGGCCTGTTAACTTGCCTGACATACATTTTTGCTTGCCCTGTGCAATTGGGTGACCTTTTGAACCCTGCTGCGTTTGGTGAGTGGATGGGTGTCAAGCCCTGAAGTGCATCACCTAAACCTTTCCACACGGGTTGGTAACTTTACCACGCAAGTTTGTAATGAACAGTGTCTTGCATCACATTCCAGGCATTTGGCAGACGCCCTTATCCAGAGCGACTTAGTTCACATTTCTTTACATGCAATCCGTTTATACAGCTGGATATTTTACTGAAGCAATTTCAGGTTAAGTACCTTGCTCAAGGGTACAACGGCAGTGCCCCCACCTGGGAATCGACCCTGCAACCTTTCGGTTACAAGCACAGTTCCCCTAACCATTATACCACACTGCCACCCTTGCTGTTTGTGGATGCAGGAGGTTACAGTGGTCTTTGCGACATGACGTGACGTGTTGCTGCGATGCTTGTGTTCAGCTGTAGAGTGTAACGGCAGCCTGGCGGAGGGCCCGGAGCTGGGGAAAGAGTCCGCGGCCGATCAGGAGGTCCCGCGCGGCGACGTGCGCCCGGAGCCAACCGCCGGGGAGTTTGACTTCAACGAGTTCTTCAACTTAGAGAAGACCATGCCTGGCTTGGCGTTGGTAAGAGCTGTGTGGCACCGCTTGTGTTCTCTGGGGAGTTTCGGGCGTACACCGCACCTCACGGTAAACCCTGTACAACACCGGTGTCAAACTCATTCCATCGAGGGCCGAGTGTATGCAGGTTTTTGTTGCAACCTATGCACTACACCAGGTGATTTCACTAATTAGCCCACTTCTTCAACCAAGGGAGGGACCTAATTGAAATCACCTGGAGTAGTGCATTGGTTGCAACAAAAACCTGCATACACTCGGCCCTCGATGGAATGAGTGACACCCCTGCTGTACAATGTCTGTCTCCTGGTGTCTGTCGGTCATGATCCACAGTGGCTGGAGGTTCAAAGGGACCCTTCCAGGGGTGGGTAAATGTTGTGGCTACCCACGCTTCGTGCTTCACTTGTCCTGGTGTCATTCTCTGCGGTGTGGGACTCGTTCCTCCCCTCTGGTGGTGGTTTTGCACAGAGCAAGGTGTTGAATGTTTGTTTGCTGGATGAAATTTTACTATTGGAAATGTTTTTTTTTGTTGAAACAATCCTTGTGTCATGATGTTAAAAGATGAACGGGGTTGTTTTAAGTTTTGTCGCCGTGCAAATTTATGCCCATCTCTGGTTCAGGTTTGAGTGACATCACTCTGGTCCTTGTGATGATGTGGTCTGGGTATGACCGCCCCCTTGTGTTATATGTAGGTTTAGTTTTGTGACCTTTTCGTAAATTAATAAAAGCGGTCACTGGGTAATGAGTGGCTCAGCCATTTACACATGAGACTACCCCAGATTATTTCACTGCAGGACTGTGTGGTGTGTTCCTGCGTTGTGTTCCACAACACATTGTCTGATTGCTCCTTGCAGAACCATTCATGTCTCCAAAGCCCCTGGGTACATGTGTATTACCTACATTTGTAATCTCCGTTGATGAAAGTGTTTTGTTTCCATAGCAATCTTGTAACGCATAATATGAACAGCAATTCTTTGGGAAAAGTGTAGCCAGCTTCTGAATTAATCTGCAAACTGGCAACTGGTTTTTATTTTTATGAAATGAAAATTTCCCTCATTTTATTTGAACAGTAAATGAGAGCTGATTTTCCAGTTTAGTGTCACAACCTCATGTGTTCGGCAACAGTGCAGTTTAAAAAAAATTCAAATGGCAAAAGAACACAGTCAAGGTACTAATATTCGAAATAATGGTCAAATGGTGTACAAGCCATTCTTTATGTATTTTAGTCAACGAAAATGAGTTCAAATCGACAAGAACAAATGTCTTTTGCATGAGTGGCAAAGGTCTACTCTGAAAGGGTCTTGTGGTGATATTCAGACACCCTTTCACTCCTGAAAGTGAAGGGTTGTTTGTCTTTTTTAAAAGAAACACGGTGTGAAAAATAAAGCATCACCTCAACGGGTGAAATGAGGCATGTTGATTTAAAGAATAACCCCTCTTGAGTGTTTGGTGTGCGCTGGCTCACAGCCGTGGGGGGCCCAACTCCGATAGCTCCCCTCTTGCGCCACGCCCTCCCCACCGTCCATTGCACCCGTTTGTCGTAAGCAGACACGGGGGGTGCTCTCCTCACGTAAGTGCCACATTTGACTTTGCAGCCTTTTCTCCACCGGCTCTTCCGACACACCCTGACCTGCGTGTGTCTGTCTGTCTGTCCCCCAGATGATCGAGGACGTGCTGGGCGAGGGCCCGGTCCCAGCCAGCCGCTTCAGCCGCTGGTTCTCCAGCACCGCCAGCCCGTCCGGGAGCCGCTCCAGTAGCCTGCGCTCCACCCCTCACGAGGAGCTCGAGAGGCTAGCAGGTCCGTGCCGCTGTCCTCACGCACTGATTGGTCCATACGTGTTAGGTTTCTTTTTTTTCCACTTGTGTAAAAAAAAAACTACCAGAATACTCAAGGTTTGCAGAAGGGGCTCCACCAACCTCTTTGGCTTTGTGCGTTTTGTCCTTAGGGCTGGACCCACGCCCGCGCTGCCCTTCCCCCGGGCATGGCTTGGCCCCCTACTTCACCCCCATCCAGTCTGTGGAGCGCAAGGACACGGTGGACATCCTGGAGCTCCTGCACAAGGCCAAGATTGACCTGAAGCCCCTGCTGTCCAGCCTGTCGGTCAACAAAGAGCGTCTGCGCGAGAGCAGTGAGTGTTCAGGTCCTTTCTTTCTATTTATTAATTGTACTAACATGTACTGTAGGGTATAACGGTACACAAAAATCATGGTTCGGTACGTACCTCGGTTTTGAAATCACGGTTTGGTACATTTTCAGTACAGCGTGGAAAAAAATAAATGCAAAACATAAATTTGCTTTTCATTTATTATGAACTTTGTAAACAGTGGCTAATTGGCCATAATTTACTGAACAAAGTAAGGCACGTATATCTTAAATAAAAAAATGAATAAAAAATGTCCGTCAATACTGCTGCAACCGCACACAAAAGTTCTGCACCTGCATTAGTGGTTAAAGCAAGATTGCATTTGTTCGGTTCAGCATGTACTGGACCAAAAGCCCTGTATGAACAGTTTGGGTTTGTGTCCTCTTCACAGGGCTCTGGGTATACACCTGTTAACTCCTGGTCAATTTATTTTTGTTTCCCTGCAAACGATTTGTATAGAACCTTTATTTAACTATTTGGCAAAAGATTTTAAAAATTCTAGATTTTTTTAATTTATTTTAAGCTGAAATATACATTTACCCAAGTTGCAACCATGTGCTGACATGCATCCCAAAACCAACAAGCCAGTAAGTCTGTGTTCACACGGCAGGCCTGAAAAGTACATTCAGATCCGTATCCAGTCTGTTAAGCCTGTTCACATTCCCTTTTTACATGTGACCCATGTAACCGATACCTGCATTTAGACAAAAATTCCCCAGAACTTTTAGTCGCAGGAACTATTTTCAAGGAATTAAAAGGTTCCTTCAATCCATTGCGTCTGCGTTTCCACAGGGGTCTAAAGAACTGCGAAGATTATGCAAATTAGTCCGCTGACGCCACACTGACGCAGGCATATTAAGACGTTAGCTTGCAGGGAAAATTCTCCTACCTTGGCGTTGGGAAAAAAGCCCCCATAAACTGTAGGTTTTGTCACGAACACCAGGTACATTTTTTAAACCTAAATATACAGATATTTTCTGGATAAAAGAATAAAGGTGAACAGGAAGTGGTGTAGGCTGTCCCGCTTTACGCGGTCCTGTTTTTAGCCTTCTCGCTTCATGAAAAGTCTGGTTGTTTAAAATAACGACATTTCGTGACCGTTTTTGTTGCTAGCTAGCTAGCTAGCTAACTTGTCACTGATGTCAATAAACATAATATCAAATATTAGACGTTTATAATTCATTTTAAGAATAAAATCTTGTCTGGCTAAGGGGGGGTTATCTAGCTTACGTTAGCTGTTGGCTAGCATTACAGTAGCTAGCCTGATTACTTTCTCTCCACGGATGTAAACAAAGAAATGGCATGACATCAGGTAGCATTATACCATTTAACATGCATCATGTGGGCTGTAACGTTGTGATTTTTCCAACTGGATTTTAAAAAATGGCGGTTGAGACAGAACGCTGCAAGTCTTTTACCATACTCGACCAATCAGAAATGTTCAGCACTGCAAGCCCCACCTCCAAAAGTTTGGGGGGGTAAATAAGTCCCCAGAGCCACATTTAGACCCTGGTCGCTGCTACTTCTGTTTCCTGATATGAAAATGATTACCATAAAGGTTCCTAGTTCCTGGGAAAAGTTCCTGCGGTGGAAACGCGCCTAAAGGCTAACATTACTATGACTACGTCCAAATATGCTCCAAAAATATGCTACTGCAAAGTAGTAACCAAATTCAATTCAAGACGTTTGCCTTGCTGATTTGTGGTGTAAATCAGAATGGGAAATTCACCCAAGCATCTTGAACTATCCACAAGTCTTCCAACACAGTGCTTTGATATCTGCTACAGTACCGTAAATTATTGAAATTCACGCATTTCATTTAATTAATTAATTTGACAGGGCAGTGCACATTGATAACATTTCTGTAAATGTTAGGTAAGGGCAGGCAGCTAGTTAAAAAAGAAACTTAATACATGTCCATACAAGCAATAAAATCATTGGGTCCGCCGTGAAATGTGGATAGGCAAATTCCGTCTTGAAGGAAGTGGAATTGGCTTGCCTCGTAGGGATGAGCGGCGGACTCTTGTGGGGAGGGTAAATCAAAATAAACGGAGGGTGTAATTGGACACTAAATTGGGACAAAAATGTAAATGTAACGCACTGTGAGCGCTACACGTGGTGAGGGTTTGTGCGTGTGTGTGTTCTCCCCCAGCTCACTCGGGAGTGGTGCTGTCTCTGGAGGAGGTGGAGGGCGGGTTGAAAGGCCTGAAGGTGGAGGCAGACCCGCGGCAGGGCGCGGGGGGTACGCCCTTCATGGCCGAACACCTGGAGGAGGCGCTCACGGGCCGGGCAGGTGCCGCCCCCCGCCCCCGAAACGCCGACATGTCTGCCTTCAACAAGCTGGTCAGCACCATGAAGGCAAGTGGCACCCTGCCCACCCACCCCAAAGTCAACGCCAGCAACGTAAGTGTTCCCCCACGGCGCCCCGCCTGGGCCCCCCTGTGCATGTGGATGTGAATAGGTGTGTGAGCATGCCGCTAACATCCAGGTAACGCTGCACTAACGAGCGATTCTCTCCCATGGCGGCTCTTGGGTTAAACCTGCTAAATCTGCTGGGAGCAGCTTCTCAAAAGGTGCCACGAAAATACTACTTGCACGTGTGTTCGTCCAAACCGTCGCACCACTCCAAACCCAATCTTTGTGGGTACAGGAGTGGTAGCTCTAACATTCCTAGGTCTGGGTTAAGTGATGGGCATAAATTTGTACTGACATTTTTTTGTTTTTTTTTTTGTATGTTCTTTAAAATGACTCTGAAATAGTTTGATATCAGGTTGAGCAATCACTTCTAATCTACCAACTTGGCCTTTTTCTACAAAATCTGCTCCTTTTTGTAATTGAAATGGATCTATAAGACAGAGGCGCCATCTTTGTGTGGTGTACTTAAAACTGAATTTTATTTGCCAGAAGTCCCAATTTTTAAAATTTGAACAAATTGAAATGCCAAAAATGACCCCGTCCCCCACCGAAACCTGATTCAAGCTCTTGTATGGTCTGTCTTAGTTTGTTTGAAATGCCATTTACTATTTAACAAGGCAAGCCCTAAAACCAAAATTGGGCGAATGTTGGATCTCGGCCTGTGTCCAGCTTGCTGTCATCCTATTGCCTATTGCCGTCTACCGGCACATGGTTTGCGTGCATTTCCTGCCAAATAGTGACTCAGGGTGTCGCTAACTGTCCTGTGTTACTTCCCCTAACTCTGCTTTTTACAGTTGAGGTTTTTCCCCCATGATTTGCTCTGGTGTGTTTAGGACGGAAACTGTAAACTCTGTATGGATGCTATGCTCCCTCCGCAGCAGCAGCAGCCTCCTCCTGACCGGCCTCTCATACCGTTGCCTGAAGCCCAAGTGCCCTCTGCTGAGCAGAAGAACATCCTGCAGGTATGGGAACTCCACTGGTGTGGGAACGCCACTGGGACGAGCTCCGTTTTTACCCCCCTATTTTTAAAGCAGAAAAATGGGTCCAAGCCATGATGGATGCTGATATATAATCTCTGATTGTGACCTGGTTCCTGTGATTGTGATTTGGTTCCTGTGATTGTGGTTTTGATTTGGTTCCTGTCATTTTGATTTGGTTCCTGTCATTTTGTGATTTGAATCCTGTGATTGTGATGTGGTCCCTGTGATTGTGATTTGGTTCCGCGGTGATTGATTGTGATGTGGTTCCTGTGTTTGTGATTGTGATGTGGTTCCTGTGATTGTGATTGTGATGTGTTTCCTGTGATTGTGATTTGGTGTCCGCCTGTGATTGTGATTGTGATGTGGTTCCTGTGATTGATTGTGATGTGGTTCCTGTGATTGTGATTGTGGTGTGGTTCCTGTCTTGGCAGGAGATCCTGGGGCCCCAGGGCCCGCCCCGTGCCAGCTCCCCCTCCCTCCTGACCAGCCTGCTGGGTGGCAGTGAGCAGGGCTCTGGCATGCGGAGACAGAGGGGCCCGTCTCCCCCGCTGTTCCCCCACAGGCCGCCGTCACCAGAGTACTTCCCTGGGCGCATGCACCCCCAGGCGGTAAGCGCCCGCTGCCTACCCCATTCTCCTGCTACGGGTGCAGTTTGTCTGGTTCTTACCAATGCCCTATCTTTTGGAGCAATCAATGTGTTTGCACACAGTGCCTGGAAAAGTATTTAACAAACACCACTAAGCACCCATCAGTAGAGTTCCAGATGCTTGTATAGTCTGTACCAAGGTGCAGTGAAGCTGTTCTGGTGGCTCGTTAAGGCCCAACGCCCTAGTAAGACACTATGTTGGTGTCTCCTTTATTTTGGCAGTTACTTGTAGCATGCCGACTCAAAGTTATCCTGGCTGTGGGTTAAAATTTACATTGTGTTAACTGATTAACAGATCTGGTCTGTTGACAGCATGGGTGTTGAGGTTGAGACGCAGATTGTCAGCCAGTGGTTATTGTGCCTCATTCAAAATTGTCATATTCTGTCTCCTATTCATAGTCTCCTATGTTTTCCCAGGTAGCCGACGCACACAAACTCCCTAATTAGTTGCCATGCCGACCTAGGCGTAACTTTTCTCTTCCACACCATCTCTTTAACCCCCTTTTCACCAGTCACTGATCGTTATCGTCTATACCGTGTTAAAGGTTTGACACTCGTACGCACTTGGCTTGATCGAACAAGCTGGCTTCAGTTAGCTGGATCGTATTCCTCTCAAACAGGCCTGCATCATGAAATGGAATAAGGGTGGCTTGGGTTATCACGCTAACTGAAGCTGGCTGACTTAAGCCAGAATTTGTTAAAGCTGCTTTAAAATGCCCCCCCTCCCCGGACCACAGAATTGCATTTCTAAAAGGGATTTCACTGCCGAGCCACAGAAAATCTGCCTGCTCAGCCTACTTTGCTCGCAACTTGGTCCTTGTTCATTACATTACATTAGAGGCATTTAGCAGATGCTCTTATCCAGACCAACGCACAGCATTTCTTTAAATACAATCCATTTATACAGCTGGGTATTTTACTGAAGCAATTCAGGTTAATTCACCTTTAGCTCAAGGATACAACGGCAGTGCCCCTCACCTGGGAATCGAACCTGCAATTGTAACGTTACAAGCCCAGTTCCCATAACTGCTATACCACGCTGCCCTCTGTTCACACGCACCGTTAGCATGCTGATGGTCTCCCTCCCTCTGTGTTGCAGTGTTCCCTATGGGGCCTCAACCCCTCCTGGGCGGCCAGTTTCCAGACCTGCAAAGACCCCTGAGCCCCGGGCCAACCCCCCAGCAGGTGAGTACATGCCATGTCCCTATAATATATATGTATATGTATATGTATATGTATACATGTGTGCATGCATGCCTTTTAGCAGACGCTTTTATCCAAAGCGACTTACAGTAGTGAACGCATACATTTTTCAGTATATGTGGTCCCAATGGGAATCGAACCCACAACCTAAGCATGCTCCATGCTCTACCTACTGAGCCATACAGAACCACACTGTACCTACTGAGCCACACAGAACCACACTGTACCTACTGAGCCACACACAGAACCACGCTGTACCTACTGAGCCACACAGAACCACGCTCTACCTACTGAGCCACACACAGAACCACGCTCTACCTACTGAGCCACACGCAGAACCACGCTCTACCACAGCAGGCTCCTGTGGTTCTGTAGGTAGCAGGTCCCTCAGCAGGTTCTTCAGCTGCACATATATTCACCTTGTCATCATGCACACGGCCTGGTCTGCAAAATGGCCATTAAAGAAATGCCCCCTCTTCATAAACCATTAGCCTGATTGCTACATGGTAAAAGGTGACCTCTGCACGCCAGTTTGCTTGTAGCTTTTCCGGACGCCTTGTTTGCAGTTTTTCATATTTGTATTGCTAAAACTTGAAAATATGGATGCCGTAAGCAATTGAAATGTTATCATTTTTCGTTTTTTTATGTCTGATAAATGCAATTTGCATAATAAGATTAAGCATCTTCTCAAACTAACTTTTAATTTGTGACATTTATGAATAAATATGTAAATCTCCAGATGGGTCAGTGTTTTAATATTTCCATTTAATACAATATGAAAATAATTGACTAGTGATTTGAATGTGCGACTTATTCTGTTTGGTGACGTGTTTCCAAGTAAAATGAACAGCTGTAAAATTGAGTCTGTAGACAGTGCAGAGTGACACGTATGTTTTTTCTATACATTTTAAAGATTTTTCTCCCAATTTGGTAGCCAATTATACCCTCTTTCTTTTTGATTTTACCCTGCCCCACAAACTCGCCGCCTGCCTCTGTGGGATGCGCTAATAGTGCGGGGCAACGTTCACCTCCGACGAGACCGAACTCGCCCCAACCCTGTTTACAAGGTTGACCTACCGCTACTCGGCGAGCTTGTGCCAGTTCTCCCTCCCCCTTCCCCCTGGGGCAGACAGCCAAACACTGCCCCCGACCAGGACTCCCCACCAGGACCGGTCTGGCACAGTCGGCTTTCGAACCACGATAGGCAGCTCACACTCGTGAAGGACCAGCCAATATGGGGGTGTCTGACCGCTACGCTATCGGCTTGGGAGGCCCCCACTGAGCGATGTTTTTAATGGAAAAATGTACATGCAAATAAATAAGACTACAAATTGATGAATTGGACCAGAGCTGGGTGGATGTGGGGGCGGGCTCTTAGTTAAGGGTATTGCGTAATAATTATCAAAGGTTGATACAGCGATGTAATGAATTGGAGAATACTTTGTTTGGTAAAGCATTCAAATTCAGAGAATTATAACAGCAGTGCAGTAGTAAGATTTTGATGATGACACCAGCTGGAGGGATGGATGGACAGATGGTCAAGAGGACAGAGCTTTTTGGTTATACATGTGTAGAGATTTACAGAATGGTTTGGCTACGCATTGTAATTCAGACTTTATAATCGACTTTATAGACTTTATTGGCATTGCATATTTTTCAATACGTATTGGCAAAGCTCTTATAGTTATCATAACATTGCTATTGTCATGACAGTTAAAAAAGACAAAAGTGCATCTTAGATAGTGTGCTGTCACTAGGAAATTCTGCCACCGTGTGGCTAAAGGTTAACTAACATTGCATTTTTAAAAGATTCAGATGCAACAGCAACTTGCCCTGGACAGGAGGTTCACACAACATTTTAATGTTGACCCTTAGAACACCCTCTTGACCAATGAGAACGGAGAATTCCACAAATTAAGGATATAAATGTGGCATGGCTTAAACGATCATATCGCTTTAGTAATGAGGGTCCAGCATCGCGGAGGGGAGTGTAGTCACGTGATTGGTCAAACTTCACACAGCGGCTGTGTTGTGAATTAAGTTCACCTCCATTTTGACGGCAGTGCCCTTGGAGTTGGCTGGTTTATACTTTGAGGGCTGACTGTGCTGCTGTTCTGCGTTCTCTCCAGATGAGGGCGCTCTCTCTAGGGGTGGACCAGGCCACCCTGGAGGCCTTGGCTTTCCAGCAGGACCTCGCTCTGCATATGCGCCCCCTTTACCAGCCGGGCCTCGACAAGCTGGTCCAGGAAAAGTCCTACAGAAACAGGTAACGCGCCGGTTCAGAACCAGATCTGCCCAAAAACAGAGGGATTCCATTTTAACACACTTTAAACGGGATAGCTGATGAAAATCTGATTTTTCTGTTATGTTAAATCAAAATGCTTGGAAAGCTGAAGAATAATGACCCTTATCCTTTATAAATGTCACTAAAAAGGAAGTGCTTCAGTTATCGCACCAAATATTTTCACCTCAAATGCCTCTCGGGAAAAATGGTTTCCAAATTTGAATATGCATCCTTGATTTTTTTCATACACATCGTGAGATGGTGAACAAAATTAAATTCTGATTTTTAGGTTAACTTTTTGTGTTGGAATTGTTGCCTAAATGATTCCCGTATTGCTGTCGCTTTTAAGAATCTGAGCTTGCACAAATCTGAGGTGCTCATGTTTTCACATCAAGGTTTACCAGCCATATCTGTGTTGGTCTTTACCTACACTCAGTTTTTAGGGAGCCATGCACCAGTCCAAGCTGAGGGTGCCTATGGTGTGTGCGGGGTGCCCAGCCCAGGATTTCTAGGCTGAGTTTGAGAACTATGTAAACGCTCACGGTCTGTTCCGTTTGGATCAGTGCGCTTGCTAGGCTATGGCTAGCATTAAAACGTCTCGATAGATGTGTGTAATGGGCCGGTTGTTGCCGCCCTGTGGCTGGTGTGATTTGTGTTTTTGTCCGTCCGCAGCAGACAGCCCAGAATGACCAGGTCCCCTGGCCCAGGAAGCCACCGGGCTGGTAGCAGCTCCCCTGGCAACGCAGTCACCAGCATGGTGAGGCCACCGCTACACATTCACCACATTATCCACGGAACAGAGGAAGCTGCGTTTCCATGAGTGTGCAGTTCAGTTCTTCAGCAGCTCGATGCCCATGCAGTAGAACCTCAGAGCTGGACTGGCCGGTCGACCCAAACTGGGTCAGAAACCGGAAACGGCATGCAGTTCAGCTGTAGAAGGAGATGAATGAATGTTTGAGATCCCGCTTACCACTGATTTGATTATTGGTTATTAGCAACGTGTAGCTATAAACTTTAGTCTAAAATGAAAGTAGCCTATTTTTTAAAAAAAATTAAAAATGAGGCTACAGTAATGCAAGTAATGATTCCAATCAAAGGATTCAAATTCTAAAATGAATGTGTTTGACACGTATCGCGTCACTTTCGAGTTCCAAACAGTCTCCAATCGTGACGCATTCATATCTGATGTTCTGCTGTACTTTGATCTCTTTGAACCTTAATTTTATTTGACCAAATAAAACAATGTTTTTGGAGCAGTTGTCGCCGTCCTTCACCCCAACCTCTGTGATTCGGAAGATGTACGAAACCAAGGAGAAGACTCGCGATGAGCCCATCGGTCGTCCGGACAGCAAAGAGGACACTCGACGCTCACAGGAAGGTAGGTTGTCCACCACACGGTGCCTTGAGCTCATTCTCACCATAGATACAAAAACGTATGTCTCATTCACCCTGTTCATATACGTCTGCACGGCTGCCATATTGGCGCGGGAAAGATCTGTCTAAACAAACCGGTGTATTGAGAGATGCAGACATCCCCTGATAAAATCTACTGTAACTCGCTTAATGTATTTTCATGAAATTTGGCTTGTTGACATGAGACATTTCTGCATAGCATGCAGGCTACTTGATTTCAAAATTGTTCCCTCAACAGTTTTCCGCAGAACCTGGCAACCTAAAGTTTATAACTGCTTTCTTGGCAGCTTCAAACAATAAAAACATAATCACCTCTGACATTTTGACAACTCATGTATAACAGTTAAAAGGGTGTTTTTACAAATACTTGGTCTGAAATCAAGTTGCAGAAATTTCTCATGTTTATAACAAGCCAGATTTCACAAATCGGTTGAGAATTAAGTGAGCTACAGTAGATTTTATCAGGGGAAGTCTGCATCTCAATACACATGCATTTGTTTAGATGCAGATCTTTGCTGCGCCAATATGGTGGCCGTGCAGACGTATCGCTGCAACATCCAATGGGTAAATGCACTTGTTCTAATTCCTGGCTGCACCAGCCCGGCACTATTACTTGACTGATGTCACAGCAGTGCTTTTCAACACACACCGCTTTTCAAAATGGTACTATACCGTACACTGCTTCATTTCAGACACACTGTACACACCACTATTTCAGTTCAAATGTTTTCTCTAACATCCTGAAATATGGTCTTACAGTATGTACGTTTATTCTGATGTGTCACTTATATTTACCTGTCACGTATTGTTTCTCCTGGTGATCTACGCTCAAACGAAGACGATGGTTTAAGATTCATTCACTTCCATCCCAGGATGAAATGCAGAAAACCAGTGGCATCAAACATGCAGATGGTTTAATCTCTAGCTTGTTGGTGTATCTGTTTGGTGTAATTGACAGACAATGGCAGCTCCCCTAACTCCTTCCTGGAGGGGGTGGACGGACTGCAAGCTGGAGGCGTGAAGGTGGGGTTCCCTCGATCCGCCTGCTCCACCCCCCTCTCTGGCCAGACGGCCCGGCACCCTAAAGACCCGGACCGGTCCCGGCCCGGCTCGTCGGGCCAGCACACCCCGACACTGGTGTCCCCCGGCTCTGCCTCCCCCTTCCCCAGGCCTGTGTACCCGGTCCCCCTCCTGTCCCACGTGCCCCTGGTGCGCCCCCCGCCACACCAGCTGCCCCCCAGCGTGGTGCAGCGCATGATTGCCCAGGGCATCCAGCCCCAGCAGCTGCCCCCTGCCCTCCTGCAGGCAGGTAGGTACCCCCATAGGCCCCTTTCCTCATTCATGCTCTTAGCTTTTGGGAACATTACATTTTAGGCATTTAGCAGACACTTTTATCCAGAGCGACTTACAAAACATGCATTTATACATGGTAAGATGAATCCTTGTTAGTGCAAGAGATCAGTGTAGTAATAGAGTAATAGACATCATTGTTGGCAGCTGCACACCATACATGTAACACAGGGAGAGAAAAGGTCAGTAGAATTTTTTTACTTTTTTTTATGCAGTATTAAACATGTAGACAGTGGTGATGGCAGTTGATTAATGTAGAGAATCGGTGGTAGTGGAGTCTGAAGAGATGGGTTTTGAGTCTTGCGGAAGATGGCCAGTGATTCCACAGTCCTGAGCGGGTGGGAAAGATAATTCCACCATCGAGGGGTCAGGACAGAAGAGGCGAGACCGTGAGGAGCGGCTGCCTGGGGCCCGGAGGGATGGGATAGTCAGTTTGCCAGAGGAGGCAGTGTGGAGACGTCTGGCTGGGGTGTAGGGTGTCATGAGTGTCTTGAGGTAGGAGGGAGCAGTTCCTCCAGCGGCCTGATAAGCCAGGAACACACTTGGAAAAAGTGTATAATATCTCTGCATATCATTTCTAATGATGTACATTTTATATTCAATATGCAACATACTACTCGTATTGAGTATATTCAACTTTGTTTTTATATTGAATGATATAAAAGCAAAGTTGCACATGCAACCTGTATATTAAATATTGTATGGCATTGTTCCCCACAGTCCTTAAAACAGTGTTCTAGGAAAGCTATGGAACTGTCATGGAAAGTGGTCAAATATCCCACTGTACAAGGACTTGAAAAAAATGAATTAAATTAAATTTGTAATAATTACAGCAAGTAAAATAACTTTCTTGCCAGCTCACTACCTTGATCGATTTCCATCTAGCAATTTCAGTGTGCTAATTAGGGTCGCTTGATGTGCCAATACCTATGGTGTAGTGATGCCAAAATGTGATCTGTACTCATTATTTAGGACAATGATGTAACGATTTCATAAGGTGTCATTAAGACCACAAACTCAAGCATTTCCTTGCTAGATGAGAAAAGGGCCAGCTGCTTCTTGTGGACTGCCTCACCAAGGACATGCACACGTATGGCCAGACCAGTCGTAATTCACGTTGCCACAGTCACAGGCGTTCCTGCGTGCTGTCGGATCTGCAAAGCTTTTTTACACCTGCTGGTGGTGGCAGACGCCTCGCCCGGGAAAAACGCATCGTTGTCAAAAATGAGCAGCGATTTAAATGCCATCTGCTCCACAGAACTGAGGTGGCCACTTTGGACTCTAATCCCAATAATGTACAAGTTTTTCACCCACTATTTTAAAATGAGCTTGGTCTCTTGAAAACATCTTATTGGTCGTTTTTTCCTCTCCCAAATTAGTAGCCAATTATACCCTCTTAATGTCAGGTATTGTGACCTTGCTGCCGTAGCCCTGAGACCGGCAGTGACCTAGGTGACGTACTGCCTCCTCTGAGCCGTAACTTGCCAAGCCGTCGACTAACTCCGGTACACAGAGCCACTCTTTTATGCAGTGATCTCATATTGGCTTCCATTCCCCCCTCCCTAGGGCAGACAGCTAATTGCTGCCCCCCTATTTGCACTCCTGGCCATATGGAAACAAAATAATTTTTTAATTTTAATTTTTTATGCTATTCAGTTCCTGCAAATTTGAAATGCGTGCCTTGATATTGTCAGTTTGCTTTTTGGGAGAATTAAGCCCTGGTTCCTCTCTCCACAGGTATATTCCCACAGGGTGTGGACCTCTCCCAGTTACAGGGGCTGCCTCCTGCCCTCCTGGGGCAGCCCTTCTACCCCATGGGAGCTGCAGGGCACCCCCTCCTGCCCCCCCGGGTCAGCAACCCCATGCAGTTTGCAGTCATGCAGCAGCAGCTGCAGCAGCAGAGACAAGGTGAGCTCTCTGTGGAGAATTTTGTTTTAGAGTTTGGTTTATCAGACATTTAACTTAAAAAAAAAAAAAAAAAGACAACACATGGTTACATCCCGATGTACACATGATATAAAAAGACATCAAGGACGACACCGAAAAGTCCTAGGACTAATTTCGATTGTGGTTCTTGTTGTTATTGGGTGTCATGGTGGTGTGTGTGTATTGTGTTTGTGGTGTTAGACGTTGGCAGCGTAATCATTGGCAGCATAAACTAAATTCCAATAAATAGCAACAATACCAAATACATTTACATTATTTCCATTAAATCTGCAATAGAGTTCATAACAACCAATTACATGCATGATAACCTACCTCACCCACTTTATTTACAGAGGAGCATTCTCTAGAAACCAATGCTTTAAGTTTAGCCAATGAAAAGCAGAATGAAGAGCATGGCATCCCCCTCCCCCTGGGGCGGACAGTCAAATGCTGCCCCCGATCGCGGCTCCTGGCGTCTGACAGTCGGGTTTGAACCGCGACCGCAATAGGTAGCTCACACTCGCAAAGCACCAGTCAATGCGAGTGTGTTAGACGGCTACACTATTCGAGGCCCCTAGGTGAAATGATGTTTGATCCCCTGTTGTCACAGTGCGTGATTAATGCTCGCCCTGTTCTGTTCTCCAGTGGTGCAGGCTTCCGGCCCTCACGCCCCCCACATGCTGTCCCAGAGCCACGGCCCACACCGGACAGCCCACTCTCAGCGACGGGGGGGCAGCCCCCCCCTGGGACTGGCGAAGTGGTTTGGCTCCGACGTCCTGCAGCAGCCGTTACCCTCCATGCCTGCCAAGGTGATCAGCGTGGACGAGCTGGAGTTCCGTCAGTGAGGCACCATGGACCACGGCCAGGGCACGGGACATGGGGCACAAGGCGGAGAGCGCGTGGGGGGCAAGGTTTCTTTTCTATTTGTAGTGTGCAACAATGTGAATTTTATTTTATAAAACAGATGTACAGATTGTGGAGCACTCAGTCTGTTTCCGTTCTTCGTCTTAAAAAAAGAACAAAAAAAATACAAAGAAAAGAAAAAAGAAAAAAAAAAAAACCCTGGAGGAGTTGTTGCCAGGTAGTTTTGGGAAAAGTCTATGAAATTTTGAAGTAAAAGGGGAAGGACGAGTGCTGGAAGTCATTTTTTTTTTTTTTTTTTTTTTTTTTTTTTTTTTTTTTTCTTCCCCCCTTTTTCTGGGTTACATAGTTTTGTATTGGGTATGTGTGTGTGGGGAGGGGTTTTGTATTGAGTTTTGCAGTAAATATGAAGAAAATTATGCGTGAGCCCAAATTGTACAGACCCTGGGATTATTCTTTCCTTTCATCCTGTACATAGAAATGCATACTTTTTTTTTTTTTTTTTTTTTTTTTCTCGGTGTGGGAAATGCCATCCTGCTGTAAAAGATGGAGTACTACTTGTGACAATGGAGTAGAACAGCCAAGTAAGAGTGGGGGGAACTTGTCCGACCCGGTCGTGTTTAGTACTTTCCTCTCCCGATGGATTTAATTTACTGCTCGTAGTACTTCCCTCTCCTGATGGATTTGGTTTACTGTTCTGCGAAGCGGTGCTCATCATTGACCGACAGATGCATTGGAGAGCAGAAATGTCCTGTGAGATTTTTATTTTATTTTATATATATAAATATGCGGCCTATTCCCCCCCACTTCACTTCTGTTGCCCCCCCCCCCCCCCCACTCAAATGTCTTTGAAGAGGCTCTGAGGAGCCACCCCCTGGCCCCGCTGTCTGACTGAAGCTCCCTCGGCCGGTGACCGAACGAGAGGACCAAGACCAGGAAACGTACCTTTTCAGGAGCCCTTCTTATTGGTTTAGTTTTGTGCACCCTGGGCAGTGTTGTGGTTGTGCCTTTCTCTGTGGCTGTCTCTCCCTCCGCTTCCCTCCCTCCGGTGTCCCCCCACAGTCACTGCTCTTGGATCACATCAATTTATTTTTTGGGGTGGTAGAAAAAACATTTGTTTCAAAAAGTATATATTATGTGCTATTGCGTAAAAAAAAAAAAAAAAAAGGCACAAATAGATAAAGAAAAAAAGAAAAATGTTCAATAAAAATCACTCACAAAAAAAACTGTTTTGGTTGCTTTTTGACAAGATTGTTTGAACCCAAAGATGGAATGCTACACAGCAGTTCAAGATTAAATGTCAGTAAAAGGCAACTTGAGTGCTCCAAGGCTGTATGGAATATCATAAAGCTGCTTTTTCTGTTCATTTTATGATCTATGTTTTTATCTATACAATGTTGGGTTTTTTTTTTTTGGGGGGGTCAAATGCATATTCCAATTACACTTTTGCATTTTGGAATTGGTATTTCAATTAATTGAAAAAAATTATTTATGCATCATTTCAGAGAAATCCTTGCATCATGTTTCTGGTGAACTCCCAGTCATTCCCCCCACATGCACGCATTCCTCGCACACGCAGACACACACGCAGTCACACGCAAGCCTTGCACACAAGAACCACAGTTCAGCTCATCCCCAGCAGCACCTGCTGTCACCACCACAGCTTCCTCAAAGTGGAGCCCCCCCTCCCCCTCATAAAAGACTACGCAGTGTGCCTCTGCCAAGTCAAGCCGTATGCAATGTTCTCCTCAACCTGTTACACTCTGCCCAGTGCACCTGTCATCGTTTGATCTTTGGTTGTCGTGCCAAAAGAGATCTTTCCTGGGGGCATTACTGGTCGTTTCCTGCTGGTTTGCATCAGGTTTTTGTTCACATCATACTGCTTCTGGTGAAGGATGGCCAAAGCAGGGTCTTGTGTTGAATGATTAAGCCTTGTATCATGTGCAAATGTCACTATTTTGCTGCTAACATCCCTATCAAGATAATTTGTCATTCAGAAAAAATAGGTCCCAGCACTGATCCCTGTGGGACTCCACTGACTACAGTACCTTGGTCAGACACGATCCCTCCTAAACTCTTTGTATCCTACATTGTAGCCAATTTCGAACCCGCTCTCAAACCACTCCTGTTATTCCTACTGAATTCATTTTGACAATGAGCCTCGTGGTACTTTGTCAAATGCTATTTGACAGTCCAAAAATATATCTCACGCCCTGTTGGAGTCAAAACATTTTGTACCTTCCTGAAATGTGTTCCAGGAGGTTTGTTAGACATGATCTCCCCCCTGAAAACAAATGTTTGCTATCCCTTAAGATACTTATGTTTACAGATTCATTTCAAATTCTAAATGTATTCAATAATATATTTAAAGTATTTCACATGAGACGCAAGTTAAACTGACAGGCCTGTAGTTCCCTGGGTTTGTCCCTGTTCTTGTATATTGGAGTTATACTACCTTGCTTCCTGTCATCTGGTATTTCTCCAGTTTTTAGGGATTGTATAAAAATATCTCATCATTTATAAATCAATCTCTCCAAGTTCCTTGAGTATTCTTTGATATGTGCCATTGGGATCTGCTGCCTTGTCTTAAGTATTTGTAATTTTTCAAGTACTTCTCCATTGCTTCTGGTTCAGGTGTACATCACTTGTACAGGTCACCCCTGTCCCGAGGGTCCCAGCGCCCCATAAATCTGTACCGCTCTTTCCTACACCAGGCTTGTAGTCGTGTTAAATTTCCACGTGACATTTTGCTTCTTTTTACTAGCATGTGGTGTGGGCAGAATTCCCAAGAAGACCACCCTGGAGGATCTGCTCCTGATCTTTGTTGCTAATTCTACAAATGTGTCCTGTAGAACCTCAAACCTTCCCTTACCTATACCATTGGCTCCGGCTCAAAACAATGACTTGCCTGCGTTCATATGCCTCAAACTTCGGTAGAGGTCCTGAAAAAAGATGCTGTCGCTAATTGTGCCATGTGAGCATAAACATCAAATAATATTATACGTGTGATACTTTCTACATATAGATAACTTGCTAGCTACAGATTTACGGGAAAATATTTATGTATAGCTAGGACATTTGGCTAGCTGTCTTTTTTACGTTTCCCCAACATTGAGGAAATTGTGGTAGAAGCTATATATGCATGTTTGTGTATTCTTTATTGCCATTTTATAGTATGAAACCTGTTCATTAAATTCTCACTTGTGCTGTCATTTATCATTGTTAAATTATGACGTGAAGAGACCAATCAAGTGAGAAGTAGGGAAATTACTGTGTCCACATAGCCAAGACTGTAACAGTGAGTAGTAAAAGCAACCGTGGTCCGTACAAATGACGAAGTATATATAAAAGCCCATGTTGTGACCTCTTTGTAGAGTTCTGTGGCAATGACCCTTCCGCTGAACAAGCTCTTACTGGTCCGCAAACCTAAGCTACTGGGGAAAAGTCTGAACAAGTTATCCACCTTGTAGAACACACGCCTGATTGCCTATGTTCAATATAAAGGTAGTGGTTTAAAATGCGGAAACACCAATATGATACGACTATGCTATCCTGCTCTGTAGAATTCTCAATAGACCATTTTTGATGAAACTCACGCCCTAGATTGTACTTTGCAATCAATTGATTTAGCGTTGCTCACCCGTTTGGCTTGCACCTCAAATTAACACATGGACATCACAATCGGGGAGTATAGGCTCCTGACCATTGTTGCCCTTTGTTGTTGATGTATTTCCCTCAGGTGCTGACATTACCTTAGACTCCCGAAATATCAGCAAGTTGAGCTGCCCTCATCACTGAAGCTCCTGCCAAACATGCCCCAACAATCACCAACAATGGAGTCTCATTTTAATCAGTAGCCCCATTTTTCCCATTACTTTTTTAAAGAGCTCATTATGGGAATTCAGAGTAGTAATTGAAATTGCTTAAATAATGACACGTACAAACGTAAAAGCAAAGGGGATCACTATTTTGTATCTTTTTTTGTTTGTTCAAATCGTGGCAGAAACAGTGACGTCTATCGACCAAAAGTTCAACAGCAGAGAAACAACCATCTCGAACTTCCGCTATACATTTTTACATGACATTTTAAGCATTTAGCAGACGCTCTTATCCAGAGCGACTTACAAGATGTGCATTAATACATGGTAAGAACAAACAGTTCGCGCAAGAGGAGGAGCATCCGGTCTGTGATGAGTATGTTCAAGACCAGAGGCTCATGGGCTTTTTTGCGGGGGGCTTTAAAAAAAAACTATTATTATTTTTTATCAGATGCAGCGCTTTAGCCCAATCATAGCTCCCTAAAATGACAGCCATGGCATGCCCTACAGTGGATTGAGCAATAACACTGTCATTTAAATATTCCAGTCCCTCCCTTTCACACATGACTCGGTTGAAAAAATCAGTGTGATAGTGGACGAGTAACATGGAAAATAGATCTGTAATTACGGATTTCCAAATATATTTATGTTGCCGTTGTCGTGTTTGTTTTGTTCAGATCACTTAGAATTGCGATCCAGACCTTGCACTTGTTGAGAAATCACGATGTAGCCTATATAATATTATCAGCAGTAAATCTACTGAGCTAAGTTGCTTGTGTTCCTACTCGCTAGCAAACGTTAGCTAACTTTGTAAATAAATGTACAAAATAAATATGGAAATAAATAAATTAATGCACAGATAAATATATATTTAAAAAATAGTTGTCTACATGTGCGTATGTTTTCACTCATTTATTTATTCGTGCATGTATTTATTTCTAAACGTATTAATTGATTCATTTCGTTCAAGCTTTGATCAAATTCAACGCTGGTCGACACGGAAATGTGAAATCGAAGAACCTTGCTTTCGATCCTTCTGCTATGGCAACCTGTGGCGTCAAAGTCGGCCGCTGTTCATCCGCCTTAGGGCTGCAACGAGACCTCTCGCGAGAACCAGACAACGAGAGCGCAGCATGCTTCATAAAAAACAGCACTTAATAATAATGCATCCTTAACTTGCCCCAAAATTACCTGTTTGCCCTTTCGGTAACATATGGTGTTCAAATACCAAACAGACGGTCTATTTACATGTACTGCTTTGTGGCAAATGTATTAACAGTCTTTTGTTTTCTCGTTATGACTTAACTACCCCCAAAAAACGCTTTCCGAAGTAGCATGGCTTGGAAATCCCTCAGAATGCATGGGGCGGCACAACAAGCAACAACAAAACTGTGAAAGTCACACTCAACTGGGGGGAAGTAGGCTTGTATGTCGACTACAAACGTGTTCTTTACAAACTGAAGGAGTCATGACAGAATAGATGAAATGCATTATAAATAACTTCGATTTATGGTTTAGTCTGACAGCGCGTTTAGAGGACTTGGAACTCCTTGGCGTTGTAGATTTCAGTCATGTTTCACCATTGAGCAAGGTGTCTTTACCTGTAACCAATGCAAAAGTACTAGTGAATTGCGCGAAGCTAGCTATTGTACTTGACCAGAAAGTGACACCCACCACTCCCGTACACCTGCACTTAAAACGACATGCCTTAGAAATGAGAAACTGGTACGTCTAAAAACAACAATTCGTCGACGACATTGCATACATGTATAGTTACGAACTATACCAAGCTTAAGGCGACACGCAAGTTCTATGTGGTGGGGGTGGGTGGGGAGGGAGGGGGGCATCGTCATTGTTTTTTTCTCTCTATGCATCCATTTTGTCTGGTTTACTGGCTGCACGTTTGCTAATCTGTAAATGTACCCGAACCGACAACGCCACACAAGTCAATAGTAACGAACCACTCTGCTGGTAATATTTGTATACGCTTGGCAGAAAGGCGACACAATGATTGTCGATAGTGTTTAGTAGCCAGTTCTTTCCTTGAAAACGTTGCAGCTTTCTCTCTGTGTGTGTGTGTGTGTGTATCGGTGGGGGGAAGGGAAGTGCTAGGGGGAGGGGGCACAGAACGAAGAAAAAAAAACAGGGATGTGAATTCGCATAGGAGAGGGAGAGACCTAAGATAAATCACAAAACATAAATACACATCTGAAGCGACTGCCACCCAACTTTGTCAACCTGGCGTTTGAGCTCGCTCGGCACAGCACGTGTGGGACTCGGTGGAAAAGGATAAAAACGCAGCACTCACAAGTCCTTAGCAGGAAAAATACAACACCGACATACGCCCCCTTCCCTCGAAACAAAGGTCAAAGTTCACAGGAAGCTGGGGGGCTGCCATTTTTCCCGTGCAAACATTTTTAGATGCAAAAGAGACGAGTGTGGTCGTCGTTTTGAGTGTATTATTATTATTCATGTTTTTTTGGACACAGTTTTTTTTACTGTTTAAAAAAAATAATCCCCAGTCCACCTTTTCTCTCGCAGAGAGTGTTGAATGAAGACGACGAGATGGAAAGGATAGCGGAGCAATCGTGGAATTCTTCCTACACCTACCAGGTGAGCAGACACAGCGCCGAGATGCTGCACAACCTTAACGTCCAGAGGAAAGATGGAGGCAGGTTCTGCGACGTGATCCTGCGCGTCGGGGAGGAAAGCTTCCCCGCGCACAGGGCGGTGCTGGCGGCGTGCAGCGAGTACTTCGAGTCGGTGCTCGGCTGTCAGCCGGAAGGCGACGGCGAGGCGAAGGAGTTGGAGATGCACACCATCAGCCCCAAAGTTTTTAAGGACATTCTGGACTTTGCGTACACGTCGAAGATCGTGGTGCGCCTGGAGTGCTTCCCTGAACTGATGACAGCGGCGAAGTTTCTCCTGATGCGCTCGGTCATCGAGATCTGCCAGGAGGTGATCAAGCAGTCGAACGTGCAGATTCTGGTTCCGCCGTCGCGCGGGGACCTCAGCTTGTTCCGCGCGGCCGGGGCCAGTGAGCTGGGTTACCCGGTGCCTCTGGACATGTCGAACGGGGCCGGCCTGGTAACGAACGGTTCCGTGTTTGGCAGCAACGGACAGACGCACGACGTTGACGGCAGCCACGCCAGCGGCCCGGTTCTGTCCGGTGGCGGGTCGCAGTCTGCCATGCCCGCGCTGCAGACCGTCGACAGGCTACCGGTGACCCAATCGGAGCTGGCCGGGAACCCGTTTCAAGCTCCGGGATCCGCCAGCAAGCGAGGCAGGGGGCGACCGAAGAAAGTGCAACCCATGGAGCCGCTACTTTTTAACCACAGTGTTCCCAAGGACGTGGGCATTTTCCCCTGCGGGATCTGCGGAAAGATATTCACGGAGGCGGTGCGCTTGCGGAATCACGAATCGCAGCACGCCGCCGCCAGCGCTCTGCACAGCGGCGGGGTCAACAGCAGCAGCTCGGTCGGGGTGGGAGGCCCGACGCTGGTGTCTCACTCCCAGTCGGGGCTCCTGGAGAACGGGCTGGCCCTCCACGGCGGTGGTAGCGGCGTGGACACTAGCCGCAAGAGGGAGAGGACCAGGCGTCACGTTGGCTGCGACATCTGCGGGAAGGTGTTCCGCGACGTGTACCACCTGAACCGACACAAGCTGTCCCACTCGGGCGAAAAGCCGTACGCCTGCCCGGTGTGCGGCCTGCGGTTCAAGCGCAAGGACAGGATGTCGTACCATGTGCGCTCCCATGACGGCTCCGTGGGCAAACCCTACGTGTGTCAAAGCTGCGGAAAAGGGTTCTCCAGGTGAGTTTTTGGGGTGAAAAAAACAAAGTCGAAAAAACAGAAAAGGTTGACAGCGATACTCTGGTGGCACGAAATCTAAACTGATAGGGAACTAGAATATAATAACAAATCGTTATTGTCCAACACTTAGGCTAACAATATTAACTAGAAGGGGAAGTTAGATTTTTAAAACTTTTAGTTGGCTTGCATCTGAAGGAGGAAATGGCAGTGGCAGTATGTTGTTTAAAAAAACTAAATAATATAATAATTCGTTTTAATACAATACTTAGTAAAGTATTGCAATTCAGACAAATATTATAATAGCCTTGCAGTAGTATGTCATAACATCATCAGCTTGGAAGGAGGGATGAAAGAATAGATAGATAGATAGATAGATAGATAGAGAGAATTTCTAGATGATTGCAGGCTATACTTGTGTATATTCAAAGTGTTGTAATAGCCATGCAGTAGTAAGGCTTTGATGATGTATTCAGATGGATGAAGGGATGGCTAGATCGATGGACACAAAGGAAGAACCGAGGTAGCTTTTTGCATATGTTTTACACAGATGTACAGTATTTGTTTTGGTAAAAGTCCTGTATTTTGGAGTATAAAAATAGGCATGCGCTGTTAAGGCTTTAATGACATAATCAGCTTGGATGGAGGGATGAAGGGAAGAATGGATGGACAGATGGGGGAGGAGGACTGAGGTAGCTTTTTGGTTATACACGTGTATAGAGATTTACAGAATATGGCTTGGTAACATGTTGTTCAGACTATTATAATAACATTTTGCAATACATTTTTGCATGTTTTGCCATACATATTACCAAAGCTTGTGTACTTGCCATAACAATTATATTGTCATTACACTTATAAGACAATAACACTAGTAATGTGCATCTCGGATCGTGTCCTGTCACCAGGCTGAATATATTATCCGACTTGGAAATAACGTGTGGCTATAAAAAAACAATTAGCAAAGATTGGCAATTTGCAATGAAAATTATGCAATTAGGCTAATGTATCAACATTTTTTGTAATGTTTGTGTCTAACACATCTAGGGGCTTAGTAATGAGTTTCCACATAGACTGATGGCTCGATAACCAGTATTTAAGGCTTTGAAATAACAGTTATGATGATTGGTTAAGGTTGTCTTCTCTATTCAAATTCAATTCAAAAAGCTTTATTGTCCATTTCAGTTAAAAATGGAAATTTGTCTGTAGCTCCATATATAGCTCAAATACATAAATGCAGTAAAACAGGCATCACAATAAATAACAATGAATCAGACTGTACAACATTACAACACTAAAAGACACGTGACATTACACCATTAAAAGACACATTACATTACGCCATTAAAGGACACATTGCATAATACCATTAAAAGACACATTGCATTACACCACTAAAAGACAGTTTAGTGCACACTTCAATTATTTTTGTTTAAATCTGAGACTAGTTTAGGTAAAATACTACTTGTAGGTGTTTTTCTTTGTAAGCTACCGTTAACTTAATACTGTAAACTGAGTGTGGAGTTGGCGTATTATGACTTCAGCCAGCAGCAGCTTGCTCATCATTGCTATTTTATGCTAGTTATCAAGGAGCTAACAGGCTGACCGTTAAAACGTCAAACGTTTCAGAAAGTATTTATCAGATAATATACAAAAAGCACAAGCTGGATACAGGAGCATAAAGCAAAGGTGTACGTGGCTGTACGTTAAATATTTCGGTTAAAATGGGTTTTTGTTAAGGGACTCTAATTGCGTAGCGGTCTAACACACTCATATTTGCTTTGCGAGTGTGAGCTGCCTATTGTGGTCGCAGTTCGAAACCCGACTGCGTCAGTCTGACTCTGGCTGGAGCCCCGATTGGGGGTGGCATTTGGCTGTCTGCCCCAGGGGGTGCGGGGAAGAAAAGTCGGCACTAGCTTGTCGAGAGGCACGAAGGGTGTCCCTATAAAGTATATGAGCAAGTTCCATCTCGGAGGAGGTGGATCATTGCTGGCCTCGGGATATTGACTTGTACCGGAGGACAGGCGGCAGGTTCGTGAGGGAAAGGTGAATTGAGATCTAAAAATAAATGAGATATGAAATAAATAGAGGGTTGAATTGGCTACTAAATTGGAAGAAAAACGGGGTTGGAAAAAAAAAAGGGTTTCGTTAAAGAAATGCATGGAATGTTATGTTGCAGCGTTCCAGCCTTACGAATTCAGTGAGTTGAGGCTTCAGCACCCAAGCCAAATCATACATAGATCAACAAACAAGACATAAATAGACCGCGGGAGCACACCAAACGCATTCTTGCAGGCATCAATCTCCTGACTAGTAAACTGCAGATATTCCCATAAAGTATTTACAACCCCGGCGACCTGTAACCTGCCAGTTGGCACACCTGACCTGCCCTCCCAGTACTCCTGCAGAACACAGAAATACTAAACCGTACAGTCCACCGCATGGAAGGATCGTAAAATAAGTTATACGGTGTCTCTGGAGTGCTGAAAGGTGACAGTGTATGCTGTTGTACTGTGGCGCTGAGTTGAAACTTGTTTTAAATGTGCCCGTGTCCAGTTGCGGTTCGGTCTTGTTATTAACATACCTACCTACTTTTGTCTTCTGGGAAGAATACTTTAGACATTTTGCAAGCACCTTCTAACAAATAAAAACACCACACAGGTACAACTGAGAAAGATGTATAAATGTGTTAAATTGTAAGTAAAGCACTAAAGACGGTCTTTTCTATTTTGTGTTTTGAATGACTGAAATACTGAAATAAGGGAAATAAGCTCGTCCTTTACCATGGAAGTTGGACACTGTAAACTGTAGTTACTGGTGGCTTCAGCTCTTGCCTAAGATCGTGAATTAAACTGGTTTGGATGTGAATTAGAGGTGTGGAAAAAGATTAAAGAACTACCTCTGGAGGAAATATCTTGTGAAATTAACCCTCAACTCGTCTTCTGCCTGCATAGTCTTATCAGGGGCGAGAAATGTCTTGCATTTAGGAAAAGGTTTAGGAATAAGATGTATATTTTCTGATTATTTTGAGCTTCTGTATAACTTCATGGCGTTTTTGTACAGTCACATGTCACATACCTGCTTGTTTGAACACCATCCGAAGCATGCTTTATCTGAGAAGGTTGCAGTGTAGGGAGGACCATTTCACAAGGGGAAGAGTTTGCTGTGGCGGGGCAGGTCTGTTTGGGTGGATGGTGCAAAAAGGGGGGACGGGGGTAACCCTTTTTCTTCCATGGTGTTGTGTTGGAGTTTTTGAAGTATATTTTGTGACTAACAAGGCCAAACAAAGTAATTCCATTGGCACTATTAAGTTAAGTATTACTAATGTTTCTGCAGTGGAAAAATGCATCTTGTTGCAATTTTGGGCTGAGGATTGGAGACCAAGTGCACATGCAGTATGACTGCATGGATTGCAAATGGGGAATTTAATATAGATGTTGCAATTAGGGCTGACCCCATTTAGTCGACTGGTCAATTGTTTGGCTGATGGGCTGTTGGTCGACCGAGATTTGTTTTGGTTGAGCAGTCGCAATAATAATTTAAAAAATCTCCATTCAAAAAATTATAATAATAAAAAAATTCTCCATTCAGCATGAGACACTAGCAAAACTAAATTTGTATGGTTTATATATTTATAACTAACATGCCACCCCTTTCATGTAGCCTACAGTTATAGGCATGCGAATGTGCATTTTAATTGTCAGTAGAATAATCCATTCTGGATGCTGCGGGTATGGCAGTGACAGTCCTTCACTTTATCTTAACATAGCTAGGCCTATATATGTTCTCTTTAAATTATATTAGGCAGTTACGGTAATAGTAATGTTGTGAATTATTCTGCAAAACTAATAAAAGTAGCACTTTATAATAAATGAGCCACACTGAACCATGCTCTACCTACTGAGCCACACAGAACCTTATTGGCCTTTGCTTCTACTAAGAGTGTTGGTGAGATTCACGCTGTCTGTGAGTGATGAATATGTGAGACGAGGATTGGGTGGGGTGAGAGCGTCTCAATCTGCCCTGACTCTTCACTCATATCCAAGGCCCTGCCTGTTCAGCATGCAAATCAAGACCTTCTGTTGACCGCTTTCCCCCCCCCCCCCCACTGGGGCGGATGGTTTGGGAGCTACCCGACGCACTCTGTGCCCTGTTCCGGCCACGTCACGCCAACCTGTGAAATATGCAGGACTAACCCACTGTTCACCCGCTCTAGCGATGGGAGCTCTGGGCATGGGCCTTTCAAACCATAGACCGTCGCGTTGGATCGTGTCCACTTAGCGGCTAGCAGGCTCTGACCCCTTACCGTCTGCAGTTGTGGCTTGCTCCACCAGAGGAGTCGCAGCCTCGTGGGCTCTTCTCAAAGGAGTTCCACTTAGCTGACATATGTTGCTGCTGCCAATTGAGCCTCTTCCAGCACCTTCACCAGGTACTGTCATGTAAACATGGCAGTGTGGTGGGTTCAGCAGTTATTGGTGTGGCCCCTTCACTCCCACTGTGAGTGATGGTGACACAAGGGTGCTTGATTGTTGTGAGTTTGCCTGTTGCCCGGATGTAGCTCACCGAAATGATTTGGTATTGGAGGAATACCAAGCTGTAGTGATCCAAGCCCAAGTGAAACCTAGAGATGGTCATCACTGTAACCATGGTTACGTGAACTAATAATAATAATATAGATTTTTTTTTATTGTTTCAGATTTGATAACATTTTCTCCAAATTTTGGTAGCCAATTACACACAATATTTTCAAGTCAATCCCCCATTTGTAATGTGAGTTTGCTGCCATAGCCCTGTAACCGGTAATGACGAAGGCGAAGTATCGGCACTCACCAGGCTGTCGACCGGTCGCGGGAGGCCATAAAAATACATTTTATTTATAATGCACTTATACGTAAATCTCAAATCTCATAAAACAAAGAACGCAAACACAAAGATGCATAAAAATACAGTTGATCCAAGCTGTAGTGGAACATAGCAATGGTCATCACTGTAACCACGGTTACGTGAACTCTACCATCGATGACGTCCGTCTTCTCGGGAGTACATGAGGCAACGGAGTCAGAACAGAGCGGGGGCTGTTATAGGTGGGTAGCCAGCCCTTACGGGACTAGTTTGTCTCTTACCTTGATCCTTACGCTGCACGGAAGAATACATCAAGCTGTGTGAGATCCAAGAAGGTCTACGGTGATAGCCATTGTTTCAGTGTCAGAGAATTTTGATGGCATGCCAAAGTTGTTTTTGCATAATGTGAATTCTCCCTCCAAGCTAAAATACAGCCAGACTCTAATACTAGCCAGCGGTTGCTGAAGGTGACTGACAAGGTAGAAACGAGAACTCTGTTACTTAGCAACGCCAATAAATGCACTCTCGCTGACTACGGCCCCGTAACCGGGTTCGATTCCCGATTCTCAAGTTCTCATAACTGGGAATGAACTCTCTTTGGAGTCGACTCCCACCACTGCTTATCACTCCCAAGTCATGTTATCTGTACAGAATTGGCAAAAGCTTAGCAACACTTTGTTGGAGGTAGGAGGAAATAAATGTCTTTCTTAGTCATGCAAAACAATTAATGAATTTTGACTATTAAAAAATATTTGGATAAAAAATAATGGATCAAGGGCCTCTCGCATGGTCTAGTGCAGGGGTCTTCAAGTAAAATTCAAAGAGGTCCAGTTAGATAAAATGGGGGAGGTGCTACGCGAAAAAAAGCTGAGACCAGATCATTTATTTCATTTATTTAAATTTTGCGCCCCTCGGAATTTTGCGCCCCTCGGAATTTTGCGCCTGGTGCAATGATAAACCAGTGCCGTAAATGCTAGAAAAGCTGCGCCGGTTAAAATTGAAATGCTCCGTCAAAATGTAGTAATTCTCAATCATTTATCGGTTTTTGGACGCGGTCCGGATAGGACAAAACCGCAGTCCGCCTGTTAGTGACCCCTGGTCTAGTGGTTTCAACGTCCAACACAGGCCATGGCGATTCCCTGGCCACGCTAGAGTTGGCTCTGGCCGGGAGTGCTACCGGAGGCGGCAATTGGCTGTCTGCCCCAGGGAGGGCAGAGGGGAACCGACAAGATGTTCGCTCCGCACAGGAGCGGCTCTGGGGTGCCGGAGTTATGGTCGTCGGCTTGGCGAGTGCTGCCTCAAAGGAGACAATACTTTGCCTTTGTCGCCACCGGTCACAGGGCTACGCCAGCGAACTATGAGGGAGGGATTGACCTGAAAATAGAGGGTGTAATTGGCTACCAAATTGGGAGAAAAACAGGAATAAAAAAATTAGAAAAAAATACATAAAATGGATCAAACTATGCACGATGCTCGCCAGAATGTTGCCTAAACATTTAAGGAAGAATGGAATAGAATGGATCTCTCAAAGTTTGGTAAAAAATCCCAGTCAATACTTACCAATAAAAGGAAAGAATATTCTAATTTATTTATACATTTGAGTTGTTACTTGACTCACTATTTACATGATTTCAGTTAAATCTTCCTTTTTTGTCCAATTTCTTGCCAACTCCACTAGCTACAATTTAGATGTAGCCAGTGTGTATGGGCCTGCCAGGAGCATCTCTAGTTGCCCTCCTCTGCCTCCTTTCCAACCAAGTTGAAAAAAAAAGTATGAATAGGATGATAAGCAGAGAAAACGCTTCAGGAGTATAACCCCCCCCCTTTCAGCAGCGGTTTTAAGCAGAGGAGGACACTAGAGACACCCTTCGCAATTCCCAGCAAGCTCGTGCTGACTCCCCCCGTGGGCGGACAGCCAATCACCGCACTGGCGCAGCCGGGTTTCGATTCAGCAACGGTTTTAACCAGAGCAGGACACATGAGACACTTCAGCAAATGCAGAGGCCAGGACATGAGACAAACCGCTACACCAGACCCAGAGTTTACAGACGCAGGAGTCACACTGTCAGGCCCATCAACCCCTACAAAACACAGCTGCAAAAAATATACTTTTAAATAAGAACCCCCCTTGATTTAACCCCCCTTGAGTAAAATACATTATCTACAAATGCCAAATATTTTGCTTGATTCTTGTAGATTTATTCAGAAATATCTGTGGGTGATTTTTTAAGAGCCCTCCCCACATTATTTTGGCCTACATTTGGTTGAAAATGCCAGAAAAGGTCAAATTTCAGAGGGTTTTAAAGCACGTTTGCCTGTTGGGAGCTAGTTTTTGTGCAAAGGTGGAAGAAATTGTGGTATTACACAGATCTGTCTTGGCTAAAATATGTCTGTGGGAAAAGGCTAAATACTGCAACAAATGGCCTAAAAAGCTTTTTTGCTTCAGCTTGGTACATTTTTACATTTTACATTTTTGACATTTAGCAGGTCTATGCTCTCATCCAGAGCAACTTACAAGATGTGCATTAATACATGGTAAGATTAATCATTGTTCGCACAAGAGATCAGTGCAGTAATACAGCAATAGACATTGTAGGCAGCTGCATACCGTACCTGTAACACAGGGAAGGAAAAGGTTAGTAGAATTATTATAATTTTTTAATAGTATCAAACATGTATACGAAATACAGTATTAAACATGTGGTGATGACAATTAGTCAAATGTACAAAGTCAGTGGTAGTGTAGTCTGAAGAGGTGGGTTTTGAGTCTCTTGTGGAAGATGGCCAGTGATTCCATGGTCCTGACTGAGTGCGGAAGATCCACCACCGAGGGTTCAGGACAGAGAAGAGGCAAAACCGTGAGGAGTGGGTGCCTGGGGCCCGGAGGGGTGGGACAGTCAGGGTGCCAGAGGAGGCAGAGTGGAGGGGTCTGGCTGAGGTGTAGGGTAGGTTGTGTACACTACACGTTTTTTTAGTTTTTTATTTTAGCCCCCGATTTACCTCTTTTACTTTCCCTCCAAATTTGCTAGACCTCCTGTTGAAATATCATCGAGTCACACTTTTTAGGAGGTGGAATAAACTACCAACTAAACAAACACGTGTCTGGGCTGCACACAATAAATGGAGTGTTTGAGTGTATTCAAAGCTACAAGCAGTGCAATAGAAATGGTTTGCTGGGCCCCCGCATTTCGTTTTTGATGTTCTGTTCAAAGAAACAGAGCTGGGTTTGCTGTTCAGTTCTGGGGGGTTTTGTTATTGTTTTTGGATAAATCCAGTTTTGTGGAAACAATAATTCATCCATGTTCACCCTTGTAGTCTGTATATTGAATATTGCTTTGCCTGTTCATAGCCCTGTAGGGCAACTTCAGTGGCTAGTGGCCACCTCCATGTGGCTTTGACATCGTTGCGGAGTCTTGGGGTGGAGACTCGCTCCACGACTCACCCTTTTGAAAACTGGCGTGGCATGTCACCCAGACTCACCCGGTCATTATGTGTGTCATCTTCTCTTGCTGTAAACTTTGGCGTTTCGTGTAGCGTTTTCCTGGCTTTCAGTGTCTGTTACAATGGTGTTCTTTCTCCTTCTTCATGATTCAAATTTGTGATGTTTTACAGCCTGGTCACTATCAGTGGAAAACCGGTACATTAGTCATTATGCAATGACTATGCATAAAAATAAAATGTATTATTATTATACATTCAAATCTGATTTTTGTCCCATACATAGAGCTTCAAATTACATTTGTGCTCAAGGTCCACACCTCTAACCATACCAAGCACACTGCATTTGAAGGTGTACGTATATGTATGGATACTAATAAGTATATTTAGTAGCCTATGCTTTTTATTGGTTTAATTTTCTGTCCAACAAAGGGTGTAGAATGTCATGTTTAATATCGCAGCAACTGGAAGCTGGATCCTTCATTTTGCTGCTATCGGAATCGAATACACCAAATTATCTATCAGTTTTGTTTCAGGTTATAGAAAGGTGCTCCTAATTTGAAGGAAGTTGGGATCGTCCCTTGGTGACACACTCTGTTCATCCTGTCTGTCTCTTTTGTTTTGTTTTTTGTTTTTTTAGACCTGACCACTTGAATGGACACATAAAACAAGTGCACACATCTGAGAGACCCCACAAGTGCCAGGTGAGTGAATCGCAGTTACCTGTGGATGGTTCTGGATCTGCTTCAGCCCCATTAAGGCACTTTAACACTGACCTGACCTGAAGTCAAGATCTCTATAAGCTAATGCTCAACATATCTCTAGAAGTAACGTAAAGTTGCTAAGACTGCTGCATATACACCACAGGGATTCAGAAACAAAAACACGCCCGTCCCAAGTTGTTGATGTAGCACGGTATTTACTAAAGTTAATCATGTAAACGAACACAGCTGCTAAATATACATTTAAATATCGGTACCGCCATTAAAAGCTTGTCTTGCATGTTTGGCGACGATGGCACATTTCTGAACAGCAGACAGAGCAGCAGAATATTTGGGCTCCACTGTGAACTTAGCACTTTGAGATTTACTTATGAAAAGTGCATTATAAATATAATTTATTATTATTATTACTTGAGTGAGCCATGAAATGGAAACAAGGAAAATAAGTCCTCTCTCATCCAAGATCTGCGTCGTCGCTTAACATCGAATCCCATATTCCCCCCCCCGCCATCAAGTAGAAACGTTGAAATTAGAATTTGACATTTCTGATATCTCGATATCTCCTTTAGAAAAGCAATTACATCCACTGTCACACCTTATTGAAACTTAAGCACGTTCATATTCATCTATTTGAAAACTCACCCCCAAATATCTTGCATCAGAACTGGAAAATGCATGTGTATATATATATATATATATAAAGACTAACCCACAAAATTGAGCAGCCCCCTGCTTTTATCAGGTGTGCAGGTAAATACAGGTGCAACAGTTTAATAAATATGTCTGTGTTCTGCCCGATGACCGTATTGCGTGTATTTCAGACCTAGAAAACACTCAGTATATCTGCTCCATACATAGTGCTTAGGATATGTTTTTTTATTATTATCATTTTTAAATTTGTTTCTGATATTTCTCGTTTTTCTCCCAATTTAGTGGCCAATTATACCCTTTATTTATTTCGATTTGCCCTCCCCACATGAACTCGCCACTCATCTCTACGAGGCAAGCTAATTCTCAGAGGGCAGCAAACTCCGCTTCCTTCGAGATGGAATTCTCCCACCCACGTTCTGGAGTCACCCTTACACGGTTCTCAGCGAGTTCATGCCAGCTCACTCTCCCCCCTCCCCGTGGGGCGGACAGCTAAATACCACCCCCGATCGGGACTCCCCACCTGGGCCGGTCTGGTACAGTCGGGTTTCAAACCGCGTCCCTGATAGGCAGCTCACACTCGTAAAGGACCATCCAAGATACGGGTGCGTTAGACCGCTATGCTATCCGTCGCCCTTAAGGATGTGTTTTAGTGAAATCGGCCTTTCTTTTTTCACCCTCCGTTAGTTTGCATCCCTGACAAATGTCCGAGCTTAGGAATTTTCATCGAAGAGTGTTGGCTTGCAAATCAGTTTGAGTTCATGAGCCTTTTTTTTTTTTTTTTGAGACCCATGGTCAAGCTCAAAATGTTTGTCATCCGCCATGTTAATTTACAACTATATTCTAATTACCCCCATTTACCACCACTATTGCACATGCACATACCCACTGTGACACAATTTTTTATTTATTTTAATTTTATTTATATCAATTTTGTTTCAAATTTTTCCCCGTTTTTCTCCTGATTTAGTGGCCAATTATACCCCATATTTATTTCGATTCGCTCTCCCCCACGCTGTATCTAGGAGGAGTTTAGGCCAATTTATGTTTTACGTGACAAGTCACGTCGCATGACAAAAGTGGTGTCAAAATGACAGAAATGTGTCGGAGGTGTGAAGCGGAGGGTGTCACCTCCAGAAAAATAACGGTCACAGGCGCCGTCGTAAAATGTTACGTAATCCGATTGGTTGGAATGACGAGGTAAGGTCCATTGCCATGGAGACACAGAACACTACTTCCATCTGACTTTGTTTTGATATTGTTGCGATGGACGGCTCTGAGGAGTTATTAGGGACTTTAAGCACCAACGGCTGCTGGGATGGCTACGACGACCGGAAATGAACCTGTGCTCTTTTGCGCCTGCGTGAACTTGACACGCTCCCCTCTGCCACCGTATCCTGTTGATCTACTACGGGGGGAAAGTACCACTTTCACATAGTCGCTACAACGTGTGGTTTAGGTGAGTGAATTTCCTGTTTTTATTGTTTTTAAATAAAACTTGTTTTACATTAGGTAATGACACTAATTTCAATGAATTCAGAGCACTTTTTTTCAAAGACACAGTAATAATAAAAAAGTTTTTTTAGTTTGTCCAAAATTAATTTGAAATGTTTTTATCCTCGAAAGCATAAAGCAACTCCTCTCTGGCCCTTTTAAATGACATTTTTCCTAGCTAATAATGTTAGCTAACGTTAGCTATTTACAGTCAGCTTTACTGTATTGTCGAACACTCGATTTTGAAGAGTTGTTGCTTAGTGATTTTGATTTCCGCGGCTACTGTGTCAACACTGGTTTATTCCGGTCGTCGTACTGTCCCAGCAGCCGTCAATGCTTAAAGTCTGAGTAGCGGAGCAGGTGAGTTGTTGTAAACTGTGAGGTGCGGTGAGGTGTTGTCAGGTCTCTTTGGGGGACCTTGTCGCTCATCCACTGTGTGAATGTAAACTCACCCTTTTCCCACTGAGCACAACCTTTATCCTGTCTTTTTTTTGTTGTTTTTTTTTCTTTCTTTTCTTTTTTTTCTTCTCCCAATTTGGAATTCCAAATCGTACCTGTAGGCCCATCCCATCATTACCGCCACGTCCTCGGTCAGTTTCGGAGAGAGCAGAGCCCCGTTTCGCGCGTCCCCCGAGGCGCGTGCAGCCAGCCGTCCCTTCTCCACAGCCCGCCCCCCGCTGAGCTGCGCTGGCCTTGCGCTGGAGGACCCCGCAGGCAGACTGCAGGCCCCCGACCGACCAGAGGAGGCGCTTTCGCGCGAGGAGGTGGGGACTACCCTGCCGACTGAAACACCCCTCCCCCCACACACCCCCCGCCCTGCCCTGGTAACACTTTGGCCAATTATGCAGCTGATCTTCAATTTAGAGGTCACTCAATTTAGAGGTCACATCAAGGTCAAAGGTCACTGAGGCTTCTGATCGTTTTTTTTGTTTGTTTGTTTTTTTTCTCCTCCCCAGTTCCAAGTTTTTTGTTTTGTTTTATTATTTGTTTGTGTGGAGTCATAGCAGGGTGCCATGGCATTCCATCCCATATGTGAAAACAACAGAGCTTTTCCTGAAATATTACCGTTTGTATGTGACCACGGTTTGTCTGGTCTCTTGTCTTGTCTCTCTCTGCAGATCTGCAATGCCTCCTTTGCCACACGGGACCGATTGCGCTCTCACCTGGCCTGCCATGAGGACAAGATCCCCTGCCAGGTGTGTGGGAAGTTCCTGCGAGCCGCCTACATGACCGACCACCTCAAGAAACACAGCGAGGGTCCGCACAACTACTGCGGAATATGCAACAAAGGTAATCCTGCCTCCGTCCCTCCCTCTCTCCCTCAATCCCTCCCTCTCTTCCTCGCTCGGACTTAAGATGCATGACATGGTGTAACCACAAGCAAGACCAACGTAATCTGGATCGCTTAATTCACAAAATAAAAGCAAACAAAAAGACCCTCCATTACAACCTTTGAGAACATAGAATATTGGCTGGGGGAATATGGTGAAGGAGCATCTATCTTTCATTGGCTTACATAATAATGAATACATGCATCGGGCAGGTGTATGGGTGTGTCTACATGTGTGAATGTCCACAAACCAACTGAGGACATGTTAGAAAACCTGAGAAATTCAACTGAAATATAACCACACTCCTGTTTAATAGAAACCAGAAATGACACAATAGACACAAAGCAATGCTGATTTCTGTCAACCCATTCAGTTCGAGGTTTACCACCTGCATCCGTCTACATACTGGACCCAAAATACCTCACCTTTCAATGGGTGTCTGGCAGGCATTGGCAAAACGACAAGTTGTGCAGGTAGTTTTGATAACCTAGATATTTCAAATTGTTCATTTCGGAAAAGCTTAAACTTATATTAATCTTAAATCGATGTATTCCTACATGAGTAGATGGCTACTGATTTGACAAGAATGTTTCACACTTTGGAAAAAAACGTGCCTAATTTTCATACTTTTTATGCTGTGATCAAGGTATTCTTCCTGTTTCCAATTCATTTAGCCGCTGGACAGTGACTCTGTCATGGATTTTGCTAGCAAGCTTCGTGGATATTAGTCCAGTGGTTGCTCTGATTGCAAGGCAAAAATGATTGATATCTACTCCTTGATCAGAAATGTCGGGCCTGGCGGATGGCGCAGCGGTCTAACGCACCACGCTTCGGAGTGGTGTGCGCTGCACGTCAGGGACGCGGATCGAAACCCGCGTCTCTACCAGACCAGCCCTGGTCGTCGGCACGAGTTTGTCGAGGAGAAGGTTAAGGAGTCCGTGGAAGATTTCCCGTCTCGAAAGAGGCGGGAACACTCAACCAGGAATGTGTGTCTCGATCCCGGAGGACGGCGACGGACTCGTGAGGGTGGGGAATTGAAGTAAAATAGAGGGTTTAATTGGCAACCAAATTGGGAGAAAAACAGGGAAAAAATCTGAAAAAAATTCATTGCTTCATAGCTTCCCAAACTTTGATGGCGAGTCTTTATACGTGAACACTGCATTTCCTTTCAGAAGCAGTCTGAATCAAGTCATACAAGTCAAGGGATCAAATGTAATCATATTTAATATTTGTTATCATTTAACGGGGATATACACATGATTATTATTATCCGAATCTGTGGGCTCCAACACTGATGATTATTAATACGTCTAAGATCCAAGCATTCTGCATGTGAAATTACTCCCAAAGAAAACATGAACCAAAAAACAAGCACTCTCATCAGTTAGCATGTTCTTTTCTTTGAGGACAGATGTAAGAATTATAATTATAAAGTGAAACTGCATTGCTAGATGGAAAAGGTAGCAAGCTAACTAGTGTACTATCATTCCATGTTCCTAGCATGCTAGCATTCCATGTTCCTAGCTAACTAGCGTACTAGCATTCCATGTTCCTAGCTAACTAGCGTAATAGCATTCCATGTTCACAGAGTTTGGCACCTTTCAGGGTTTCCCACAGAAATAACCACCATGACCACAGACTGTCAGTCCTAACTGTTACTGTTATCTGTACCCTCTCTTGTTGGACAAAGTTCAGACACAACCTTTCTCTGCCACACAGTGAAGCCCCAAACTTGGTTCATTTTGAGTTTCTTCTTGTTCTTCTCTTCCTCCATTTTCCTGCAGAATACATTAGTCCTCCAGTCTTCCAATTATTAATTTTCGCTATTAGCCATTTCGAACAAGATAGCCTAAATGCAGTCTACTTCAGCCAATAGCAGCATCTACTCATAATAGTCAATTACAGGGCCCCCGGGTGGCACAACCAGTAAAGGCACAACCTCAGGCCAGGAGCCGTTTGTATTTCCGTCCTCAGGGGAAGGGGGGAGGTATGTAGTTTTGAGCAGTCGAGACTGTGTGTTGGAGTAACAGTCGATTGCTTTGTGAGTTCAGCTCACCTTGATCACTGGCAGTCCCACAGTTGCAGATGGCGAACTTGTAGTACGAGGGAACGGTCTAGTTGAGGGTATAATTGGTAGACAAGGGTATAATTGGCCAACAAATTGAGGGGAAAATGGGGGGCTGGGGGTGCTTAGCGGAATCAAGAGACCACGCTATTATCGGCTGAGGTAATGTTAGGCTATACAAAATATAACAAAAATGTTTTGTGGTTGTAAATTTTCTTTTGTGAAATATTGCTAGACATATTTTATATTATCAACAAAGTTTTAACTGTTGTTTCAAAGCAATATTATTACACTCACTAGAGTTTGTGCTATTTCATAACTCAGCTGTGCTGTGATACATAATCGTTAATTTGATATGCTTGATCGATCAAATTCTTAACGGCGATTAATAGATCGTCAATTAATCATTAGCATCCTTACTGATAACCAAAAGAATAATACTACTGGTAAAAATGATTATTTTTTGATATACATATATTTTTTCTTTGATTAATTTTACTTAAATGAAAGGTTAGATTTCTCATATTTTGAGTGTAAGATCAAACTGATGAACAACATACATTTTTTCAGAGCCTTTTTTTGCTCGTCTTTACCAAGGGTGCCAATAATTCTGGAAGGCACTGTATATATAGTACTATAGCTAAATATATATTGAGTCTATATATTCACCAGATCTTATGCAGTGTTTTTGGTGTAGAATGGTGATGGAGGGTGTCAGTGGGTGCTTCCTGTCAAAAGGGGAGAAAAGGAGAATTGAAAGCTTTCCGTACCATACCCAGTGTGACACTAACTCTGAGCTGGACATTTTGAAATCTGTTGAAAGGAAAAAATAGCTTCAAAACAACAACAGTGACAGCAAATCCCAGCAACAGCAAACCCCATCGGCCTTACGACTTGATTCTGAAATCTATTTTGTCAGTATTTTCACCATATCAGTGTAGTTTAATGGCTTGTAACTCAGAGGTTGCAGGTCCAATTCCCAGGTGGGGGCACTGCTGTTTTACCACTGAGAAAAGGTACTTAACCTGAATTGCTTCAGTAAATATCCAACTGTTTAAATGGATTGTATGTAAATGTAAAACTGTAAGTCGCTCTGGATAAGAGCATCTGCTAAATGCCTGTAATGTAATTCAATATCGCAAAGGATACAACTGTATTTATTGTTTCTGGCTAGTACACAAATGGCGCTAACAAGGTTATTTTAGTTCTTTTAGTCGTTTTTAAAATTAGTTTTCATTTCTATAACGCTTTCAGTTTTCATTTCAGTTGAGTTTTTAGGCCCCCATTCATTTTAGTTTTGGTTGCGATACCTTTCAGTTCCAGCTTTAATACTAGTTTTTGTTTCAGAGGCAGAAGTCACGTGTCGTAATCAATCACCGTTATACACGCCACGTAGGAGCATAAAATAATTCAAGGCTATGACAATTTCTGTTCTTTGTTGACTTCTTTCCAACCCGTGTTTAATTATATTTACGAATATATTATTAATCATAATGAATACAATATGCAAACCAAACAAACAAACAAAAGTGGGCTGTTTCTAATTTTACTGCCCACAGTTATCTTTTATTGAATTCAACTGAAATTACTGTACAGTTTGACATGACTGTGTATTTAAGGTGTGAAAGTGAAAATTAAACTGTGTGAAAGGAGTAGTTAGTCCTCCTGCAGATCAGCTCTGCATATCTATTGGGTGTCTTCCCACCTTTATCTTCCCACATCTAATCATCTCACATTTAGAAAACAATAATGAAGCGCACAGAATAATTTCAATAGAATGTATCACAGGTCTTCTCGTGGTTTTAACGGTCTCAAAAATTCAAGTTAGGGACAATCCTCTGAGACTTCTATACTTCCCATCACAAACGAGCTTTGGAAAATGAAATGGGCTGGCTATCATTTAATTTGGTAAAAATGTAAAATACTTTGTCCCATATAAACCTAATCCTAGTAAATGTATTTGTGGTATTTCAGAACAAAAACATATAATAGCCCCCGAAGTTGGCTATCGGTGTGCTTGCGTGCTTCTGTGCGCATGCACGCATGTGTGTGTGTGTCTGGACGTGTGTGCACGTATGTGTGCCCGCGTGTGCGTGTGTGTGCGTACGTACGTGCGCGCCCGTGTGTGTGTTTTTGTGTGAGTGAGTAAGAGCACGAGAGAGAAAGACCGAGACACACACACACCTCCCTCCCGTCTCCCCATCGTCCCTGCCTCTCCTGTGTTTTTGTAAGACTGCTCTGGTTGTGTGTTGTGTTCTTCTCCTGGTTCCCCAGGTTTCTCCACCGCCTCCTACCTTAAGGTGCACGTAAAAACGCACCACGGCGCGCCTCTGCTCCCCTCTGCAGCCGTGCACTCCTTCCCAGAGCCCCGCGAGCCCCAGGTGCACAACGGTGCCTCCTACCTGTCGGGACGCCAGTGCGCGGTGGAAGGCAAGCAGCTGCACAGCATTACTGTCTCACTGTCATTTGCTCCGCTGCTGCTGCTTCCGGGAGAGAATAGCGCTGCATCCATCTTGTAGACACGACACAGAAGCATCATTTCCATGTGTGCCCCTCCCCCCCGTACATAAACACTTGTATGCTTCTCCTGTTATAAACCGTCTGTTATGTAGCATCACCATCAGCCCCCAAGGGGGAAGGGGTGGCTGTATGTGTTGGGTCCATGGAACTGCACAGTAGGCTTTGGCCGATATTGGGTCTAGTGGTGGAAGGCCATTTTGGCCAATCAATCAATAATTTATTTTTGGATCGATGTCCCGCGTGGGGCTGTTTTGACTCCATGACAATGCGGAGAGAAGGCGATCCATGCACCACATACTGTTTAACCTCTCCGATTGAAGTTTAGACGTCTGCGTCATGCGTTCAGATTTTAACAGAGAGCTGTCTCCTTCGCCGCATCTTAGACGATGGTGAGGGAATGAGGAATGTGAATTGTGTGAAATTGTCCAGCAACAGCAGATGACAGGAATATTAAAATTATGCTTAAAGCATTTTTTTTTATTATTGACTGTATTGGATGCACATTGATTTGGATTTCATCCCAAACCACCTTTTGAAATATTCAAGAAAAGGCTGTTCTTTATTTTTATATATTTTAATTTTTTAACATTTTATTTGACCTTTATTTTATCTCTTTTACAGGAGAGCCCTGTTAACAAGCATATAAAAAAACAACAACAAACAATATAGAATAAATATATATTTATATATATATATAATGTTAGTAAGTTCTATTTTTTTCATAAGTAATGTCAGCTCAGGAATATCTCAATGTACGATATGTCACATTTCCTTAAATTCAGGGTTTTTGGAAGCAGACATTTGGTTTGATGCTCACTGAATTTAGGCTGAAAACATTGTGGACACAAATCCATAGTGTGTGGGGAACAACAAATAATAATAATAAGAAAAATGTCTATTTGCTTGATTAGCTGGCTAGCTATACAACATTCGCTAGCTGCATTATGTTCAAATACATGAGACAAGATAAATACTTTTGGCAACTGACTGCCTCCCTCCCTGTTTGTGCTCCACGCTGACCACACTCCCCAGTCAAGTGGCTGCACCCTGATTGCGCCATAGTCTCGGAATGTCTGTCAGAACAAGAGCATAGCAGAATGCTGTAGCTTACACTGCTGGAGATTTCTGTGAACAAATATCGGTCAACACTTTATGAGTGTGAGCTGCCTATTACAGCCGCGGTTCAAAACCCGACCCGACTGGCCAAGAGCCCTGATCGGAGGTGGTGATTGGCTGTCCGCCCCAGGGGAGGGGGAGGGTGAAACAGCACAAACTTGCTGAGAAGCGCAAAGGGGGTCTCCAGAACATGGGTGGGCGAGTTCCGTCTCGGAGGAGGCAGATCATCGCCGGCCTCGGGGAATTGGCTTGCCCTGTAGTGAATCGAAAGAAATGAAGGGTTGAATTGGCTACTAAATTGGGAGGAAAAACTGGAAAAATTATTAATTATTATTATTATTTTTTTAAATTTAAACTCCGCTTTTACAGATGGCTAACCACTATCTGTTGCTATTGCTCTTCAGCCACGAATGATGAGAGAGGACTACATAGATGCTAGCTTCCTATGTCTATTCCCAATGTTATGTGTACATTCTGATTTTAGTTTGACTTGATTAAAAGTTGGTTAAAATGCCGTTTTATTAAAAAATGTACATGTATTTCAATTGTAGCCGTGGTATAAGAGCTTTAAACCACTTTATGCCAGCGCATATACAAAAATATATGCATGTTGTGGTTTATATCTTAACTATGCATTGACTTGGAGTTTTGCTATCGGCCGAAGCCTATTGAATTACGTGCTTTCAGAGTTTAGGACCTGCCGATTCAGTTGACATGAAACAGACGACACACCTCCCATTTAAAGCCCTCTCTCTATCCAAAGAGCAAAAACCCACTTAGAGTTTGTGTTCGACTGCTTCGCGATGGAAGCCTGCCCTCCCGTGGGCAATGTGCATGGATTTTCATTCGTTGCGAAATTGGGAGCCAACTTGTCGCTGTGTGTGTGTGTGTGTGGCTGTGGTGCATGGCTACTGCTCGCCATCACGATGCTTGTAGCTCTCCAGTCGGAGGAGGGTGGTGACGTGCCGGCACTGTTGTGCTGGCGTGTCGCCGCCCCCCTCTCCGTCTCTGCTGACGTGGTCACGTGTATGTCGCCTATTGCTTTCCTGCATCTCCAGTCTGGCATTGGCGTTCTCTCAGATCAAACACATCGCACTAATAAGCATGTCAAATGCGTTCATTCTTCTGTTTGTTTGTCATCGATTGATGTGTGTTTGTTTTATCTTCCTCTGGATTTTAAATGGATCTTTTTTCAAAATATTATTGCCACTGAGACCAGCAGCCTTTCAGTTGGGGAGAAGGGTTGTGTGTTCTGGTAGGACTTGAAAGAAACTCGTCCGGCACGGAGGACACAGTAAGTGTAGGGGGGAGTGATTTAAGAGGACTGTTCATCTGTTCATTCGGAATGTAGGATCTGCAGCCCGCATGCAGAGATCTGTCTTCTTTTTTTTTTTTTCTAAAAACTGGCAGCAGATTGACTTCCCCAAATGAAATTCCCTGCCACCCGTTTGTGCCCTCGTATCACCGGAGGGGAGGAAATCCTTTCAGGGTAGAAAAATATTTCAGATTCGGGTGAAAACATCTTGCGTGCTCTTTGTCGCCTGCAGTCTGGGTTGCAGGGTTTTCGGACTTCCGAATTTTCGGAGTGAGCGGCGCTGTGCTGTGTTTTGAGAGCGTGCACAGGAGATGGTGGAGGAATCCGTTCTTGACCCTGATTGGTGGTTGTCCAGTTGGGCGTGGGTAGGATGGGTAGGGTATCACCCCGGAGGTGAGTTTGGGGTTGAAGGTGAGTTCAGGAGAGCCAGTGACAAAGGGGGAGGCTTCAAAAGAAAAGTTGATTATTAACTTTACATCAGTGAAGAAACATTGGCATGCCTCAAAACAGTAGCACTGGGCTAGGTTGGCTAGGCTAACTTTGTTCACTCCAACAGGCAGTCTGCTGGTTTGGCAAGTAATACAGGAAAAAGCTTCATTTTCCTTTGGCGTTGTTTTCATTTTTGCCCTTATCTCTAAATATATCCCAAGTCAAATTTTGGACTGCATATGCTGATCAATACATTGCCAGAAACACAAGGCAAAAGGTTACTTACAAGTTTACAAGCCAATGGCAACATTTAAAAAAAACAGTGTATATTGTTAATTTTCTTTACTGGTGTAAAGTTAATCTTCTGACTGTATTTACTGTTCTTTCCCCTGGCCTTTTCTCTGTTTTGTTTTTTTTCCTTTTCTGTCCATTTTCCTCACCCGACCCCGGGACGGTGTTTTGTGTAGACCTATGCACCAGTCGCCGGCTGCTGGTCGCCTTCCCGGAAGCGGAGGGTCGTTTTCGTGGGCTGGCTGGGCCCCCTGTGCTCCCCCAGCCGTGTCCGCCCCCCCTGGGCCTGCAGCCTGAGCTGCTGCTGGCCAAACCGGGGCGCTCCCTATTTCTGGGAGTGCCGCGCTGCCGGGGCGCCAGGCTTCCCCACCCACGCGCCCCACGCAGGTCAGTACATGGCAGAGTTGTGGACTCGAGTCACATGACTTGGACTCTAGTGCGACTCGAGTCACAATTTTGATGACTTCAGACTTGACTTGGAAAAAAAAATTAAAGTACTTGAGACTTGACTTAGACTTGCGTGTCTGACTTGGGACTAGACCTGGACTTGAGCTGGATGACTCGAGAGACTGTTTTTTTTGCAAAAAGGACAGGAAAGAGCAAGTTCAGCTTCCGGTTTGCCTGCATCTGTCAGGGGGACCAATGGAAGGCTTTCAAGTCAATCACATGATTTATTTGGTATTGTGACAGTTTTGGTGGGAAGGCTGGGTTTGGCTGAAACGTACTAGAGTACTATCTGGCTCACAAAAGTGACTGGCAGGAGAAATTAACGTACAGGCAAATTTTTCTCAAAGCTAATTGTTTTGGAGGGAAATTGCAAGGGGCTAGACATGCTGCAGAGGGTTTAGTTCTCATGAACTCTGTATTCTCTGTCTACTGTGTTGCAAACAAGCAATGACAAAGTTGGCTTACCGATCAGTATTTGCAACAGAAAAATATTGGATGTGTGGGAATGGATGGGGAATCTTAACGAGATGGTTGTGTATCTAAATGTAGTAAAAGAGTCAGTGAGTCTTACTAAGATACATGATGTGTGTCCCACCACTGGCAGACTCAAAGACGGTTGGTCTTTGAGCTGAAAATGATGAATATTTGCTAGCTTCATGTGAAGTTAAATTCATTACTACAATGAGTATTAAGGTCATTTCATGAGGTACGTCCATTGCAAAAAAAGCAGTGACACCAGGTGTCATTGCAAACGGGATTACTTCCATTGAATGAGGTGCATTTTCATTGTCTGGAGCCTAATGTTAAGTTCAGTGGTGGGCGCCTTATATATATATATATATCTCATTACATTTGTTTAAAAAAGAAAAATCCCATTTTTTTCTCCCAATTTGGTGGCCAATTGTGCCCTCTGTTTCATTCAATTTGCCCTCCCCCATGAGTCCGCCGCCCGTCACTGTGGGATAAGCTAATACCCCGAGGCCGGCAATGATCCACCTCCTCCGAGACGGAACTCGCCCACCTAGTTTCTAGGGACGCCCTTCCGCTCCTTGGCAAGCTCATGTCGGCTCAACCTCCCCCTTCCCCCCTCCTCCTGGGGCGGACAGCCAATCGCCGTCCCTGATCGGGGCTCCCAGCCAGATCCTCCCAGGCGCAGTTGGGTTTCAAATCATGGCTGCAGTGGGCAACTTGCATTCCGGGAGAATGCTTAGACCGCTACACCACCCGAGGCCCTGCGCCTTAATATTTGAATTTCTGAACAATGTTACATACTGAGATCCGGATCACATGTCCGATATAAAAAAATCATGTAACCCTTCTCGACCAATCAGAATCAAGTATTTAATTGAGCCACAGTATAATTGGCGGATGAATGTGTCACTCAGGGGTGGTTTCATTTGGCGGCACAGTCCTCACCTCATCGCCCCAGTAGTGACTCCTACCAATCAAGCCCAGCTGCTCAAGATGTGTACACATCTGTCACGGCTGTGCAGCTTGGCAGGTTGAATTCAGCTTGAATTCAGCTGCATGAGGTCATGCGTGTTAATCTGGACCCCTCCCGAATTGACAATTGTGCGTTTCAGGAATTGGGGAATAAGTTTGTTTTTAACTGGGATGGTCAAATAAAGAGGTAAATGCTTGTGGCATTTGTGTTGAAGTTACACCTGTGTTGTGGGATAACTATATTTCTCTGCGTAACCTGTGTCCCCTGGAGCTACACCACACGTCTAGAGGCATTGCTTTGACTGTTTTTGCGCTTCTTGCTGTCCTCTCCAGTGTGTTTTCCAATGGGTTGTATTTTGTTTGAGACGTAAATTTGCGTATATTATATTTTCAAATTATTAACAATTTCTTTGGCGATATTGGATATTATTATATTTATATTTGATCACAAAATGGCTTCCGAGATGCCCCGATAGTCATGGTGATGTGATTGCCAGCAGCGTCTTTGTGTTGTAGTTCTTATGAAACAGTTCTGTGGGTGGTTCAGCTCTTTGTGTGCCTCTCTCTCTTTTCCTCTACAAGGAACTTAACCTTCACCGTGACCTTGTCCATCCTTGCGTGTAATTCTCCTGCACGGTGGTAGTTAATTTCTGAGTAACCCCCCCCCCTTCCTCTCCCCTTGCCTGGGCACATTATCTCTCATGTTTGAGAATTATTGATCTCCCGTCTGAGAAGGATCGACATCTAGCAAGTGTGTCCCATGTATTTGTGTGTTAAAATAGCCCCCACCCCAAACATACTATTGGTTGGGCAAGCAGATTGTTGCCTTTAAACTGTATAAACATCATGCAATAAAAAATGAACATAAAATTGGTCTTTCCCATATTTAGGTGCAATAAAAAGATTGGATCTGCGTAGCCAGGAGGGAATACACGACCTGCCTGCGTTTTCCACCACCTTCTCTTCTGCCGTATGGGAACTCATCCGCTGCCATTTTATTTATTGTTTTCATGTTTTTCCGATTTTTTCCGGAATTTAGAATTTTCCGGAATTCTCCCAATTTAGTGGCGAATTATACCCTCTATTTATTTAGATTGGCCCTCCCCACACAAACTCGCTGCCCGTCTCTACGGGGCAAGCTAATTCTCTGAACGCAGCGAACTGAGGACTTTGGCCGCGTTCCACCGATGGCTGTCGTACGTCTTAAGTCTAAGACTGAGTCTTTACTGAGACTCTGTACTGACTGTGTTACCACAATGTCCATTTTAAAGCGCTCCAGCTTTACTCTAATTGTAACTTGTGGTAACCGTCGATGCATAGCAATAGACCTGCAGGAAAGAAAGGTCACGGCCATTTTGTTGAGGGTATTTGTCGAATGTCACTGCTTTCAGTGTGTGTGTTCAGCACAGTTCCTCTCGATAGAACGGTCTCCTGAAGTGATGAGGTTTTGATTTGGCATCACAGAAACGCATTGTTACTCGGACGCAAACAGATTTCAGTTCTGGGGGGATGGGGGCGTCAGGCCTGACCACACTGAGGTAACGTGCACGCCCATAATTGTGTTGAAAGAGCTGTGGCAGGCAGAGGCCGGCAGGTAACAGTACTAAGGCGTTAGACACTGGTTAGGGTATTGTTTCATATTCCCAAGTCCCTTGATTGTCTTGCTCTCTCTCTCTCTTTCTTTCTTGTCATCCCCCTCTCCTAGATGGGCAGGAGGATGGTGAGAAGTGCCCCCACCAGGACTCGGAGAGCTCTGACGCTTCGTTCGGTGATCTCTCCGACGGAGGGGAGCTCAAGTCCCAGCACAAGGCCGAAGAGGATGGCATCGCGGGGTTTGCCTGCAGCGGCGGCGGGGGGCCAGCAGGGGGCAGTGGCGGCAAGCTCAAAGCCGACTCCGACAAGAAGCACCCGTGCACCGAATGCGGCCAGGCCTTCCGCTCCAAGTCCTACCTCAACAAGCACCTGCAGAGGGTGCACGGGGGGGGCGGTGGTGGGGGGCCCAGAAGGGCCTGGCGGTGGCGGGGGCCGCCCTCGGAGACCTGGCCCCCTCCCTGGGCTCCCCGTTCTCCCCCCAACAGAACATGTCCTTGCTGGAGTCCTTTGGGTTCCAGATTGTCCAGTCGGCCTTCGCCTCCTCGCTGGCGGACTCCGAGGCCGGGCACAGTACCATGGGTATGAGCGGCAAGTAAGCCATCCCACAGCCCCGCCCAGACTGCTCTCTGATGTCCATAGCCTCTCCCTCTCTCCCTCTTTCCCTCTCTCTCTCTCTCTCTCTCTCTCTCTCTCTCTCGTGTGCGCGCGCTTGTTTGTACCTCTGCCACCCGCCTGCTCCCGTGTTTTTTCCTGGTTTTCTCAAACAGTTACGGCTCACGGACCGTTTGTGCGGTTATGGAACATTTTGTACTATTTCCAAGCTTGGAGAAGAATAAAAAACAACAAAACAAAACAAAAAAAATGTACATAAATACATTTATATATTTTCAGGTTAATTTTAAGCAGTTGGTGTCATTTATAGGAATATGGCCTGTTTTTTTTTCAAGTATTGTGTTCAAAGAAAATAAATAAAATGTTTAAAAAAAAAAAAATATCCTTCACCATCCTCAGAGAACATACAGTGCACTCAATCACAAACGTGGCTCTTATTACACTGACACATATAACCAAGCAAAAAAACTAAACTCATCCCTGTCGATGGTTTGGGTGTACATCTGCCATTGGCTGGTCTGCATCTGTAACAGAGAGGAAGAGGAGGGGAGATGGGTCTAAACTGATATTATAAGCTACGTTTTCATTGGCTTTCATTTATATGGCTTACAGAAATTCTAAATGACAGGTATAAATGCACATTATTGGCCAATGGAAACCATTGCAATGTATACAAAACAAATCTGGGCATTCACACATGCAAATTAATTGCCGTCTGCAAGATGTGAGCCTTGCTGAAATCACATGATACCTTTCCTTTGAAGCAGTTTGGAAACACCTACATTTCTGGGTGTTCTAGGTACATGGTAAAAGCCTCCAATGTAAATTCACTTTGACATGGTAATGCAAAGTGTAGCTATTGTACATTTAAGAATTGTTGCTCACGAATTTAATGTACACCTTTTAAGGGCCGAATGAAATGTCTATATTAAGTTAAGTTAAGCAGGTTTTCAAACTGATGCGTGTAAAATACGTTTTCACGGATACGCCTGTCATGTAAATGTACAGTATGTCTGTTCTTTCCTCCACAACTGGGCAGCTATAAATTAAAATAAGATACAATTCTGCAATTCACCCAGCTCAGAATGACATATTTCCAAGAAAGAAGTTTTCCGAACTACCGGTAGATTAAATACTAATTTATTGCCATGGCTTCGGCCAGAACTGGTCATTTCACATTTTGTATCCTCTAAAAGTTTTTATTTTGTATTTTTTCTCTTCTAAAGTCCTGAATTTCAAAGGAATATAATTTAAAGAAGAAAAGTATTGGAGAAGGGCTTCCTAGCTCTGATTCTGCTGTACTGGCCCCCTCCCTCCCCCCTGCCCCATAATCAGGATTTGTTTTTGGAAATATCTGGAGCTGTGAGAACCGCCGCCTTAATCCTACTTTGTGTTCTAGGTCTCCCGGAGGTAGTGTGAGAGAGTGAAAGATGCTGTAGAGGGGTGTGCGTTTGTCTACAGAATGTAACATAAGCAGAAGATCAAAGTACAGGAGAACCTCCGAGATACAGGAACATCAGGGCGGTCATTTGCAACTCTGAAATGTCTGGAACTTTGAAAGCGATGTGAAAATGCATAGATTTTAAGAGTTTGAATGCTTGCAATCATATATACGCACACACATTACGGTCACCTTACTTTTAAAACTATAGCTATAGCAGTGAAATCTTTACGTTTTTTTATACATTTGTTTCAGATTTTTTCCAGTATTTTATCCCAATTTGGTAGCCAATTACACCCTCTATTTATTTTGATTTACCCTCCCCACACCCCGTCCACCGCTCGTCTATACGAGGCAATTCTCTCTGGGCAGCGAACTCCGCTTCCTTTGAGACGGAATTCACCCACCCATGTTCTGGAGACTCCTTACGTGCTTCACGGTGGACCCTAACCGACTCACCCCACCACCCCCCCTCTCCCTGGGGCGGACAGACAAATGCCGCCCCCAATTGGGGCTAATGTCCAGGGCCTGTCTGGTAGAGACAGGTTTCGAACCGCGTCCCTGATAGGTAGCGTACACCGTATCGGACCAGCCAAAATACAGTGCATTAGACCGCCACGCTATCCAGCACCCCATTGTTTAAGTTTTTAACCAATAACCAAACCACTGGTAGTCTGGATCTCGTTAGAACGTTCATTCATTTATTTTTCTCGTCAGTCGGCATTCTCCTTCTCCATGACCTGCTCATTTGAGCTCTTATCCAAACTGGTGGAAATAATGGGAAGAACAAAATCAAACATTATTAACATCCTTAAGAAATTATTTTCACATTCTTTAGAAATAGAGTTAAGGCGTGACCCTTTGTCTCGTTTTGTTAATATTTAAAGTTTTTATCAGTGGAGGTGTGACTCGTTTTTTGTTTAACGCTCGCGTTTTTGCATCAGTGGCCATGAGGAGCTTGATAAGGTGTAATTGCGTATGCTATGTCCGATTACATGCCCTGTTCGCTTGACCGGTCAGGTCAGTCCGTTACTCTGAGGTTCTACTATTGTACTATTTTAAGTCTGTACATTCCTTGTTAATTTATAGAATTTTAAAGATGTAATTTTTTATACATACATACATACACACACACACTCTCTCTCAATGTTTTATTGTATATTAATGGGTATTCTATACATTGTACATAATATGGAATTTTTGCTCCATATCTTCAATGGAAAGAAGAGTCAGGGAACTTTTATTTTGAAACCGAGGGGGAAGAATTTCCTCCCCCTGTCATCCCCTATTTTTTTTATTTTATTACATTTTGGTTTGTTTTGAAGGTGGCCGTGAAACACTGGAGTTTGACAAAGGGGTCACTGTTTGCAATGTGCTCAGCGATCAGTAGAAAAACCTCCAATCCTACAGGACATGAGAGACACCCATACTCTCCCACAGCGGTTTCTTTCGTGCTCATAATCTGTGCTGGCAGAAACGCAAGCTTAAGTTCCTGGCCATATCCTGTCTCTGAACTTCAGCTTCCTCTCCATCCACTGACCTGATGAGATGTTTCAGATTTTGCAGACAGCAGAGGACATAAAACTATTAAAAGTTTGTCAGAGATTAGACACAGATTTGATTTTAATTTATGGGTTGGCCTTGGCCAAGTGTATGTATATTGTAGCAAAAGAAATTATATATATATATATACAAACAGTGGTCATTTGGGCCCATGTAGAGTAATTTTGAGTTACTGTGGGCATGTTGTATTACCTGCATTGGCTTACTGGTTTCCAGAAAATTCCCAGTGATCGCATGGAATCCATCAATGTTTGTAGTGATTTTAATTTTTTCATATCTTTTGTTGCAAAGTGCCTTCCAAATACTGATCGCACACAGCAGTGCATAGAAAAATACTGGGGGAGGGGGGGGTGGTCAAGACCAGATTTACTAAATTGTACAACAAATGTAATCACAGCAATTTAAATGAACACGTTTTGTATAGAGACATGCACACAGACCCAATATGTACATTTGGAAATATATAAGATCTTACAGCTATTTTGTTTTTCCTCCCTAAGGTTTTTTTCTTGATAACAAGTTACTCTTTGTTGTTTAGTTTTTTTTGGTATATGTTTCAATACAAGCATACATTTTCTATAGATGTTGGTTTTTGTACACTGTTTTTTGAGTCTGTAGTCTCTGGCTATTTGGTGCGAGAGACTGGGATTAAATAAAGATCTGTTCATCTGAAACAGTTTCTTTCTCGTTTTGGTTGTGTAGAATATTTTTAAGTTTCATCATTTCTCTGGGAAGTTACACTTAAGTCCTGCCTCAGATCAACACCTTAGTGTCATGTATCCTGTTCTACAAGTGATGATCATTTCTCTTTAAAGTGCCTTAAGAGGGACCCCCGGATTCAATCCCCGGCTGCGCCAGCCCAGCTCTGGCCGGGAGCCCCGTTCAGGGGCGGTGATTTGCTGTCCGCCCCAGAGGGAGTGGGGAGGGAAGCCGGCAGGTGCTCGCTGCACGCAAAACTCACTGTGTGTCAGAGTTCCAGTCGAGTTCCTTCTCAGAGGAGGCAGTTCTGCGCCTTTGTTACCGCCGGTCCTAGAGTTGCAGCAGCGAGCACGTAGTGCAAGGGAAGGGATAGTTTAATGAGAAATGGGGTACAACTGGTTACCAAAATGGGGGAAAATCTGAAACAAAATGTTAGTGCCTTATGAGCTGCAAGTGGATATGAAGGAGGTTTTAAATATTTGCCTGTTTCTCTTCAGTTCAATGACCAATAAAGTGTTATGGTCTACAATGTATTGAAATAACCAGTAATGTAATATCCCCCAAAAAAATGATGGTTTCTGTAAGCGGTTAGTATTTCCAGTATAGACAGTTCCTCGAGTCATAGCCTGCAAAATATTTGTAAGTCGTAATCCTCCAATTATACTGTTAAACAGTTTGGTAAACACAAACAGTATGGCTGGATGTGGGAGATATTGGGCCGCTGAATAGATTCAGTACAAGCTACGACTTACAAAAATGTCCCCAGCCCCAAAGACAGTCTACTAAGCAGGGTTCCCACGCATCATGGAAAAACCTTGAAAATGTTGTCATGGAAATTGATGAAAAAGCTCTGTCATGGAAATTGATGAAAAATCTCTGTCATGGAAATGTCTGATTCCATGCAACGTTATATAGATATATTTTTTCTTTTTTGATAAGACTACCGCAAAACGTCCGTTCCCCTGCCACCGTTGTTGTGTTCTCTCTCTCACACACACACGAGATATGTATTTGCACTAGCAAAAAAAGTGTTAAGTTATGAAAGTAAAGTCCATTTTTGCATCAGTTGCCTAAAAAACTAATTGAAAACCTTACATTTGTCATTGAAATGTCATAGAAAATGGAAGTTTGATTTGAGTGGGAAAGGTTAGCTGTTATAAGTGGCCCCACTTATCTTAAAAAATATTTGGTAATTTACTTTGTTAATCCCTTTTAGGAATTTAAAAACCTAAATCAAATCCCCCCCTAAGTCTCCGTTTGCTAAATTTAAATAGATTGAGTGCCTTAAGTCTATCATCATAACTTTTACCTTTCATACCAGGTATCAGTTTAGTTGCCCTTCTTTGGACTTTTTCAAGAGCTTCTATATCTTTCTTGTAGTGCGGTGCCCAGAACTGCACACAGTATTCTAAGTGAGGTCTGACAAAGGCATTATATAACATTAATATAACCTCCTTTGATTTATACTCAATACCTTTTGCTATGTATCCCAGCATCCTGTTGGCTTTTTTCACTGCTGTAACACATTGCTTTGATGCAGATAGGCTTTGATCAACTACAATTCCTAAGTCCTTTTCAAATTGGACACCTACTAACTTTTCTCCTCCCATAAAATACTCCTGTCTAATGTTTTTATTTCCCATATGGATAACTTTACATTTAGCAATATTGAAAGTCATCTGCCATGTATCTGCCCATTCTTGGTTTACTTTAGTCGATTCTAAACTGTTTGCCAAACCCCCAAGTTTAGTATCATCTGCAAATGTAACTATTTTGCTACTAATGTCCATGTCAAGATCATTTATGTAAATAAGGAAGAGCAGAGGTCCCAGCACCGATCCCTGCGGGACACCACTGCCCACAGCACCGAGGTCAGATACGGCCCCACCTACTGTTACTCTTTGTATTCGCCCTTGCAGCCAATTATGAACCCACTCTGAAACTACTCCTGCAGTTCCTACTGAATTCATTTTCGCAATGAGCCTCTCATGTGGTACCTTGTCAAATGCTTTCTGAAAGTCCAAATATATAATATCATAAGCCTGGTTCAGGTCAACACACTTTGTAGCCTCTTTGAAAAAGTCCAGGAGGTTTGTTAGGCATGCCCTTTGAGAAATCCATGTTGGCTCTCCCTTAAAATACTATTCTTTTTCAAGAATGATTCCAACTTATCCCTAATAATACATTCCAGCATTTCTATATTAAATTCTCATACTGGGATTACAATTCATTATGAGATGAATTTAAGTTAGAGGTGTCTTTCAGAACTTAGGAACCACTTTCAAACAATATTTGTGTGACTAATATTAAATACTTTAAAATATTTGTTTTGTGTGATTAATAGTAAATAAGTTGTTTTGGTGTTTGAATGTTAAAACAAATATTTGCTTTAATTGAATATATTTATTTGAATTTGAATACAGACATGCCAGACTAAGAAACTTTCTAAAAACACTGCCATCTGATTAATCAACCAATTAATTTGACTAATGGAATAAAAATAATCAACTATTTTTTAAATCAGTTGACAGCTCTAATACGTATATATGTGTGTGTGTGTGTGTGTGCGTGCGTGCGTGCGCGTGTGTAAAATATATGGTATACACACAGTTCCCAACCACTTGCGGAGAGTGGGGGGAAAAAAAAGACGACAGACAAAACAAATCTAGTTTTTTTTTCTTCTTTTTTTATAGTATATGGAGAATAATGGGCAGGGACCAAACTGTTTATATGATACAAACCCTTTAAACCTATTTCTGTGTGGAACAGAAACATCCTGCTTATATTAGGGCAAGCATAAATAATATTTTCTCACTGAAAACCAAAACGTAAATCACAAAATGAGATTACCTTAAATAAAGTCACAATATCATCACAATGTTAGATCCTTGGAGCGCGTGACTGATCACAGAGACCTGGTCACCAGTCTCCCGTTAAGCCACAGCCGTGGCACCCGCACTCTTAAAGTTCACGGATTCCCACACTCTCCAAAAAAAAAAAGGACAAGATTAATTGTCACGATTTTGCAGATCAGGTATCTGTGAAATTCTACGAAGTATTCCTTGACAATCCAAACGCACACAGGGTAGGAATCGGAGGCACAAGCTGCAATTCTTTTTTAAAGGACATAACTTATGGTAAAGGCACTCGCCTGGAGTGCTAGTTGCCCATGGCCCAGATCTGGCCGGGAGCCCCAATCGGGGGCGGCATTTGGCTGTCTGCCCCAGAACGAGTGGGGGAGGGAAGCCGGCAGAAGCTCCCCGCACGCAAAGTGGCTGTGTGTGTATCGGAGTGACGGTCGACAGCTTGGCGAGTTCCTTCTCGGGGGAGGCGGTTCGGCGCCTTCGTCACTCCTGGTCCCAGGGTCCCAGGATTGCAGCGGCAAGCTCGTAGTACAAGGGAAGGGACAGTTTAATTAGAAATGGGGTACAACTGGGGCCTCTGATAGCACTGCGGTCTAAAGCACTCGTTTACAAGTGTGAGCTGCCTATCACGGTCGCGGTTCGAAAACCGACTGCCAGACCGGCCCTGGTGGGGAGCCCTGATCGGTGCCAGCGTTTGGCTGCTGTCTGCCCCAGGGGGAGGGTGAGCCGGTATGACCTTGCTGAGAAGTGCGTAAGGGTGACTTCCATCTTGAAGGAAGCGGAGTTCGCTGCCCTCAGAGAATTTGTTTGCCTCGTAGGGACGGGTGGTGAGTTTGTGTGGGGAGGGCAAATCGAAATAAATAGAGGGTATAATTGGCCACTAAATTGGGAGAAAAAAACTGCAAAAAAATCTGAAACAAATAAATAAAACTGGCTACCAAATTGGGAGAAAAATGGGGAAAGAAATCTTAACAAATTGAACAAAGAAAAGGACAACTCATAGTTTTGTTGCGAGGGCAAAGTCTTTTGTCTCAGCGCTGGATTCCTGGGCCCTGAAGTTGAGTTTGCTGAAGTCCTCCATGATCTCCACCATCGTCTTGCCCTTCGTCTCTGGGATGTAGTAGAGCATGAACGCCCCACTCAGGAAGCAGTACACCACAAAGATCAGGAAGCACAGCTCTTTCAGGTTGTCCTGCATACACACACACAAGGGGAAAACCATGCGACATCAGAGTGAGCGATTACTGTAGTTCATATCACTTTTATGATATCATCAGAACAAGAGGCCACAGGTGGAGATTAGTTAAAGGCAAATTCCATACAGATAATAGGACGTTTTTCTTTACACAGAGAGTTGTCAATGCCTGGAACAGCTTGCCAGGTTGGGTAGTAGAGGCAGAAACACTTGGGCTATTCAAGTCTAGGCTAGATGCAGTACTAGATACTCTTTAGATTAGGACATGATGAGCCTAGATGGGCTGAATGGCCCTTTCTCATCATTATGTATTTTTATGTTCTTATGTTACTATATTACTGAGAAGTTAATTTCATTAAACGATGAAACGATGGTGCCTCCTGGAAAACAATTGTGTTGACTTTATAAAAAAAACAATTCACTAGGCTGTATTACAATTTTGAATATTGTGACTATTATGGAAAAGACGCAGACACACAGGTTTTGGAATGAGCTCTTTCTAGTTATTTTTCTAGCTAAAAAAAGTGACATCAATACCAACAAGAGAACAAAAAATATCAATCTTTCAAGTCACTTTGGATGACAGCATCTGCCAAATGAGTGTAAATTGTTTCATAGTGAGGTGGAAATGGGGCAATTTTCCCACATAGTGATTTTAATTTATGTATTCATCTTTTAACATTAAAACAAATATTTTAAAGTATGATTTTAAGAGTGTGATTTGCCCCACGGTCAGGTATTGAATGTGAAACCTAGTTGTGTTTATTCTATACCTATACCTATCTTTTGTACAACAACTGGCTTGCTAAATATGAACTTTATAGACCAAAAAGTACAAGGCTTGGAGCAACAACAAGAAAATCCAGGACAAAATAACAAATATGATAAATGCTATGCAATCAACAAAAAGGGCCTCCAAGGCCAAAGAAAAGGTAATTGAAGCATAGAAAAAAAAGTTCATATGTGCCCACAAGAGGGAGCACTAGTGCAGGACAAGGAATCATCTGACGTCTGCAAAAGCCTCTATGCATAGAAACGCAGTGCCATTGCCATAGTCACAAGCCTGTGTGCAGAGAGGCAGTGCCATGGTCACAAGCCTGTGTGCATAGAAACAGTGCCGTCGCCATGGTCTCAAGCCTAGGAGGGCCTGGGAGTGGCACTAGGGGGCGGAAATTGGCTGTCTGCCCCAGGGAGGGGGGGAGGGATAAACGCTGATTGAGCTCGCTGCGTATATGAGTGGTCCTGTGTGTTACGGTGACAGGCTTTGGCTTAGGCGGGTGCCGGCTCGGAGGAGGCGGTGCAGCGCTCATTACCGGTCTTAGGACTACGACAGCGAGTTCTCATACGAGGGTGGGGATAATTGACATGAAAAAGAGAGGGTATAAATGGACAATAAATTGGGAGAAAGAAAATGGGAATAAACAGCAAAAAAGAAAAATGGCTGATGGATATTCTTGCCATAACTAATCGGTGAGTTCCTGTGTTTCGGTGTGAACCCGGCTCATCCCTCACCATGCGTTTGGGGTCAGATTACTGTGTGATGTGCACCGGGATCGGGGGGGGCCTCTCACCACTATGTAAGGGAAGAGCATCCCAACGAGGAACAGGCTGACCCAGCACACGGTGCCACTGAGGACGTAGGCGGAGGGTCGCCACGCTTGCAGGAACAGGTCAGCTGGAAGGGTCATCGACACACCGGCTGGAATGAGGAAAAACCAGGAACACCGTGATCGACACCGCACCGCAGCGGGAGAATTCTCAATTTTCCACATTTCACCTTCCCATGTGTTTTATGGTAATTCATACTGGCAACTATGGGTGTAACGGTACACGTATTCATACCGAACCATTTGGTACAGGACTTTCGGTTCGGTACGTGCTCTGAACCAAACAAATGCAATCTTGCTTTAACAACTAACGCACGTGCAGAACTTTTTTTTGTGTGCTGTTGCAGCAGTATTGACGGACATTTTTTTTTTTTTTATAGAAAGAAAGACATGTGCCTTACTTTGTTCAGTAAATTATGGTCAATTAGCCACTGTTTACAAAGTTTGTAATAAATTAAAAGCAATTTTATGTTTTGCATTTATTTTTTCCCCTGCTGTACTGAAAACATACAGAGCCATGACTTCAAAACCGAGGTACGTACTGAACCATGATTTCTGTGTACCGTTACACCCCTACTAGCAAACGCTACAATATGCACCCTTTCAGTGTCAATCTCATTTTGGCGTTAATTTGATTCTTCTCATGGGAGGGTGTGAACACATTCTTGTCATTTGCAAGGGTGGCAGCAGTTAGTAATGGAAAAGCTTCATACTTTGTACTTATTACAACAGCTGAACACCACAGGTGATTTTTGTGTTAGGTTATGCACATAACAAATATTGTGTCAATAATGGCAATTGTAGAACAACCCTTACCTGGCCCGGACCCATAAATGCAGATAACAGAAAATATGAGGCTTATGTTAAAGTACGGGACCCAGGGGTAATAGTCCTACAGAGACAGGAGAAAAATGTGTGATGTGGTGCATTTTTTACATTTATTTTTATTTTTGTGTCAGATTTTTCACGTTTTTCTCCCAATTTAGTAGCCAATTATGTATAGCCTGTATTTATTTATATTCGCCCCCTCCCCCACAAACTCGGCACCCATCCTCCAGGTCAAGCGCATTTCCCGAGGCCAGCGATGATCCGCCTCCTCCGAGATGGAACTCGCCCCCCTTTTCTGGAGACACCCGTCGCGCTTCCTGGCGAGTTCGTGCCAGCTCACCCTCCCCCCTCCCCCTGGGGCGGACAGCCAATCGCCACTAGGCCATGGCCGGTCTGGCACAGTTGGGTTTGAGCCGCGACCACAATAGGTAGCTAACACTCGCAAAGCACCAGTCAATGCGAGTGCGCTAGACCGAGGCCCCATATGTGAACATATTTTGAACAGTTGTCAAGAAAACGCTGTACGTTTAGGAGGGTTACCTTGAAGTAAAGCGTGACTGTCAACAGTGACATTGTGAGCCCCATTAGGACATAGCCAATGCCCATCAGCTTCTTCCGGCCCGCCCGATCTATCAGCAGCGACTGAAATGGTAACGAAGGAAAATATATATATGCCATTTAGCAGACAGTTTTATCCAAAGCGACTTACAGTAGTGAATGCATACATTTTTCAGTATATGTCGTCCCAGTGGGAATTGAACCCACAACCTAAACCTTGCCAATGCCATGCTCTACCTACTGAGCCACACAGAACAGAAAATGGTTTCACAAGGCGGGATGTTCACAATCAAAAGCAACATACTGTGATTACAGTAATAATCTTTCCTGGTTAACTTTATTCTTTATTATCATGTTAGTCTTATTCACATAAAAAATAAAAAAATAAAAAACCTGTAGCACAACAAGTGTTTAATGAAACCATACAAAGGTGGCTGTATTAGGGCCGGCAGCAACTCAGTGCTTAGCGACATGGGCTGGCAAGCAGAGGGTTGCTGGTTTGAATCCCAGGAAGGCCAAATGAAAAAATTATGAACTGGAAACCGGAGGGAGGTTAGTTCACTTCCTGGGGCACTGCCAAAGTGCCCTTGAGCAAATATTTATACAAATACAAATACTTATTCAAACGGTTAATATTTCAATTACTTTCAAAACCATTTTTTATAAAAGTATTTTAAAATACATTTACAAATACATTACAAAGGTATTTGAATATTTTAGTGTATTTAAATATGTTTAGAAATTATTTAAATGTATTTGAAAGTAATTGAAATTGGCTGTAATTAAAGTAATTGATTGAGCAAATATTTATCATTTACAATTTACAATGATTTTTGAAAGTGCGCTGGCCCAAAGACATGTTTTGTTTACATTTTAAATACTTTATTGAGAAACCTGCTAGAGCGTCTGCTAAATGACTAAAATGTGAAATGTAAATGTAAACCAAATACCAAGTTAACTAAAAAGCTACTGGTATTTCAAATACCTTGATCAAAAATGATGCCCAATAATGTATGCCAGTGGGAATTAGAACAGGCTTCTGTAAAACTCCAAAGTAGTTTATCAACTTATGGGACTTAAAATGTAACATTTTTATTTCAGTTTAAAATTTCCCTTTAAAAAACTTGCAGACACATTTTTGTAGACATACGTACATTGAATAAATGTCTACAACTAGATTAGGGCTACCCAGCTAACAGCAAGCAACCCACAAATTAAATATGTCTAGAATAGTAGCTGTCTGAAGTTTCTAGTCTATGAATGAGGCTAGACAGCTACCTAACAGTTTGGCCATCGTTGCATAAGTTAGCCATATCTGGCTAATCATGGATATAGCAAGCTAGCTAACTTACTTTAACACAATGTAGGTTTCGCTCGTTACCAGACGCTATATCTCGGTTTAGATTCAGTGACCGGATAGCCGCACTTTTAGCATTTAGGAGTTTTTTTATTCTTATACTCACACACATAAGGATGGAAAAGAGCTCAGTGGAACCGACCCCGATGGACAGGTACTGGATCTGGTCGCCGGGTACTCCGGCTTGACGGAAAATGTCAAACGCGTAGAAGTAGAGCTGCTCATTGAGAAGAATGGAGAAAATGAAGACCACGTCACAGATCACACAATGCTCCATATCCATCCTGCTCACTTTAGTTTAAATGTTGGTCAGTGGAAATCGGTATAACTGTCAAAGTAAAGGAAATGCCAACATAAAGTGTCTTAATAGCAGTGGTGGACACTAATAAAGTACATTTACTTTACTTTTACATATTACTGTACTTAAGTAAATGTTTCTAGTATCTGTGCTTAAGTATTTCCATTTCCATTTTTACTTTTATTTGTACTTTCACTGCGCTACATTTCAAATGCAAATGGGGTTAAATGTAGGAATTTTTACTTTTACTGGAGTAATATTTAATCAGGGTATCTGTACTTTTACTCAAGTAAAGGGTTTATGTACTTCGTCCACCACTGCTTAATAGGGCGTTGGGCCACCATGAGCCGTCATAACAGCTTCACTGCACCTTGGTAGCTATATATTCTAAAAGCATCTCGAACTGTATTGGAGGGATGCGAGTGCCTTTAGCTGTTGCGCCACTGAGGAGAGCCAGTATCACTTTGTATGAACTCATTAGCCGATATTGGCCACTCACCGCTGTTATGCCGGAGAAGTTTACCCCAGCGCAGGGCAGGAGCAGCGCAAACAGCTGCCAGCGCACTGACCGAGAGCGCAGGACGTCACACACCGTCTTGGCCTTCTGTCCCTGCATGGAGCTGCGCTCCTGCGCCATGTCTTCCAGCTCCAGTTTCAGGTCATTATCGCCCCACAACCACCGCAAATCTAACCACAAACACACACCCACAAACACACACACACACACACACAGAGACACAAGTTAACAACAACAAAATAGCTCTACAACAACTTTGTTTAATGGTATTTTAGTGTTAATTTATTTCTGTTTGCAAGTAGCTGTGGTATAAGCGGAATAAACCAGTTGTTTAAAACGGCCGTTTAAAAACTTTTTAAAACAGCTGTGCAGTCAAATAAACCACTTCAGGGGGCTATAGCGGCCCCTCGGTTTTGCCTCAGTCAGTTTGTCGCATCACTCCGCGCCTTGGTTTATTCCTCACTCGTAGCACAGGGAATATAACGCACCGCGCATGAAACAGGCGCATGCATCGTACGGAAGCAATAACAGTGAGTTTGACAGGTCTGACTCACCTGCCCCATCGTATCGAAACAAGCTATTACATCACACACACACACAGGGAGTCTTTTCTGTTTCTGGCGTAAGAAAACCGTCCGGTTACAGGTTACATTGAATGTAAGAGCGAGCTGATTGGCAAACAGCCAATGACAGACATGGGCGAAGAGAATCTAAAACTACGCCAGCTGCTGGCCAATGGCAGCAATCCCTTTCACCACAGAGCCCATATAAAGAGCCCAGCGAAGAAGCTCTACGTGAACTACTCATTCAACGAATACACACGTGAATACCACACTCAAATTCAGCAGTTTGAGATATTGTTTTGAAAAGCGCTTCATAAATAAAATGCATTATTATTATTATTATTATTATTATTTATTAAATAAAAACCCCACACACACCTTTCTTGCAGCCCTCCTCGTCGCCTCTGTCGATGTAAGTATATCGAGGCGCCTCAGGAAACCAGAGCAGTGCCAGGAACTGCAGCGCGGCCGGGATGCCACTCAGGGCCAGGGCATATGGCCACATGTCATCTGTACCCATCAGCTCCCTTTGGGGTAAACAGCAGGGGAGGGGGGAAGGGGGGGGGCATATTGGTCCTGGGTATCGGCCATTCATGCTCACTCCCAAATTTACTGCAATGTTTTTACTCTGTTAGTTAACCTCAGAGCCAGGGGTGTGGCTCATCCCCACCTCAATTGAAGAGTGTTTTTCCCAAACTCCTTAAGTGGACTGAGTGAGTTTTTGATATTTCAAGGTGGGTATTATTTTTCGGATGAGATATTTGCAGTTTTACCTTTACACTATTACTCTTAGTAATTTAAGCATTAAAACATGATTTTTTCATGCAAAAAACTCCACTGATTTAAAATAAACAAAAATGTTGAAAGTGGACTGAGTAAGTTTTGAAAAAGCACTCTTCAATTCATCCAATAGAAATTTGAGATGCGATGACAGGCAACAGGAAGAGCTTCAGCCACTTCCTCGTCTGTGTAATAAGTTGTAACATTTTAGTGTTTTTTTGTTGTTGTCTAGCACAGGATAAAGTACAGCACCATAAACTGTGGTCATAACAGTTGGTTCTTGCAAACCGTGCAAGTTTTTGTTTTTTTCCCTGAGAGCGCACTCTGTACCTAATTCCAACAACTGCGCCGAAGACCTTCCCTAACCCGATGAAGATGGAGCTGGTGAGGGTCATGAACCCCCGTTGTTCCCTTGGAGAGCTCTCTCCCAGGTACATCAGGTGCACGCTGAGCCCTAAACCTGGAACAAGGAGTGAGGTGCACATCAAGATAAACATCACTGTGATCACAATGGCACCAATTCTACTGTACTTTTCTTTCACCAGGTCTAAACCAGGGAGCAGCCAACTCTGGTCATAGAGAGCCACAGGGTGTGGCTGGCTTTTGTTGCTACTCAACTCTTAATTGATCAATTAAAGCAGCTGAATACACAGTTAAATCACCTCATCTGGTTTATTGGGTCTGAGCTGGGTGATGATTTTAAGGTGAAAATGAAAACTAGCATGCCCTGCGGCCCTCCGGGGCCAGGATTCAAGAGCCCTGCTCTACTGAAAACTGAAGCCTTTTAATGTTTTGTTGTCACTTTTTACCAAATTGTTGTGCAGAGTGTTCTCACTTTTTGTCTGGTTTGCACTTTTGGTTCTATGCGCTGTCAAGACCAGCTTAAATGAGAGAGAGCAGTTTCTCAAGCCAGCAGGATCACTGGTGTCAGTCACAAATCCTCTGCACTCCAAGCTGGTGTGCAGTCCAGGGGAGGGTGAGCTGGCACAAACTTGCTGAGAAGCGTGTAAGGGTGACTCCAGAACGTGGGTGGGCGAATTCCGTCTCAAAGTTCGCTGCGCTCAGAGAATTAGGTTGCCTCGTAGAGATGAGCGGCAAATTCGTGTGGGGAGGGCAAAACAAAATAAACAGAGGGTATAATTGGCTACTAAGTTGGGAGCATACAGGCTGTACTGGATGGCCCAACACCCTACCAGGTGACTTTACTCTGGTTTACTCTGCCCACAGGAAGCAACGGAAGTCAGAATGCACAGGAGAATAGGGACTCATCGGATCATTGGTTCTATTTCAGTTATCTGTATATCGATAATGTCATTTGGTTTCAGGGTGTGCAAAAAGAAAACAAACTTTTCAAGTTAATGTACAGCATTAAAGGCTTTATTTCTTTTTTTAAACTAGCTTTTAACCAAATGTAGCCGTTTTCATACTTTCATACATGACTGCTTGTTTGTATTTTTCATTTCATCTTAGTCTGTCACAATTTTATTGTGTATCTTTCTCTTATCCATGTGTATTGCTTTTCCTTGTAAAGCACTTTGTACATACTGTAAGAAAAGCGCTTTATAAATAATGTATACATATCATTATTATATTATGAAGTATGAAAAGACACATACCTGTGTTGTAGCCGAACAGGAATCTGCCCAGCAGGATCATCTCAAAAGATTTGGCAGTACGACTCAGAACCATCAGTAAAGCAGCAATCATTGCCACAACGTTATTGATGAGGAGGGCTTTTTTCCTGCAAAATCACAAATAAGATAAATATAAACAGCTAACTCTCCACACGGATGCAATTTATAAGTGTGTGCATGTACAAATAAAAAACAGCAAAGCCAAAAATAAGATACCCATGAATCAAAATGAAGTAAATGATGACCGCTTGAATCAAACAATATTTGCTTTACTATGATTGCGGGGTTAGAATCAGACTCGGAGCCACTGGGGGTGTTCGTGCTTGACTTGATGCACACATATGCATGTATGTTCTTCTAGATAATATATGTGTGTCCTGTCTGTAGGTTAGATCCACACTTGGGGCATGGGGGGGGAGTGCCACATCTAGGTTACAGTGCAATACACATTCAGAACCCCCCATTATCACTGTTAGTGAGCTGACAGCAGTGTCAGGGTCCACTCTCTCTGATGTGGCATACCTGCCGTAGACCACAGGAAGGCTGCCACTGTGGATGGAGCCCAGCCAGGCTCCCAGACTCAACACCGACACAATGAAAGACCAGATCAGCATCTTGGTGGACTCTTTCACCGGCACCCCATACCTCTCCAGCCATGTCTGGTTCACAAAGCCCTGGATGTACTGGAGAAAGAGTGGCTAGTATTTAGCACATGTATCAATGACTACATACAATGGAATTCGGGGGAAAAATGCTTTGTCCCATACTGAATCGCTAATCTCCTGTCGGTATGTAAAAAAAAAAAAAAATTCATTATATGATCCAATTCACTTTCTATTCTTATTATGACACAAGATTTCTTGCTGTGAATCATACCATATATAAATGCACATCTTGTAAGTCCCTCTGAATAAGAGCATCTGCTAAATGCTTAAAATGTAAAATGTAAATGTACACAATCATTGTAGCCATGCAACTATTTTTGGTCCAGGTTTCAAAACACACTTTGAAGTGTATGTGCATTTGGGGAATTTAAAGCTCCTGTCTGTCCCCTGCTTGTTGATCAATGAAGTGAGAAAAAGCTAAATCCATCAATAAGACCTGTAAACTGTAACTGTTTAAGTTGCAGTTTGGTGGATTTAGCCTTTTACACAGGGCTACGGCCATAATTGTACCCCAACTCTGGCGAATCACCGGATGTTCCAGATTATTCCAGCACGCCACAGAGAGCCAAGAGATTAGGCTTCTCCATGGGCCATTGTAAATGCCACTGACCATACTCCAGGGGAGTAGACTGCACTGATGACTTCTATATATATATATGTATATATGCCATTTAGCAGATGCTTTTATCAAAAGTGACTTACAGTAGTGAATGCATACATTTTTCAGTATATGTGGTCCCAGTGGGAATCGGACTCCCAACGTTGTCAGCACCATGCTCTACCTACTGAGACACACAGAATCACGTCTACATACTGAGCCACATAGGACCATACTCTACCTATTGAGCCACACAGAACCATGCTCTACCTATGGAGCCACACAGAACCATGCTCTACCTACGGAGCCACACAGAACCATGCTGTACCTATTGAGCCACACAGAACCATGCTGTAGGTACTGAGCCACACAGAACCATGCTCTACATACTGAGCCACACAGAACCATGCTATACATTCTGAGCCACACAGAACCATGCTCTACCTACTGAGCCACACAGAACCTTACTTCTGCTGGTGCGGCCATTATGGAGACCTGAAGCCCATACTGAAATGATCCCCCGATTCCCAGCACCAACGTCAGCAGGTAAAGCCTCCAGTAATTTTTCTGAAACAAAGAGAGTTTGTTACCGTCTGAGAACCCAACAAACTATTTTTAATTAAGCGCCATATCCCAAATCTGTTAAGGCAGCACGATTTTAAAAACCACAAAACACAGCACAGACAAAGTACTGTAAGTTAAAATAAATAAATATTTAATATCTGCTAAACGTCAAGATGTTCTACCTCCTTAAATCCAAAGCATCAAAGCATTGCTTCAAGTATTAGAGAAGATACTTACCAGCTCCTTCAAGGTGTTCTTCATCTTGTCTTCACCCCTTTTCTCTACCTGGTGTTTTTGCTGGAGATTAATTTAATTGAGCACCAGCCTTTCCTGGAATCTCAGGGGGGATGTTCGGTGCGGGTGTGATAGACGAATATATACCTGCACCTCAGGTTAAATATTTATGCGCGGCCGAAGTTAACATTTGACAAGCATTAATATGTCATGGACATTATCATGGGCAATGTTCACGAACAGGGACAGAAAAAGCAGGATAGATCCTGACACGGTGAACTGGATTGTGTCTGCTAAAACTCTGCAGCGAATCTCCCCCAAGCTAAATTCTGTCCTGTTGGACATACTCCGATTCATATATTAAAGGGCACATGGTCAAACATTGCCCAAATGGCGTCACATGGTGTTTTATTGGTAATAGGCCCCCAAATGCTGGAGGAGGGAGGGGTAAAATCACAGGAATAAATGACCAAACAGCGCATGTGGCTTTCCCCCCATGGCCCCCTACTGAATATAAACAGAGCTACTTTAATACCACCTTCTCTAGGAGTTCCACTTGTGGACTCCATGGATTGGTACATTCAACCTGATCTGAGTTTTAAGCGCCACTTTAAGACATTATTTTCAGATATTACTGTTGGTAAAAGTACATTTTTTTAACTGGTTCCATTCACTGGTGGACTTAAGGAGAATAGAATTTGAACAGAATATAAGATAGAAGCTAGGCACATGATCTTAAATAGACAAAGACATCAATCCCCAATCACTTTCAACAGCCACTTCCATCACTGCCCATATAAGGTAAAGTCTCCCCCAATCCCTATATTCTTTGTGAGAATTGAATTACTGCACAAGAGCTACACACGGGTACATGAGATGTTTGCAGCTGCTGCCAAGTCCGCAGGAATTACATTTCTATTAGAATATAACCTTGCTGGCCAATGTTAACTGTATATTTGCATATTTAACAGTTTTTTTTTTGTAAAGCTGGGGAAGTGAGTGACCCATGACAATTTGTTAACGTCACAAATATCACTCTTTGCACTGACAGTAGCTAGCTAGATAGGAGGAAGGAAACTGGAAAATTGTTGCTAAGACACTGGGGTTTGTTTATGTTGAACAGGCTAGCCAATGTTAGCGCATTTACCATAATGGGAAAAAATGCATATGCCTCGTGTTTTCTTTTGGAACTTACATAAACAAAATGTCTAATACGCTCCTATTGCTACAGTTCAAGTCAAGTCAAGTATCTTCATTGCCATACCAACCGTGAAGTTGTTAGGAATTAGATTTGGTGAAGCTCATATAGACAACAATACATAGACAGCAGCATTACAATACCAACAATACCATATCACACAACAGTAACAATATCACACAACAGTAACAATATCACACAACAGTAACAATATCACATACAGTATATCACATGTACACATATACTCGAACCTGTCCATAATGTAATAATGTAACAATACAAAGTGCCAGTGCAGTGATCTATGCCTTGCCTTAATAATGTCAAGCAGGGCTACATCAGTGTGGCATTTAGAGAGCTTATGGCCTCTGGAAAGGTGCTGTTCCTGGACCGCTCAGTTCCTTTTTTAATGCACCTGAGCCTTCTCCCCGAGGGGAGGGTTTTGAATTGAGGGAAGGCTGGGTGCGAGTGATCAGCCAGGACCTTTGAGGCTTTTCGCTGTATGCGAATGGCATAAAGTGAAGCCACAGAGCAGAGGTCAACACCGATTATTTTGGATGCCGTGTGGACCACTCTTTCTTTCTTTCTTTTTTCTTTCAGTTAATAGAAGCACAAAGTTTGGGCCATTTTTTGGCCCAGCTTGTAGCTAAGCCAACGCAGCAAAGCAACCTGGTCCGTTGAGAAACACCGCACACAGATCTGTGGAAATATGAGCGAGCAGCTTTCTAGTCTTGGGGAGTCAAAGCACCAGGCACTCATTATTATCTTTGACTGCAATGACATTCCCAACCTGAAGTGACTTTCAACTGTTGCACAATCTTTTGAAGCAGCTACTACATCTTTCCAGAGCCACCCTCGGTAATGATTGAACATATGTGTCCTAACACACCTTAAATGGTTCTGTATTACAGAACCAAGAACATGAGAGTGCATAATGACCCAAGAACAAGCCGGTCAGGCTAGGTTCTATGAGGGTGGAAAAGTATGCACTGCACTCTCAGATTAATATTTTGCATTTTGCACCAAACTTTTGAAAAAGCACTACAGATTTTCTGTGGCATTCTTTGATCTTGTCTCACGCATTGCACCCCCACTCATTTCAGATGCATCCTTTGTGATTTTGTTCTGGAACCAGGCCTGTGTTTGGTCCATCTGGGCTCCTCATTTACCCAAGGTAAGATAACATGGTCTAAACAGCCAGAGGATAGTAAAAAAAAAAAAAAAAAAAAGCCCCAGCAACATGTCTATAATCCACCATTAAAGAGTTTGCAAAGATATGCAAACAAATAATTTGCATTTGTGTAAAGATTGGACATTACCCAGTTGAGTTTGTTCAATATCAATGATGTTGTTACACTGCGTAATTATCCTTTGTTTAAACACAGGTCAGAATTACACCAATTTTCCATTGTTTTGTGTGACACAAAATCACAACAACATTTCTTGGGCCTCTGGTAGTGTAGCGGTCTAACGCACCTGTTTATGAGTGTGAGATAATAATAATACATTATATATATATATATATAAAGTTTTATCTATTTATGATTTCGGACAACTGTTGTAGAATTTTAAGATGTGTCACAAAACAGAAGTACACTCCTATCTCCTATCCTCTGGTCCTGGGTGACTTTGTGTTTATAGACTTTCACTGATCAGGACAATTGAAGACCCATTTCCTAAATCTTTTCTATTAAAATATTAAATTCAAAGTAGTTATTAGGTGCAAGTCTATATGGGTCTGCTCGCTGTTGACATGCACGAGTATGAAATGTGCTTCATAAACTAATGTGCAGGGGCCTCCAATAGTGTAGGGGTCTAACGCACCCATATTGGCTGGTCCTTTACGAGTGTGAGCTGCCTATCATGGTCGTATCATGGTCGAAAATTTTATTTTCTCTTCATATCAGTGCCAAATAATGTTATGCCAATTGTACACTCTATTTATTACTATTCACCCTCCTCTGAGATGGAACTCGCCCTCCTACTTTCTGGAGACACCCTTCCTGCTTCTCGACGAGATCGTGCCGACTCACCCTCCCCCCTCCCACTGGAGCAGACAGCCAAATGCCACCCCAGCCTGGAACAGTCAGGTTTCAAACTGTGACCGCAACAATCCATCTAGTTCTGATGGGGGGGGCTGAAGAGGCACGGGTGAGGAGGGACCTGTTGGCTGTGGAGCATCACAAGTGCTTAGATTAAATGTTGTTGAACTAGTGAATATGTATAATGTTTTGCCTTACCTTACCATCAACAACAACCCAACCCCACAGCACTGGTTATTACTGACATTCCACGATACTTGTTTTTGTTCTTTACTATTCCAAAAGGGTCCAGACTGTGCACTGAAACGTTGACATAATAATAATGCATTTTATTTGTATAGCGCTTTTCAGTAACCCAAAGATGCTTAACAAAATCATGTAATTGGCATAGAAAGGCAAATGGAGTCCAAAGGCTGGGTAGAGTTGGGAGTATGTAAATAAAGAAGGGGAATAACACCTTGTACTTACTGATTACTGTGTACATAAATGGTTCAACTGCCAATGCAATTAGCAAGGACTACAAGAGCACCTCTGTCTTGGTACTTGGTGTAGTAGGAAGTAATTATAGGGAGTATAAATTATTTGTTGGAACAGTAACAGTTTTGAGGATGAATGAGTTGTAGAAGTAGCCCTACTCCACAAAATAGAAAGTGTGGGCTAAACCAAAAAATTCTTAAGTATATAAAAACAAATGCTCTCATTCCCACCCAATCAAAGGCCTTCTCAGCATCTAAATAAATGAGACACGCTGGTGTGGGGTTTGAGGAAAAGTACATTTGGTTAAAAAAAAAGAAGAAGAAGAAGCTGCTTTATTATAAATCCGATTTAGTCAGAAGAAATAACAGTAGGAAGGCCATATTATAATGTATGTCCCAGTACCAAGTTTATTCCAAGTAGTAAACGTCTGCCGTTTGAACGAAACGAACTAGGTACAGGTACTTATCGCATGTATTTTATTCCCCTCTCCTACTCTCGTTCTCTTCTTTGCTTTTGGACCCTGGAGCAGACGCACTGGAGAGATGTGGATATACAAACAGCCTGCCCCCCTTTGGCTCGGATTATCATGTGACCTGGCCAAAGTTATTCGAGCATGCAACCGCTGCTGTAACCACAACATTAGGAGCACGTATGCTGCCCTCGCTTGCTCATCGGAAGCTCCCGCACGTCAACTCCGTTGCGTAATTACGAAACCGTCACTTCTGGTTCCTCGGGAGTCGTAAACATGGGACGGATACATACATTGTTGAAAAATCTATTTGACAGCATGATGAACCTTATAAAGCAAAATAAAGATAAAAAGCTAAAATAAATCAAAGCAAAATAAATATTTACAAAAATGAAGGGGGAGTTCATAATTCAAGCAACGGTTACAGGTTTAAATTAATGTATATTACTTTACCAATGTAAAAGTACATTTTCTAAATAAAAACAATTACATATTTTTTTCAGCAATCACTGAAGCAAAGCCCTCTGCCATGATGGGCAGTTCAAAGGTCCGTTAAACGTCACAACTCGTAAATAGTTTTTTTCTTCCTGAAGCTCCCGCTTGTTATTGCGTCTTGAGGGATCGTTCTTGTGCAACTTTTACGTCTGTAACTCGTATTTACGATATTTCCGACACCAAAGTAAGGAAGCCTTTGCGCTGTACGATTTCTGTGCCAGCTGTGCAAGAAACGTTTGACACAAACGATGCCCAACGTGCCCTGCACACAGTTCTGCATTGGTTAAGTAGCAACGAAGACATGACATAACTGAAACGAACTTCCGATTAGTTATTCTCCCTTCAAGACAACTTGGGACCTTGGATATTTACGATTTTGGAAGTCGGAACTCTGACCTAGGTGCGTTCAAGTGTTTAACTCAGAAAAAACATGTATGCCAGTAGAAAGCCGTTGTCTGTTTGGCTATTTGCAGACCGCCAAAAACACCTGCGAACTTTCTATGTGGTTCTTGCACAAATGTTCAAGAGTGCAGTTGAGGTAATATCACTATGAAATGAAAAACTGGAGAAAAAATGAGATTCATCCAAATGTGGGGAGTAGAAATTGGCTAAAATTACAGCGATATTAGAAAAGTATGCCTGTAACGATAACAACATGTCAGTTTTTATCTGAGATAATATCAGAGGCAAGATTATCTTTTTTTGTCAATAAGCATTGCCACTCCTCGTGCCTTTGCATAGACGTCGTAATTGAAAAGCCCCATTCATGACGCATACGAAAGTGCTCAGTGTAACAACATACCGCTGGATAAAACTGGCTAGAACCAATCAGATTGGAGGACACCAGCCTGACAAGCTGCATCTTCTCTTTCCAGACGCTCAGAGTAGGCCTCTGGGGTCGAGACTAGGTTGGCTCTTAACCCTTTTGAGGAACACTGTCACAATGTGATTTATTCTAGAACATGCCGTCAGGGGCGTCGTAGCGGGGGGTAAAGGGGAACTGAGTGGGGGAGGGCCCTTGACAGGCCTGGAATGAAGAAAAAAACATTTGTCTGCAATTTTAAGTAATTAGTGTCATTACTAAATTATATTGGCTGAATAAATAGGTTGAGAGACTGAACTTTGTATCCATAAAAATATTGGAGGCTCTCTGGGCCCTCCTCCCCTCTCGAAAAGCGCAAATGGTTTAGTCCGCCCCCCTGCGCTAAGTAGGTATGTTACAATTCCCGTGCGCAGCGGCGGTCTAGATGTGCCTGTGTCCCTGTGCGAACGATTACGAGAGACTATGGCCGTACCCCAAAAATGCAGGCTTTTCAAGGGCTGTCGGTTTTTTTAAAAAAATTTTTAAACTTTTTTACCACCATATGTCTGCGATATAACGTAGTTGAAAACTCGATCCTCCATCTGGTTTCCGAATTTGATTAAACATTGCTCGGTTTGGTCATACGCTACATTTCAGAGTCAGCCTCGTGTTTAGTGCTTTCAAAATGATATATCGCTAGTTCGGGACTAAATATAAGGTATCCAGGACGTTCCTTTAACATTTTATCTTGTTTGTGGTGAAATGTCATTTAAATCTGTCGATGCGAAATGCGATCTTTTTGACCCGGAATGTGAGATATCTTTGCCCAAATGCTCACTGCCCTGCCGTGGTTTTTTGCCGTGTCGCGGTGTGTGCGCAACATGTAATTATGTGATTAATTGTGCACCTCTCCCTGTAGTCCGGTTTTTGTTAACTTAGGGACATAACTGCGTAGCATTACACATGTCTACTTGTTTATGTATTGTATTAGGCTTAGGCATTATTTTCCGCACTGATTGTTTTATTGCTACCTTTGAATTGTGGCTACAGATTTACCTACAGGGTCCTAGTTTAACTATGTGGTTGCTCCTAGCACCTGGAACTGTACTTCCCGCTAGGGTGGTTTTAAGTTGAACTGTTCTTGACTACGGTTAACACTTTGTTGTACGTCGCTCTGGATGAGAGCGTCTGCCAAATGCCTGTAATGTAATGTAATTGATTATGTAATGTAATTTCAGATCATTCAAATTAAGATACGTATATCATATCTATTTTTAGAATGCTTCAATCTGCAATTTTCGAAAATGTCATGCAATTATCTTTATTTTTAAGAAAGTTATGGGCATTTATGTTATTGAATCACAGCTTTTGTTTCAAGATCATTGAAAAACAATAGGGGTCAATATGCACATTTCCAAGTGTAAAAATTACCATAACTTCCTTAAAACTTAAGATAGAGTGAATAAGGTATCAAATTAAAGGTATTTTCATGCTCTATCTGGTGGGATAAGTTTCAGGCTAGATTTATAACATCTCAAATTTCTGTAACATACCTACACTAAGATCCGTCACCAAACACGGCTAATCACGCTGACTGGTGCTGATGCTGGAGCCTGCAAGTTTCAGTCAATCATGTCTTTACAGAAGAAAGTGAAGTCGGGGTATCAAAAAAGAAAAGAAAGATAAAAAAGGCAAACTGAGGGAAAACAACTGCTCACTAATTTCTTTCAAAAGAAAGGTAAGCAACTTGCTAGCACTGTTTAAGAGTGGTTTAAGCTAATATCGGTACGTTGTTTCGATTGAACTAGGGCTGTTAACATGTTAACGCATGCGATTAATTTCAAACGGATAACGCGTTCATTTTTTTTTAAATTGCGATTAATCTCATTTCAGTTTCACTCTCGCTACTGGCTGAAAGCAATCGCAAATGCGGGCAAACATACTACTGGTGATGGTGAAATGCATTGAAACTTTGTTTTTGAAGACTCATTTGATCCAGTTCTATAATTCTATAACAAGACAAGCTAACATAGCTAGCTACATTATGATAGTTAGCTAGCTAGCTGGTAAATTAAGCAGAATCTAGCCTGTTTCATTGTATATTATAAGCATGTTAAGAGGCTAATATCAATCCTGTATGCTTCATGCTTATAGAGGGGCCTTTCCTTGTAGCAGAGAGTGAGCAGGAAGAAGATGTGATTGAGGCAGAGAGTGAGCAGGAGGAAGAGGCAGAGAGTAGCAGAAGGACTAGTGGAGGATGATGGAGGTGAAGAGAGCAAGGAAAATGAAGGTTGCTCTGACGGTAGTGAGAAGGATGAGGAGAAGAAAGAGGAGGAAGTGGAAAAAAAGTGAGGGGAATGCAGAAGGGTATTTGCCAGAGGACCCAGGACTATGGCCAGAGAATCTTACTAATCTTATTAATTATTTGTTTAAATGTGGTATAAGCAGTTCATTAGCGATTACCCTAATAACCACTACAGATTCATGTGTATAGTTGTTGATTCAATAAAAAAAAATTCTAAAGATGCGTGAGTCATGGATCAAGAGGGGAAGGGGGCCCACAAGACTGCATATGTATAGGGCCCAGAATTGTGTGCTACGTCCCTGCATGATGTAACATTCTAGTTGATTCTAATTGATGACATCATAAAGGGTTGCTAATGGCTTCCCAAAGAACAATACAATTCCAGAACAGAACACTCAATTTAGAAAACAATTTAGAACTGTCAAAAAACTCACTCTTCAAATAATCTTTCGATGTACAGGTGGCTGCAGGTGGATGGTTGGTGTGTGGCACAAGTTTTATTCAACAAAAGTGTGCCACACAACAAGTGTGAGAGTAATGCACTGTTCTGGCTGTACCGCTGGAGCACTAAGGTGAAAGCTTGAATTCAGTGGCAGCAGCACAATTTGGTCATTACCCTGCTACATTATTTGTGCCAATGTTCATTGGATTCTATTGTCAAGGAAAGCACTACAATCAATCCTTGGCCATTAGTTACCGTCCATTTGAGTTAATTGAGTGTGTGATTATTTTGTTGTACCGTGCCATTGATTTTCGAGTGATAAACTCTTGTTTCCAAAAGAGTCTGACCTTTGTTTTGCGCTGTGTGTTGCCAGTCACTGGTTCAACACCTGTCCATGCCACCCAGTGATTACTTTCCATGCAGTGTGTTTTATTTTTTTTCATATTTCAATATATCTTTTCTAATAATTTTTGTTCCTTGTTATGGTTTGTGGTTAGGTGTATGTTATTGTTCTGCTAAAGCAGTGGTTCCTATCCCTCTCTTCAGGTCCCCCCAGCCAGTCCATGCGTTTGTTAAATTCCACCACCAACACACCTGATTAAACTAGTTACATTTGACATTTTAGGCATTTAGCAGACGCTCTTATCCAGAGCGACTTACACAGTTTACATTTCTCTTACATACAATCAATTTATACAGCTGGATATTTTACTGAAGCAATTCAGGTTAAGTACCTTGCTCAAGGGTACAACAGCAGTGCCTCCCCTGGGAATTGAACCTGCAATCTCTGAGTTACAAGCACAGCTCCCTAATCAAATACCCCCTTCTAGTGATACAAGTCAGTACAAATTACAATACTGCTTACCGTCATTTTAAAGGCAAACATGACAAGTGATCATGTCGTATTAATGTCATGTTGTCTTCATTTTTCGGGCAACAAATAATAAAATGCAGACCATTAAATGGAGAAAAATATTTTTAATTAACAAAACAATAGTGCGCAGATTATCTTCATGCAATGATTACAGTAACATTCATATTTGGTAGGTTTCCCCATTCCTGTGAATAGCTGCTAGTCTGTGCAAAGAAATTGAACGCTCCCTCCTCCCCCTGGGGCGGACAGCCAAACGCCTCTCCCGATCGGGACTACCCACCAGGGCTGGTCTGGTACAGTAGGGTTTCGAACCGCGACCGTGATGGGCAGCTCACACTCGTAAAGGCCCAGCCAATACGGGTGCGTTAGACCGCTATGCTATCGGAGGCCCCTGCTCATTCGTTTCTGAAGCACATTTCATACTCGTGCATGTCAACAGCAAGCAGACCTATATAGACTTGCACCTAATAACTACTTTTAGGAAATGGGTCTTCAATTGTCCTGATCAGTGAAAGTCTATAAACACAAAGGTCACCCAGGACCAGAGGATAGGAGTGTACTTCTGTTTCGTGACACATCTTAAAATTCTACAACAGTTGTCCGAAACCATAAATAGATAAAGCTTTATATATATATATATATAATTTTATTATTATTATTATTATAAACTTTGCTTCAGTTATGAACAGTCATACACTGACAGGGAATAAGGCAGTGCCCTCTGCTGGCCACCCGATGAACTACTGGGGAGTAGAACGGAGGACTTCACCCAGCTGGTATTGGCCCTCGGTCGTGGCCGAGCATCGCCTCTCCTGGCCCCGGAAGTTGAGCTTGTCAAACTCTTTAGCGATTTCCGGCACAGTCTTGCCCTTGGTCTCAGGCAGCACCAGGCCAATGAAAAGCGCTGAGATGAGGCAGACGCCGCAGAAGGGAACGAAGCAGAACTGACGGAACTCACTCTGGGAAAAAAAACAGAGAGCTGATGAAATTAATGAAAACTTACAGGGACAGCCTTTTTTAATTTTTATTTTAAAATTTTGTTTCAGATTGTCATGTAGTCGAGACAGAGACTGTTGGGGTGTTCAAGTTGAGGCTTGATGTAGTACTGGATATTCTCTAGACTGTAGGTAAATTACAAGTGTAAATGGGCCGAATTGGCCTGTCATTATGTATTCTTCTGTTCTCCAACCTCTTTCCGTCGCATGGTTGGGGTTTTGTGAAAATAACTTCTGCCGGTGTTTTGCCAATATACAGCTTCCCAAAGCAATATACGTCTCTTACCACGACTGGTAGAGACGGTTTCGAACCGCGTCCCCGACAGGCAATGCACACCGTATCGGACCACCCAAAATATGGTGCGTTAGACCGCTACGCTATCCGCGGCCCTGCATCTCCTTTTGTGACCTTCAGCTGCACGTTGTGGGCACCTGCAGAAGGACCGAATGCTCAGGTACCAGGTCATTTTAAAATTTTGACAAAATGCCCATGGCGACCAGGAAAGGGACAATACGTGACAGTGCTCTGTAAAAGACACTATAGAGATAAAACTGAATTGGACTGAATTGTCAAACGCCATAGCAATTTACTAATTCCTTATGATAAAAATGTTTCAGAGAAAAAATCTGAGAAAACTGGTGAAAATACTACTTTGAGATGGCTACGGTTGCTAAGGGTGATACTACCTTTGCAAACATAATCAAATGTGTTAAGACCCTTTTATGGTGCGGTTGAGTGGCTCATCCTTCAAAATTGCATACAACCTGGAAACCCATGTAACAATAATGTCAAAGAAAAAGGGTTTCTCTGCTTCCTTGTCACCCATGTCATGTAGTCGAGACAGAGACTGTTGGGGTGTTCAAGTTGAGGCTTGATGTACTGGATATTCTCTAGACTGTAGGTCAATTACAAGTGTAAATGGGCTGAATTGGCCTGTCATTATGTATTCTTCTGTTCTCCAACCTCTTTTCGTCGCATGGTTGGGGTTTTGTGAAAATAAATTCTGCCGGTGTTTTGCCAATATACAGCTTGCCAAAGCAATATACGTCTCTTACCACGATGAATGGGAAGACCATCCCCACCATGAAGAGGTTGATCCACATCATGCAGCCGGCGATGGTGTAGGCAGCGGGACGAGCGGTTTGACTGAAGATCTCTGTGGGCAGGACCCCTGTCACTCCCGCTGGGGGACAGACAGACAGACAAGTGCAGGTGAGCTTTTTCTGTCACTACAGCTGGGGGACAGACACTGGCATTTACAGTTAGCTGCTAAAATAAAGGAAACACCAACATAAAGTATCTTAATAGGGCATTGGGCCACCATGAACCACCAGAACAGCTCCAATGTGACTTGGCATAGAGTCTACAAGTGTCTGGAACTCTATTGAAGGGATGCAACACTATTCTTCCAAAAGAAATTCCAACATTTGGGGTTTTGTTGATGATATTTTTGCCTTGCATCTCGAACCAATGCACAGACATCACAGTCGAGAAATATGCGATTTTCGACCACAGTTGCCCCTAGTTGATGTCTTTCCCTCAGACTTCCATACCAACATCACCTTACTCTGTTCCTCGTGAAACAAAACGTGAAATGATCAGCAAGTCGAGTAGCCTTCGTCACTGAAGCTGCTGCCAAATGTACCCCAACAATCACCTCACTTTCAAAGTCACTGAGATATCTTCTTCTAGCCATGGTAGCCGGAATAATTGGCAACTGGGCCTGCCCAGCATTTTTACACATGACCCTAAGCATGATGGGATGTTACTTGCTTAACAGCTTACCTGATTTCAATATGCATTGTATCCCTCATCTACTCAAGTGTTTCCGTTATTTGGCAGTTACCTGTATATTTACATTTAATCATTTTTGGCAGACGCTCTTATCCAGAGTGACTTACACAGTTTACATTTCTTTACGTATGATCCATTTATACAGCTGAAGCAAAAGCCCTGTTCCCTAACCATGATACTACACTTCCACTGAGGCAGATGAGCTTGGCTTTTGCTTCTTTTCTTTTTTTTCTTTAGCCGCACATTGTGATAAATAAAAGCTCAAAAGTAAAGCTTGCAACACTCATAAACTCCAAAACAGACCGTTACTGTGTATAGCAGACTGTGGACTGCAGACAATGGTGCCACGCATGCCCACAGTCTGTATGCATGTGGAATACATGTGGCTCAGTAGGTAGAGCATGGTTCTGTGTGGCTCAGTAGGTAGAGCATGGTTCTGTGTGGCTCAGTAGGTAGAGCATGGTTCTGTGTGGCTCAGTAGGTAGAGCATGGTTCTGTGTGGCTCAGTAGGCAGAGCATGGTTCTGTGTGGCTCAGTAGGTAGAGCATGGTTCTGTGTGACTCAGTAGGTAGAGCATGGTTCTGTGTGGCTCAGTAGGTAGAGTATGGTTCTGTGTGGCTTCAGTAGGCAGGGCATGGTTCTGTGTGGCTCAGTAGGTAGAGCATGGTTCTGTGTGGCTCAGTAGGCAGAGCATGGTTCTGTGTGTCTCAGTAGGTAGAGCATGGTGCTGACGATGCTTAGGTTTTGGATTTG